>CM042061.1:62617500-62955000 GCA_023525745.1 Arctium lappa
GACGAGAAAACAAAAATGATACCCCCTTTGCTGAATCGGCCAAGAAAGGGTTTCACGCTTGTTGGGAACTAAAGAATTTAACAAGTATGGTTAATGCTGCTGGTTCAGAGTTAATACTGCTAGAAGAATTCAAGGTTAATACTGCTGAGTATTACTACTGCTAGTAATTAATACTGCTAGTCAAAGTTAGTGCAGCTTGAACAAAGTTAGTACTGCTTAGCTAGTTAGTACTGCTAGTAGTTAGTACTGCTTGGTAGTTAATGCTGCTAGAAGAAGTTAATGCTGCTGAGCATAGTTAGTGCTGCTTATATGATCCGAATGGAAAGAATAACAGCTGGATGGATTGAAGATATACATGGAAGCTTAGAGATATACATGGAAGATATACTGAAGATTTGTTTATTTATTGTAATTATCTCTTGATTAGTATATGTATAGAATGTACAGAATAGATAGAAAAACTTTTGATAATTTTTGATAGAGAAAAAAACAACCTCAAGGCATAGATCCTAATTCTAGAGAAGTAGAATTCGTATTGGTGAGCCTGTTCATCAATATTGAGGTTGAGTGTGTAATCTTGTAAATTCAAAGCATTTAATACAAGGTTATAGTTTGTTATTCATACATACTGTGAGTTGATTTACTGTTTCATTGAATATCAAAGTGTTATTCCGCAAACTTCTTTGATATTGTTTCTGAGAATTAATTCTTGTTGAGAATTCGATCCTGACAAGTGGTATCAGAGCCAGTATTCTCAGAAACCTGCAATCATCATTCTTCCTTGAAATCAGAGCTAAACTCTCTCAGAAACATCTATTTGTCATGGAAAATCTTACAGAATCAAGCAGTACTTTGGTCTCCAAGGTTCCAATGCTCAAACCCAGTGAGTTTGACATGTGGAAGATCAGAATCAGACAATACATTCTTCTTACTGACTACTCAATGTGGGAAATCATTGAGAATGGTCCTTCTGAAGCTGGAAGGATATGACCAGATGGGAAAAGACCTCCACCAAAGACAGATGGTGAGAGGAAGATCAGACAGACAGAGATGAAGGCCTTGAGCACTCTGCTCCTGGCCATCCCCAATGAGTATCAGCATCAATTTTGCAACTGCACTGATGCTCAAATTCTCTGGAATGCTCTAGAGAAAAGGTTTGCTGGTACAAAGAGCATCAAAAGAAATCAAAGAGATGTTCTAAAGCAGCAGTATGAGAACTTTACTTCCTCAAAGAATGAGTCTATGACTCAAACTTTTGATAGGTTCAACAAGCTCATTGGTGAACTAGCTACTGTAGGAGTGAAGATGGATCAAGATGACATCAACAGAAAGTTCCTCAGATCTCTTGAGGATGAATGGACTATGTACAATGTCTCATATAGGCAGAGTGACAATCTGGAAGAGAAAGAACTTGATGATCTATACAATGATCTAAGAGTTTTTGAAACTGAGGTTGAGATCAAGAAGAAGCCTACTGGTTATGTCCACAATTCTGCACTTCTTTCAGCAGCCACTGATACTACTGCTATCCATGAAGCAGTTAGTACTGCTAGTGGAGCAAGTTCAGAAAAAGGAACTGAAACAATCTTTGAAGCCTTCTTGTCCAGTCAAAGTAACAATTCATTGATCAATGATTATCTGGATCAACTTCACCCTGATGACCTGGAGGATGATGGATATCAAATGGCAGATGGCCATGCTATCCATGAGGGTGAAGAAGTTCATTAAAAGAACAGGAAGGAATAACTTCTCTCAAAGAAGAGAAGATGGAGCTGGTTTTGACAAGACCAAGGTGGAATGTTATAAGTGTCACATGAAAGGACACTTTGCTAGAGAATGCAGGAGTGTTGTTCCAAACAACAACCACCAACAAGCTCAGAATGGAGGCTACACTCAGAACAAGAATCCTGCTCAAGCCCTTGTTTCTCAACAAGGAATGGGATTTGACTGGAGCGATCAAGCTGAGGAAGCCATTCAGAATCAAGCTCTTATGGCAGAAGTGTCAGATCTCCCCTCTGAGGTAATTTCTAATCTTTGCACTAAATCTTGCATTGACACTGTCAAAAGATACAGGGATCACAATCAAAGTATGTGTGATGACCTCAAAAGATTAGAAAAAGATAGAAGAGATTATGTGTTAATAGTAGAAAGATTTGAAGAACAAATCAAAGGCTTTCAAGCTAATGAACTTCAACACTCCTATGACACTAACTATTGGAAGTGGGAAAAGAATGAGTTAGAAACCAAACTGTCTAAATCCTTAGAAGAGAGTGATAGGCTGAAGGAGGAACTGTCTAAAGTTAAACTTGACATAGAAAAGTTTTCATATGCTTCAAAAGCAATGGATTCTCTTCTAAAGGCTCAGATTCATGATAAGATGAAGCCCGGTATTGGATACAATAGTACACCTCCTCCTTACAACAACAATTATATCTCTCCTACTTCAGACTTGTTAGAAACCAAGGAGAAAAAGGACTTATCTGAGAAAGCCTTTAAGATAGATCCTTTGGATGAAGTAGTAATTAAGGATTTAACTGAGAAAGAAGCTAGTGAGAATAAAGATAATGATGTAAGTGAAGAGATCCCATTAGAAAACAACATTATCACCAATGAGGGATGTGGGAAAATCTGGATCAAGTCCAAGGAGATAGAGAAGACCAAAGGAAAAGATAACAAGGTTCATTACAAACAAACCACAGTTGTGAATCCTGCATCTTGTAAACAGTGTGATTGCAGTAAAGCCAAGAGCCTAAATTCTGGTCTAAAAAGAGGAAATCAAAGAAACTGGAATAATCAATGGGCTCAGAAGCAAGGAGTTGATCTGAGTAGAATCAAGAGACCAAAACCTTGCTTCATATGTGGCAAGTTAAATCATCTGGCTAAATATTGCTTCTTTAACCCTATCAATCAACAGATGACTTTTCAAAAATTTGCGCAAAAACCTGTTGGAAATAGGAAGGCTGTAAAGAAACATGGTGAAAAGAAAGGCCCCATGAAGAAAAAGATTTTAAAAGAAAGTATTAAAATGTGGGTGCCCAAAAGCACTAAAACTGTTAGTGCTGCTGACAGGGTTAGTGCTGCTGGAAGCATTACTGCTGCTACCTGTGTTAGTACTGCTGAAAATATTAATGCTGCTAATACAGTTAGTACCTCTTCAAAGGTTAATACTGCCAACACAGTTACTGCTGCTAACACAGTTACTGCTGCTAACACAGTTACTACTGCTAACAAGGTTAGTACTGCTAAGCATGCAAGTGCTGCTAAAGCAGTTAGTAACTCTAAAACCAGTACTGTTTCTAGCACAAATGTTTCCAAGCCTATTATTGTGACAAAGTACTCCAAGAATGAGGAGCTAAAATTCAAAAATCTAGTCAAGAAAGAATGCAAGTATTTTGATGAGAAAGGGGTACCCAAGACCACTTTGGCTTGGGTTCCTAATTCATACTAACTGATCTATCTTATGTGCAGGGCAACCAACAGCTCAAGGGAAGGAGCATATGGCATATTGATAGTGGTTGCTCTAGGCACATGACAGGCAACATGTCATGCCTTCAGGATTTCAAGCATATCAATGGAGGACATGTTGCATTTGGAGATAATCTTACTGGTGGTAAGATAAGTGGAAAAGGAAATGTCACCAAATGTAAGATGACATTTGAGGATGTCTACTATGTTGATCAATTGAAGTACAACCTGTTAAGTGTATCACAGGTATGTGACAAACAACATAGTATATTATTTACAAATACTGAGTGTATGATCCTTGCTCCAGGGTTCAAGGTAGTTGATGAAAGCATGATACTTCTTAGAACTCCAAGAAAGGACAATGTTTACTGTCTAGATATGGACAATGTTGAAAGTGATTCATCTCTAAATTGTCTTGTTTCAAAAGCTTCTGTAGATGAATCCTCTCTTTGGCACAGAAGGATGTGTCACATGAACTTTAAGACTATGAACAAACTTGTTAAAAACAATCTTGTAAGAGGTTTACCATCTAAAGTCTTTTCATGTGATGATCATTGTGTTGCTTGTCTTAAAGGCAAACAGCATAAAACTTCTCATAAGACCAAAGAGATAAATTCAATTTCTTCTTGTCTCCAGTTATTGCACATGGATCTGTTTGGTCCTACAAATGTTATGAGTATAGGCAAGAAATCTTATTGCTTGGTTATTGTTGATGATTACTCTAGATTTACCTGGGTATATTTTCTAAGGACTAAGGATGAGACAAATGGACTGATCAAATCCTTTATCCTAAGAATTGAAAACCAAACTAATCAAAAAGTAAAAGTCATCAGATCAGATAATGGGACTGAATTCAAAAATCTGGATCTAAACACCTTCTGTGAAGAAAAAGGCATTGAGAGACAATATAGTGCTCCTAGGACTCCTCAACAGAATGGTGTTGCTGAAAGGAGAAATAGGACACTAATAGAGGCTGCTAGATCTCTGTTGGCTGATTCAAAACTGCCAATTACCTTCTGGGCTGAAGTAGTTAATACTGCCTGTTATGTCCAAAATAGAGTTCTAGTAGTTAAGCCAAAGAACAAGACACCATATGAGTTGTTAAATAAAAGAAAACCTTTCATTGGATTTTTCAAACCTTTTGGGTGTCCTTGTACAATTCTCAATACCAAATCTCACTTAGGTAAGTTTGATAGCAAAGCAGATGATGGATTTCTTATTGGGTATTCATCTCAGAGTAAGGCCTACAGAGTGTTTAATTCATCTTCTAGAATAATTGAAGAAAGTGACAATGTCAAATGCAATGAGAACACACCAAATCCTATTGGAACTGGTCCTCAGTGGCTATTTGACATTGATTCACTAACTAACTCCTTTGGTTTCAGTAGTGATGATTATGCAGGTTCAGGATGTGGAGGATCAGGGACTACACAAGTTCAAGAAAGTATATCTAAATCAGTGATCTTTCCCATACCCACAGTGAATTCCTTTGAAGACTGTGAAAAGGAACCATCTACTGGACCAAGTCAGAGTGAAGAAGAAAGTAGAGATGAAGAGACTCAAGAAGATAAAGAATCAGAAGTAGCTGCTGAAATCCCTTCAGTTGAGTTGAATGACTCTAATCTAGAGGCTGGACTTAATGAAGAACCTAGTCATAACACCAGAGTTCAAAAGAATCATCCTCCACAGCTGGTAATAGAAGATATATCCTCTCCTATAATGACTAGACATCAAAGCAGACTTCAAGAAATGCATGATCAACAGCATACAGTGCTTTCTTGCTTTCTATCCCAGCTTGAGCCTAAAAAGGCACATGATGCAAGGAAAGAATCCAGCTGGATAGAAGCAATGCAAGAAGAACTATTACAGTTCAAGCTACAAGATGTACGGGATCTAGTAGACCTTCCTAAAGGTCACAGAGCAATTGGCACAAAGTGGATCTTTAGAAACAAGAGAGATGAAAGAGGAATTGTCATAAGGAACAAAGCAAGGCTGGTGGCTCAAGGGTATACTCAAGAAGAGGGTATAGATTATGAAGAAGTTTTTGCACATGTAGCTAGGATAGAAGCAATCAGATTATTCCTAGCCTATGCTTCTTACATGAACTTCAAAGTCTATCAAATGGATGTAAAAAGTGCTTTTCTCTATGGCTCAATTGAAGAAGAGGTATATGTCTGTCAACCACCAGGGTTTGAAAACCCAAGCTATCCAGACAGAGTATACAAATTGAAGAAAGCCTTTACGGACTGCATCAAGCTCCAAGAGCATGGTATGACACTCTGTCATCCTATCTCTTGGAAAATGGCTTTGAAAGAGGAGTCATTGATAAGACTCTATTTATCAAGAGAAAGAAGAAGGATATCTTGCTGGTCCAAATCTATGTTGATGACATTATCTTTGGATCTACAAGAGACAACATGTGCAAGGAGTTTGAGGATCTAATGCATCAAAGATTCAAAATGAGTTCCATGGGGGAACTCACTTTCTTTCTTGGACTCCAAGTTCAACAGAAGTCAGATGGCATCTTCATCTGTCAATCCAAGTATGTGCAGGACATTCTAACCAAGTTTGGTTTCTCAGATTCAAAACCTGCTAGCACACCTATGGAGACACACAAGCAGATAACAACAGATCTTGAGGGGGAGGATATGGATGTGCATCATTATAGATCCATGATTGGCTCTCTCATGTATCTCACAGCATCAAGGCCAGATATAATGTTTCCAGTCTGTGTATGTGCAAGATTCCAAGTTAGGCCAAAGCAATCTCACTTTCAAGTTGTTAAATGTCCATAACTTTTTCTACGGGGATCAGTTTTAAACCCAAGACCTGTAAAAATGAACCTTATAATGAGAAGCATGCCATAGCATGGTCTCTTTATGGAAATACAGTATGATTTGAATGGGTTTCGATAAACTTCATGATGTACGTTCGTTCGGTTTGCCAATGTGTGGCTTCGGCAATATACTGCATGAGAGCGGGTTTGTTTCAAGTTATTTATTGTGAAACCCTTATAATTTACATTGTAGATGGACCATGTATAGTTTAGTGGAAATACGACGAGATTGGTATGGACGAGAAAACAGAAAGGGTACCCCCTTTGCTGAATCGGCCAAAAATAGGTTTCGCGCTTAAACGTCTATAACTTTTGCCACGGGGATCCGTTTTAAACCCATGACCCGTCAAAACGAACCACGGAACAAGTAGAACTCCATGGCATGGTTTCTTTCTGTTAATACACCATTATTTGAGTGGGTTTCGATAAAAATGCATGATGTACGTTCGTTCAGTTTGGCCAATGCGTGGCTTCTGCAATATCCTGCACGAGAGTGGATTTACTTCAAATTATTTCTTGTGAAAACCTTATAATTTACATTGTAGATGGACCATGTATAGTTTGGTAGAAATCTAACATTGTCTATCCAGACAAGAAAACACAAAAGGTACCCCCCTTTGCTGAATCGGCCAAAAATGCGTGACACGATTAAACGTCCAAAACTTTTGCTACGTGGATCCGTTTTAACTCATGACCCATCAAAACAAACCTTAGAACGAGGAGCAAGCCATCTCATGGTCGCTTTCTGGGAATACACCATGATGTGAGTGGGTTTCGATAAACTGCATGATGTACGTTCCTTCGGTTTGGCCAATGCGTAGCTTCGGCAATATCCTGTACAAGAGCGGGTTTCTTTCAAGTTATTTCTTGTGAAAACCTTATAATTTATATTGTAGATGGACAAAGTACAGTTTGGTGGAAATCCGACGAGGTTCGTCTGGGCGACAAAACACAAAAGATACCCCCTTTGCTAAATCGGCCAAAAATGGGTGTCGCGCTGAAATGTTCAAAACTTTTGGTACAAGGATCCGTTTTAAACACATGACCCATAAAAACGAACCTTAGAACGAGGAGCAAGCCATAGCATGGTCTCTTTCTGGCAATAAACTATGATTTGAATGGGTTTCGATAAACTGCATGATATACGTTCGTTTAGTTTGCCAATGCGTGGCTTCGGCAATATCCGCACGAGAGCGGGTTTATTTCAACCTTATAATTTATGTTATAGATGGACCATGTACAATTTGGTGGAAATCCGACGAGGTCGGTCCGGACGAGAAAACACAAAGCGTACCACATTTGCTGAATCGGCCAAAAATGGGTGTTGCGCTTAATCGTCCATAACTTTTGCTATCAGGATCCGTTTTATACACATGACCCATCAAAACAAACCTTAGAAAGAGGAGCAAGCCATGGCATGTTCTCTTTCTAGCAATACACCATGATTTGAGTGGGTTTCGATAAACTTCATGATGTACGTTCGTTCGGTTTGGCAATACGTGGCTTCGACAATATCCTGCACCAGAGCGGGATTATTTCAAGTTATTTCTAGTGAAAACCTTAAAATTCACATTGTGGTTGGACCATGTACAGTTTTGTGGAAATCCGATGAGGTCGGTCTGGACGAGAAAACACAAAGGGTACCCCCTTTGTTGAATCGGCCAAAAATGGGTTTCGTGCTTAAACGTCTATAAATTTTGCAACGAGGATCCCTTTTAAACCCATGACTCGTCAAGACAAAACTTAGAACGAGGAGCAAGCCAAGGCATGGTATATTTCTAGCAATACACCATGATTTGAGGGGGTTTCGATAAACTGCACGATGTACGTCGTTCGGTTTGGCCAATGCGTGGCTTCGACAATATCCTGCATGAGAGTGGATTTATTTCAAGTTATTTTTTGTCAAAACCTTATCATTTACTTTGTAGATGGACCATGTACTTCTTGGACGAAATCCAACGAGGTCGGTCCAAACGAGAAAACATAAAGGGTACCCCCTTTGCTGAATCGGCCAAAAATGGGTTTCACGCTTAAACATCAATAACATATGCTATAGGGATCTGTTTTAAACCCCGTAGAACGAAGAGAACTCCATGGCATGGTCTATTTCTAGCAATACACCATGATTTGAATGGGTTTCGATAAACTGCATGATTTACGTTCGTTCGGTTTAGCCATGATTTGAATGGGTTTCGATAAACTGCATTATTTCAAGTTCTTTGTTGTGAGAACCTTATAATTACATTGTAGATGGACCATGTACAGTTTGATGGAAATCCGACGAGGTCGGTCCGAACGAGAAAACACAAAAGGTACCCCTTTGCTGAATCGGCCAAAAATGGGTTTCGCGTTTAAACGTCCATAACTTATGCTACGGGGATCTGTTTTAAACCCTTGATCTATCAAAACAAACCTTAGAACGAGGAGCAAGCCATAGCATGGTCTCTTTCTAGCAATACACCATGATTTGAGTGGGTTTCGATAAACTGTATGGCGTACGTTCTATCAGTTTGGCCAATGCGTGGCTTCGGCAATATCTTACATGAGAGCGAGTTTATTTCAAGTTATTTCTTGTGAAAACCTTATAATTTACATTGTATATGGACAATATACAGTTTGGTGGAAATCTGACGATGTTGGTCCGGACGCGAAAACACTAAGGGTACCCCCTTTACTGAATCAGCCAAAAATGGGTTTCACTCTTAAGCGGCCATAACTTATGCTATGGGGATCCGTTTTAAAGCCATGATCCGTCAAAACAAAACTTAGAACGAGGAGCAAGCCATGGCATGGTGGCTTTCTAGCAATACACCATGATGTGAGTGGGTTTCGATAAACTGCATGATGAACGTTCAATGTTCCAAAAAACTCGTCGCACAGCAGCCATGGCGCGCCTTGGCACCAAGGCTTGTGTCTCACGCCACGTGTAGCCCGTGGCACGCCATGGCCTAATGCACAATTTCGTAATGCAATATTTGATTTTTCTTTACTTTTTCAATATCTTTTTTGGAAGTTTTTTAATATATATACCATAATTTAACTTGTTTATTACTACTGACTCATTGAGTAACACTACAAAACATATGTTTTTATATATAATGATATATATGAATTAGAAAAATGACGCCATAAGTCACGCCTTGAAAACGCCATGGCTTTGCCATGGCTTCTAAGGCTTGAGGCTTGGCCTCGCCGCCACGCTACGCCTCACGCCATTTAGAACCTTGTGTACGTTCCTTCGGTTTGGCCAATGCGTAGCTTCGACAATATCCTGTACAAGAGCGGGTTTATTTCAAGTTATTTCTGATGAAAACCTTATAATTTATATTGTAGATGGACCATGTACAGTTTGGTGTAAATCCGACGAGGTCGGTCCGGACGAGAAAGCAAAACGTATACCCCCTTTGCTGAATCGGCCAAAAATGGGTGTCGCGCTTAAACGTTGATAATTTTTGCTACAAGGATCCGTTTTAAACCCATAACAAGTCAAAATAAACCTTAGAATGAGGAGAACGCCATGGCATGGTCTCTTTCTGGCAATACACCATAATTTGAATTGGTTTCGATAAACTGCATGATTTACGTTTGTTCGGTTTGGGCAATGCATGGCTTCGGCAATATCCTGCACGAGAGCGAGTTTATTTCAAGTTATATTTTGTGAAAACTTTATAATTTACATTGTATATGGACCATGTACAATTTGGTGGAAATCCGACGAGGTCGGTCCGGACGAGAAAACACAAAGGGTACCCCTTTGTTGAATCGGCCAAAAATGGGTTTCGCGCTTAAACGTCCATACCTTATGCTACGGGGATCTGTTTTAAACCAATGATCCGTCAAAACAAACCTTATAACGAGGAGCAAGCCATGGAATGGTCGCTTTCTGGCAATACACCATGATTTGAGTGGTTTCGATAAACTGTATGATGTACGTTCCTTCGATTTGGACAATGAGTGGCTTCGGCAATATCCTATACGAGAGCGGGTTTACTTCAAGTTATTTCTTGTGAAAACCTTATAATTTACATTGTAGATGGACCATGTACAATTTGGTAGAAATCCGACGAGGTCGGTCCGGACGAGAAAACACAAAGGGTACCCCCTTTGCTGAATCGGCCAAAAATGGGTTTCGCGCTTAAACGTCCATACCTTATGCTACGGGGATCTATTTTAAACCAATGATTCGTCAAAAAAAACCTTAGAACGAGGAGCAAGCCATGGTATGGTCACTTTCTAGCAATACACCATGATGTGAGTGGGTTTCGATAAACTGCATGATGTACGTTCCTTCGGTCTGGCCAATGTGTAGCTTCGGCAATATCCTGTACGAGAGCAGGTTTATTTCATGTTATTTCTTGTGAAAACCTTATAATTTATATTGTAGTTGGACCATGTACAGTTTGGTGGAAATCCGACGAGGTCCGTCCGGACGAGAAAACACAAAAGATACCCCTTTGCTGAATCGACCAAAAATTGGTGTCGCGCTTAAACGGTCATAACTTTTGCTACAGGGATCCGTTTTAAACACATGACCCATAAAAATGAACCTTAGAACGAGGAGCATGCCATAGCATGGTGTCTTTCTGGAAATGCACTATGATTTGAATGGGTTTCGATAAACTGCATGATATACGTTCGTTCGGTTTGCCAATGCGTGGCTTCGGCAATATCCGCACGAAAGCGGGTTTATTTCAAGTTATTTATTGTGAAAACCTTAAAATTTACGTTGTAGATGGACCATGTACAGTTTGGTGGAAATACTACGAGGTCGGTCCGGACGAGAAAACACAAAGCGTACCCCCTTTGCTGAATCGGCCAAAAATGGGTGTTGCGCTTAATCGTCCATAACTTTTGCTATCAGGATCCGTTTTATACACATGACCCATCAAAACAAACCTTAGAACGAGGAGAAATCCATGTCAAGTTCTCTTTCTTGCAATACACCATGATTTGAGTGGGTTTTGATAAACTTCATGATGTACGTTCGTTCGGTTTGGCCAATACGTGGCTTCGGCAATATCCTGCACTACAGCGGGTTTATTTCATGTTATTTCTAGTGAAAACCTTATAATTTACATTGTGGTTGTACCATGTACTGTTTTCTGGAAATCCGATGAGGTCGGTCTAGACGAGAAAACACAAAGGGTACCCCATTTGTTCAATCGGCCAAAAATGGGTTTCATGCTTAAACGTCCATAACTTTTGCAACGAGGATCCCTTTTAAACCCCTGACCCTTCAAGACAAACCTTAGAATGAGGAGCAAGCCAAGTCATGGTAGATTTCTAGCAATACACCATGATTTAAGGGGGTTTCGATAAACTACATGATGTACGTCGTTTGGTTTGGACAATGCGTGGTTTCGACAATATCCTGCACGAGAGCGGATTTATTTCAAGTTATTTCTTATCAAAACCTTATAATTTACATTGTAGATGGACCATGTACTGCTTGGAGGAAATCCGACGTGGTCGGTCCAAACGAGAAAACAGAAAGGGTACCCCCTTTGCTGAATCGGCCAAAAATGGGTTTTGCGCTTAAACATCTATAAATTATGCTACGTGGATTTGTTTTAAACCCCGTACAATGAGGAGCAAGCCATGGCATGGTCTCTTTCTTGCAATACACCATGATTTGAGTGGGTTTCGATAAACAGTATGGCGTACGCTCCTTCGGTTTGGCCAATACATGGCTTCGACAATATCTTGCACGAGAGCAGATTTATTTCAAGTTATTTCTTGTGAAAACCTTATAATTTACATTTTAGATGGACCATGTACAGTTTGGGGGAAATCCGACGATGTTGGTCCGGACGCGAAAACATAAAGGGTACCCCTTTGCTGAATCGGCCAAAAATGGGTTTCACGCTTAAGCGGCCATAACTTATGCTACAGGGATCTGTTTTAAAACCATGATCCGTCAAAACAAAACTTAGAACGAGGAGCAAGCCATGACATGGTGGCTTTCTGGAAATACACCATGATGTGAGTGGGTTTCGATAAACTGCATGATGTACGTTCCTTCGGTTTGGCCAATGCGTAGCTTCGGCAATATCCTGTACGAGAACGGGTTTATTTCAAGTTATTTCTTATGAAAACCTTATAATTTATATTGTAGATGGACCATGTACAGTTTGGTGGAAATCCGACGAGGTCGGTCCGGACGAGAAAGCAAAAAGTATACCCCCTTTGCTGAATCGGCCAAAGATGGGTGTCGCATTTAAACGTTGATAACTTTTGCTACAAGGATCCATTTTAAACCCATAACAAGTCAAAACTAACCTTAGAACGAGGAGAATGCCATGGCATGGTCTCTTTCTGTCAATACACCATAATTTGAATTGGTTTCGATAAACTGCATGATTTACGTTCGTTTGGTTTGGCCAATGCGTGGCTTCGGCAATATCCTGCATGAGAGCGAGTTTATTTCAAATTATATTTTGTGACAACCTTATAATTTACATTGTAGAAGGACCATGTACAATTTGGTGGAAATCCGACGAGGTCGGTCCGGACGAGAAAACACAAAGGGTACCCCCTTTGCTGAATCGACCATGAATGGGTTTCGCGCTTAAACGTCCATACCTTATGCTACGGGGATCTGTTTTAAACCAATGATCCGTCAAAAAAAACCTTAGAACGAGGAGCAAACCATGGCATAGTCGCTTACTAGCAATACACCATGATTTGAGTGGTTTCGATAAACTGCATGACGTACGTTCCTTCGGTTTGGCCAATGCGTAGCTTCGGCAATATCCTGTACGAGAACGGGTTTATTTCAAGTTATTTCTTATGAAAACCTTATAATTTATATTGTAGATGGACCATGTACAGTTTGGTGGAAATCCGACGAGGTCGGTCCGGACGAGAAAGCAAAAAGTATACCCCCTTTGCTGAATCGGCGAAAGATGGGTGTCGCATTTAAACGTTGATAACTTTTGCTACAAGGATCCATTTTAAACCCATAACAAGTCAAAACTAACCTTAGAACGAGGAGAATGCCATGGCATGGTCTCTTTCTGTCAATACACCATAATTTGAATTGGTTTCGATAAACTGCATGATTTACGTTCGTTTGGTTTGGCCAATGCGTGGCTTCGGCAATATCCTGCATGAGAGCGAGTTTATTTCAAATTATATTTTGTGACAACCTTATAATTTACATTGTAGAAGGACCATGTACAATTTGGTGGAAATCCGACGAGGTCGGTCCGGACGAGAAAACACAAAGGGTACCCCATTTGCTGAATCGACCATGAATGGGTTTCGCGCTTAAACGTCCATACCTTATGCTACGGGGATCTGTTTTAAACCAATGATCCGTAAAAAAAAACCTTAGAACGAGGAGCAAACCATGGCATAGTCGCTTACTAGCAATACACCATGATTTGAGTGGTTTCGATAAACTGTATGACGTACGTTCCTTCGATTTGGCCAATGCGTGGCTTCGGCAATATCCTATACGAGAGCGGGTTTATTTCAAGTTATTTTTTGTGAAAACCTTATAATTTACTTTGTAGATGGACCATGTACAGTTTGGTGGAAATCCGACACGGTCGGTCCGGACGAGAAAACACAAAGGGTACCCCCTTTGCTGAATCGACCAAAATGGGTTTCTCTTTTAAGCGACCATAATTAATTCAACGAGGATCCGTTTTAAACACATGATCCGTTAAAACAAACCTTAATACAAGAGCAAGCCATCGCATGGTCTCTTTCTGGGAATACACCATGACGTGAGTGGGTTTCGATAAACTGTATGATGTACGTTCCTTCGATTTGGCCAATGCGTAGCTTCGGCAATATCCTGTACGAGAGAGGGTATATTTCAAGTTAGTTTTTGTGAAAACATTATAAATTATATTGTATATGGACCATGTACAGTTTGGTGGAAATCCGACGAGGACGGTCCAGACGAGAAAACATAAAGGGTACCCCCATTGCTGAATCGGCCAAAAATGGATTTCGCGCTTTAGCGGCCATAACTAATGCTACAGAGATCCGTTTTAAACCCATGATTCATCAAAACAAACCTTAGAATGAGGATCAAGCTATGGCATGGTCGCTTTCTGGAAATACACCATGATGTGAGTGGGTTTCGATAAACTGCATGATGTATGTCAGGATCGAATTCTCAACAAGAATTAATTCTCAGAAACAATATCAAAGAAGTTTGCGGAATAACACTTTGATATTCAATGAAACAGTAAAACCAAAACAGTAAATATGAAGAACAAACTGTAAACTTGTATTGAATAATTGAAATCACAAGATTACACACTCAACCTCAATCTTGAAGAATAGACTCTTTCAAGACAAATTCTACTTCTCTAGAATTAGGATCTATGCCTTGAGGTTGATTTTCTCTCTAGAACTTAGAATGAATTATTCTCTACTAAACTATTCTATACATTCTATACATATACTAATCAAAAGATAATTACAATAAATAAACATATCTTCAGTATATCTTCCATGTATATCTCTAAGCTTCCATGAATATCTTCAGTTTATCCAGCTGTCATCCTTTTCATTCGGATCTTTAAGTCATAAGCAACACTAACTATGTTCAGCAGCATTTACTTCTTCAAGCAGCATTAACTTCTAAGCAGCACTAACCACTAGCAGTACTAACTAGCTAAGCAGTACTAACTTTGTTCAAGCAGCACTAACTTTGACTAGCAGTATTAATTCTACTAGCAGTAGTAATACTCAGCAGTATTAACCTTGAAGTCTTCTAGCAGTAGTAACTCTGAACTAGCAGCATTAACCATACTTGGTAAATTCTTCAGTTCCCAACAATCTCCCCCTAACTTCACTTTTAGGAAAAGAAGTCAAGTTCTTCAGATGCTCTTCAAGATGCTCCCAAAACTTCATAATGGCCTAAATTCCAGTATTTGCATCCAATCCCAAACTCTGATTGATGGTTCTTTGGATCAAATATTTAGCCATCTCTGAATCTATAATACATCCTAGCTTTTTCTTCAGCATGGCATGAAGCTTCAATCTGCTATGATTGTACACTCTATCCACTAGAAAGTATTCAGTATGATTCAGATCCAAAGTCACTGTATATACTCCACTAGTTTCATATAGAGTCCAACTGTTGACTGACTTGAATACATTCTTGATCACATGCTCTACTTCTTCAGGTTTGAACATCATACACAGATACTCCATTACCAGTTTTGTAATTGAAATCTCTGGAGCTTTCAGTATATCTGCATACAACTTCATTCCTATCTCAAACATCTCTTCAAGATCTGACCTAGAGCATGTTCTTACAATCTTTGCCCAAGTATTGAACACCTCATACTTTTCATCCTTCCTTTTTAGCCTTATGTATTCCTTTCCATCCACTTTCAATGTATCCCAGAGAATGACCTCAGGAGGCTTAACTCCTACAGGTTCTGCTGAAATTGGTTCAGGCACTTTGTCCATCACTACCATATACAAATTTACATCATCTGTGTTTGATGGCTCTTTCTGGTTAGATGACTCAGGTGCCCCTTCTTTTTCAGCAACTTTCTCATCCTTTCCTTCAGATACTCTAGGCTTCTTAGTTGACTTTCTCCTTGCCATCATCTTGGTTCTCTTTAAAGTCCTTAGGCTTTCTTTCAGAGTGGCTTCTTTCTTTGGTGGTGTTTCTTGCTCATCTGGAAAGGGATTTTGAAAATCAAAGTCATTACTTTCTTTCATCCTCTTCTCCATCTCCACCCTTGCAGTTTCATTCCCCTGAAGCTTTATCATCTATGAATCATACAGTTCTTTAATCTTCTCAAAAGACATCTTTGAGAACATCTCCTTTCTGACTCCTATAGCACCTTTGAGAAATATAATCATCTTGTTTCTCTCTTGGGTACCTAGGAAAGTCTTTGAGGGTTGTCTCTTCTTTACAACTGTTTTTACCACCACTGATTTCTTCAGAGTTGCAGCTTTCTTCTGTGCAATTTCAGTTGCCAGGCTTTGTTGATAAGCTTCATTCAGTTCAGCAGCTAGAGCCTTTGCCATCTCCTTGTCCTTTTCAACCTGAACTCTTTCTTCTTTTTCAATGTCATCCTTCATCTTCCTGGCTAAGGCTTCATTTGATTCAACCAACCTTTGCTTCTTGACTGGTTGATCAGATTCCACCATCTTTGCTTTTCCTTTGTCTTTGTTCATTGCCTTCTTACTGTTATCTTTCTTGATCACTTCACCTTGTTCTTTGATGATTACTCCTTTGGTCTTTGAAGTGACCTTGGGAGTATCATTCTTGGCTTTAAGTAAGGTTTCTTCAATCTCAAGATCTGTTAATACTTCTTTCACTGTTTCTGCTGCTTGTTTAATTTCAGTAGTATTAACCATTTCTGCTGCTTCTTGTGTTTCTATTTGCACTGATTCTCTTTCTGTTTCTGCTTCCTACTCCCCCTCAACATCAAATTTCTCCCCCTCATCACCATATTTCATCCCATCAAGCTCCCTCTTTTTTGTAGCTTCTTCCATGTTGATCTCCCCCTTTTTGGGAGCATCATTCCCAGATTTCCTTCTCCTTAGCACAAATTGTCTCTTCTTCTTTTTCTGTACTAGCTTCATCACCAATTTCTTGAGTTTGGTAATCTGCACTTGTTGGGACAAGATTACCAATTTCATTTCTTCAAGTTCTTTTCCTTGTTTGAGAACATCTAGGTTGATGTTGCCCATTGTTTCCATTAATTCATAGTAAGAATATCTGTCCTCAACCTCTCCAGAAGTGTTACCTTCTTTGGAAGGATCATTGGATCTTTTTGTAGTGGAAGTCTTCTGCCTAGTAGAAGCACTGTCCACCCCCTTGGTTTCTTGGCACCAGGGACCTTTGAATGATTGCTCATTCAAAGTTGCCATGGGGAAGGTCTTATTTATGTTACCACTGTCCTTCTCTGTGCTAGCAGAAGTAGTGGCAGCCTCAGTACCCATATGCTCAACCTCCTCCTCAGAGAGCACCTCCTTGGGGTTGGGAGACACCCCTTTGGTTTCCCTATTGATATTCCCTAAAGGAGAATTCTCCCTTAGAGGGCTTAAAGGCTTGAGGGTTGATGGTACAAGAAGGGAAGGAGCCTTCTTTATCTGTTTCCTCTTGTATGTTTGGGCGATTGGTGAGGTTGGTTTTTCAAGAAGGGATTGGGGAATAGATTTACAGTGGGAAGGTTGGGATTGGCTAGCAGTAGGATGGTCTAATGGGGGCCTTGACCCTGCTGCCATACCTTCATCAGTGTGGGACACCACCATCATTGTAGGGAACAATGGGGTGTCAACTCCTTTCGACTCCCCAGCAGATCTTCTCATATTTGAGAAAACCTTGCCTTTGGGGGGTTTAGGTACATATACCCCAACAAGATGAGGTATATCCGTCAATTCATGAGTAATAACTTCTTGGACAAACCTGGGGTACATAAAGAAGCTCTTTTTGTTTCCCATGTTTGAGACAAGATCACTGAAAATCATTTTAGAAAAGTTGTACTTTCTGGCAGTGGCCAAGCATACCAAAGCATAAGCAATGGTGCTGCTGAACTCACTCCATCCAGTAGTCTTTTTGGAGATACAGTGCATAAGGGTATGGACAAAGAAACGCCATTGGGGTGAAAATTTGGCTTTTGAGAACTTGAACACACCCAATGGGCCTCCATACCCCATTCTTGTAAGAGAAGAGAACAGTTCATCATTTGGGATAGAAGTTATTCCAGAGGCATCGTCTAGACGTAGACTGATGCGAATAACTTCTTCAGTAACTGTCAAGGGTTTGTCACACACCCTTGTCTTGATCATTTGCACACCATTCTCAGTGATAATGGTGGCATTTGCCCAGAATTGCCTTTGATGCTCGATATAGATTGTAGGCGATACAGTAAGAGCATGGGCAATATGGCTTGACTTGAGGAAATCCACAATCTGGTGGAACCCAGCGGCCTGTTTGGGCTTCTGTAGCATCGCGATTTCATTGTGTTCATCTATGAATGCTATTGATGCCATTGAGCTTTGAGAAAATCTTGCCTGAAAGCTTTGAACTTGAGAGAGAAATGGTTTAGAGCGCAAGTGAACAGTATGCAAAGAGTCGTTATGAACTTTTAGGCGGGCAAAGGGTATTTATAGTATTCGGGACATAAGCAGTATTAACCTAGAGCAGTATTAACGGACAAGCAGTATTAACTGCGAGCAGTATTAACCACTAGCAGTATTAACTGCGAGCAGTATTGACTACTAGCAGTATTAACTAACTAGCAGTATTAACTGCGAGCAGTAGTAACTGCGAGCAGTATTAACCACTAGCAGTATTAACTAACTAGCAGTATTAACTGCGAGCAGTATTAACCACTAGCAGTATTAACTAACTAGCAGTATTAACTAACTAGCAGTATTAACTGTGAGCAGTATTAACCACTAGCAGTATTAACTAACTAGCAGTATTAACTGCGAGCAGTATTAACCACTAGCAGTATTAACTAACTAGCAGTATTAACATGCAAGCAGTATTAACCACTAGCAATATTAACTAACTAGCAGTATTAACATGCGAGCAGTATTAACCATTAGCAGTATTAACTAACTAGCAGTATTAACTGCACTTACTCTTTTAAGCTTGTGCTGAATTTAGTACTGCTATGAAATGCCCTGAAAAGGAAGATTAGTAACACCAAGAATACATAATATACAGGTATAGAACCACTTTTTAAGAAGGGGTTTATTCAGAGTTGATCATTCCCACACTTGTTACCAAGAAAGTGAATCTATCCACATCAAAAGCTTTAGTGAATAGATCAGCAAACTGGTTATCAGTGTGAACTTTTACAACTTGAATAAGTTTCTTTTCATTATAGTCTCTTAAAAAGTGATACCTGATCTCAATGTGCTTTGTCTTTGAGTGCTTGACAGGATTGTTCACAATGCTAATAGCACTGCTATTATCAATAAAAATTGGAGTGTGTAGAAAGGTTACCCCATAATCCAGCATTTGATTCTGAATCCATAAGACTTGAGAGCAGCAACTTGCAGCTGCTATGTACTCTGCCTCTGTGGTAGATGTGGATACTGTGGTTTGTTTCTTGCACTGCCATGAAACTAGTCTTGCACCGCACCCAAAAACTGACATCCTCCAGAAGTAGATTTTCTGTCCAAGTTTTCCCCACCTAGATCACTGTCTGAGTATGCTAGTAGGTCAAAGGGTGAGTCATGAGGATACCAAAGTCCCAATCTGGGTTGCCCTTTGAGATATCTGAATATCCTCTTAACAGCTTGATAGTGAGATTGCTTTGGCCTAACTTGGAATCTTGCACATACACAGACTGGAAACATTATATCTGGCCTAGAGGCTGTAAGTTACATAAGAGAGCCAATCATGGATCTATACTGATGAACATCCATATCCTCCCCCTCAGGATCTGCTGTTATCTGTTTGTGTGTCTCCATAGGTGTGCTAGCAGGTTTCGAATCTGAGAAACCAAACTTGGTTAGAATGTCCTGCACATACTTGGACTGACAAATGAAGATTCCATCTGACTTCTGTTGAACTTGGAGTCCAAGGAAGAAAGTAAGTTCCCCCATGGAACTCATTTTGAACCTTTGATGCATTAGTTCCTCAAACTCCTTGCACATGTTGTCTCTTGTGGATCCAAAGATAATATCATCAAGATAGATTTGGACCAGCAAGATATCCTTCTTCTTTCTCTTGATAAATAGAGTCTTATCAATGACTCCTCTTTCAAAGCCATTTTCCAAAAGATAGGATGATAAAGTGTCATACCATGCTCTTGGAGCTTGATGCAGTCCATAAAGAGCTTTCTTCAATTTGTATACCCTGTCTGGATAGCTTGGGTTTTCAAACCCTGGTGGTTGACAGACATATACCTCTTCTTCAATTGAGCCATAGAGAAATGCACTTTTTACATCCATTTGATAGACTTTGAATTTCATGTAAGAAGCATAAGCTAGGAAT
This sequence comes from Arctium lappa, assembly GCA_023525745.1. NCBI lineage: Eukaryota > Viridiplantae > Streptophyta > Magnoliopsida > Asterales > Asteraceae > Arctium > Arctium lappa. The sequence continues at coordinate 62,637,744 of CM042061.1, forward strand.
AATCTGATTGCTTCTATCCTAGCCACAGGTGCAAAAACTTCTTCATAATATATACCTTCTTCTTGAGTATACCCTTGAGCCACCAGCCTTGCTTTGTTCCTTATGACAATTCCTCTTTCATCTCTCTTGTTCCTGAAAATCCACTTTGTGCCAATTGCTCTTTGACCTTTAGGAAGGTCTACTAGATCCCATACATCTTGTAGCTTGAACTGCAACAGTTCTTCTTGCATTGCTTCTATCCAGCTGGATTCTTTCATTGCATCATGTGCCTTTTTAGGCTTAAGCTGAGATAGAAAACAAGCAAGCACTGTATGCTGTTGATCTTGCATTTCTTGAAGCCTGCTTTGATGTTTAGTCATCATAGGAGAAGATATATCTCCTATTACCAGCTGTGGAGGATGATTCTTTTGAACTTTGGTGTTATGACTAGGTTCTTCATTAAGTCCTGCCTCTAGATTAGAGTTATTCAACTCAACTGAAGTGTTTTCAGCAGCTACTTCTGATTCTTTATGTTCTTGAGTCTCCTCATCTCTACTTTCTTCTTCACTTTGACTTGGTCCAGTAGATGGTTCCTTTTCACAGTCTTCAACAGAATCCACTGTGGGTATGGGAAAGATCACAGATTTAGATATACTTTCTTGAACTTGTGTAGTCCCTGATCCTCCACATCCTGAACCTGCATAATCATCACTACTGAAACCAAAAGAGTTAGTTAGTGAATCAATGTCAAATAGCCACTGAGGACCAGATCCAATACGATTTGGTGTGTTCTCATTGCATTTGACATTGTCACTTTCTTCAATTATTCTAGAAGATGAGTTAAAAACTCTGTAGGCCTTACTCTGAGATGAATATCCAACAAGAAATCCATCATCTCCCTTGCTATCAAACTTACCTAAGTGAGTTTTGGTATTGAGAATTGTACAAGGACACCCAAAAGGTTTGAAAAATCCAATAAAGGGTTTTCTTTTATTTAAAAGCTCATATGGTGTCTTGTTCTTTGGCTTAACTACTAGAACTCTGTTTTGGACATAACAGGCAGTATTAACTGCTTCAGCCCAGAAGGTAATTGGCAGTTTTGAATCAGCCAACAGAGATCTAGCAGCCTCTATTAGTGTTCTATTTCTCCTCTCAGCAACTCCATTCTGTTGAGGAGTCCTAGGGGCACTATATTGTCTCTCAATACCTTTTTCTTCACAAAAGGTGTTTAGATCAAGATTTTTAAATTCAGTTCCATTGTCTGATCTAATGATTTTTACTTTTTGATTAGTTTGGTTTTCAATTCTTAGGATAAAGGATTTGATCAGTCCACTTGTCTCATCCTTAGTCCTTAGAAAATATACCCAAGTAAATCTTGAGTAATCATCAACAATAACCAAGCAGTAAGATTTCTTGCCAATACTCATAACATTTGTAGGACCAAACAGATCCATATGCAATAACTGGAGACAAGAAGAAATTGTATTTATCTCTTTGGTCATATGAGAAGTTTTATGCTGTTTGCCTTTAAGGCAAGCAACACAATGATCATCACATGAAAAGACTTTAGATGGTAAACCTCTTACAAGGTTGTTTTTAACAAGTTTGTTCATAGTCTTAAAATTCATGTGACACATCCTTCTGTGCCAAAGAGAGGATTCATCTACAGAAGCTTTTGAAACAAGACAATTTAGAGATGAATCACTATCAACATTGTCCATATCTAGACAATAAACATTGTCCTTTCTTGGAGTTCTAAGTAGTATCATGCTTTCATCAACTACCTTGAACCCTGGAGCAAGGATCATACACTCAGTATTAGTGAATAATATGATATGTTGTTTGTCACAAACCTGTGATACACTTAACAAGTTGTACTTCAATTGATCAACATAGTAGACATCCTCAAATGTCATCTTACCTTTGGTGACATTACCTTTGCCACTTATTTTACCCCCAGTAAGATTATCTCCAAATGCAACATGTCCTCCATTGATATGCTTGAAATCCTGAAGGCATGACATGTTGCCTGTCATGTGCCTAGAGCAACCACTATCAACATGCCATATGCTCTTCCTCTTGAGCTGTTGGTTGCCCTGCACATAAGATAAAACAGTTAGTATGAATTAGGAACCCAATCCAAGGTGGTCTTGGGTACCCCTTTCTCATCAAAATACTTGCATTCTTTCTTGACAAGATTTTTGAACTTTAACTCCTCATTCTTGGAGTACTTTGTCACAATAATAGGCTTGGAAACATTTTTGCTAGAAGCAGTACTGGTTTTAGAAGTACTAACTGCCTTAGCAACACTTGCATGCTTAGCAGTACCAACCTTGTTGGAAGTAGTAACTGTGTTAGCAGCAATAACTGTGTTGGTAGTATTAACTTTTGAAGAGGTACTAACATTATTAGCAACATTAATACTTTCAGCAGTACTAACAATAGTAGCAGCAGTAATACTTCCAGCAGCACTATCCCTGTTAGCAGTACTAACAGTTTTAGTGCTTCTAGGCACCCATATTTTAATACTTTCTTTTAAAACCTTTTTCTTCATGGGGCCTTTACTTTCAACAGATGTCTTCATCACATGTTTCTTTCCAGCCTTCCTATAATCAACAGGTTTTTGCACAAATCTTTGAAAGTTCATCTGTTGATTAATAGGGTTAAAGAAGCAATATTTAGCCAAATGATTTAACTTGCCACATATGAAACAAGGTTTTGGTCTATTAATTTTATTCAGATCAACTCATTGTTTCTGAGCCCATTGATTATTCCAGTTTCTTTGATTACCTCTTTTTATACCAGAATTTAGGCTCTTGGCTTTATTGCAAGCACACTGTTTACAAGATCCAGGATTCACAACCGTGGTTTGTTTGTAATGGACCTTGTTATTCTTTCCTTTGGTCTTCTCTATCTCCTTGGACTTGACCCAGATTTTCCCACATCCCTCATTGGTGATAATGGTGTTTTCTAATGGTATCTCTTTACTCACAGCATTATCCCTATTCTTACTGGCTTCTTTCTTAGTCAAATCCTTAACTACTACCTCATCCAAAGGATCTATCTAAAAATCTTCCTCAGGCAAGTCCTTTTTCTCCTTGGTTTCTAACAAGTCTGAAGTAGGAGAGATATAGTTGTTGTTGTTGTATGGAGGAGGTGTATTGTTGTATCCAATACCAGGCTTCATCTTATCATGAATCTGAGCCTTTAGAAGAGAATCCATTGCTTTTGAAGCATATGAAAACTTTTCTATGTCAAGCTTAACTTTTGACAGTTCCTCTTTCAGTCTATCATTCTCTTCTAAGGATTTAGACAGTTTGGTTTCTAACTCATTCTTTTCCCAATTCCAATAGTTTGTGTCATAAGAGTGTTGAAGTTCATTAGCTTGAAAGCCTTTGATTTGCTCTTCAAATCTCTCTACTATTAACACATAATCTCTTCTGTCCTTTTCTAATCTTTTGAGATCATCACACATACTTTGATTGTGATCCCTGTATCTTTTGACAGTGGCTATGCAAGATTGAGTGCAAAGATTAGAAATTACCTCAGAGGGGAGATCAGAGACTTCTACCATAAGAGCTTGATTCTGAATGGCTTCCTCAGCTTGATCACTCCAGTCAAATCCCATTCCTTGTTGAGAAACAAGGGCTTGAGCAGGATTCTTGTTTTGATTGTAGCCTCCATTCTGAACTTGTTGTCCTCCATTCTGAGCTTGTTGGTGGTTGTTGTTTGGACCAACACTAATGCACTCTCTAGCAAAGTGTCCTTTCATGTGACACTTATAACACTCCACCTTAGTCTTGTCAAAACCAACTCCATCTTCTCTTCTTTGAGAGAAGTTGTTCCTTCCTGTTCTTTTAATAAACTTTTTCACCCTCATAGATAACATGGCCATCTGCCATTTAATGTCCATCTCCTCCAAGTCATCAGGGTGAAGTTGATCCAGATCATCATTAATTAACGAATTGTTGCTATGACTGGACAAAAAGGCTTCAAAGATAGTTCCAGTGCCTTTTTCTAAATTTACTCCACTGGCAGTACTAACTGCTTCAGGGTTAGCAGTAGTATCATTAGATGTTGAAAGAAGTGCACCATTGTGGATATAACCAGTGGGCTTCTTCTTGGATTCTACCTCAGTTTCAAAAACTCTCAGATCATTATATAAATCATCAAGTTCCTTCTCTTCCAGATTGTCACTCTGTCTATATGAGACAGTGTACATAGTCCATTCATCCCCAAGAGATCTGAGGAACTTTCTGTTGATATCATCTTGTTCCATCTTCACCCCTACAGTAGCCAGTTCACCAATGAGCTTTTTGAACCTATCAAAAGTTTGAGTCATAGACTCATTCTTTGAAGAAGTGAAGTTCTCATACTGCTGCTTTAGAACATCTCTTTGATTTCTTTTGATGCTTTTAGTTCCAGCAAATCTTTTCTCAAGAGCATTCCAGAGAATCTGAGCATCAGTGCAATTGCAAAATTGATGCTGATATTCATTGGGGATGGCCAAGAGCAGAGTGCTCAAGGCCTTCATCTCTGTCTGTCTGATCTTCCTCTCACCATCTGTCTTTGGTGGAGGTCTTTTCCCATCTGGTCCTATCCATCCTGCTTCAGAAGAACCATTCTCAATGATATCCCACATTGAGTAGTCAGTGAGAAGAATGTATTGTCTGATTCTGATCTTCCACATGTCAAATTCACTTGGTTTGAGCATTGGAACCTTAGAGACCAGAGTAATGTTTGATTCTGCAAGGTTTTCCATGATGAATGAATAGATGTTTCTGAGGGAATTTGGCTCTGATACCACTTGTCAGGATCGAATTCTCAACAAGAATTAATTCTCAGAAACAATATCAAAGAAGTTTGTGGAATAACACTTTGATATTCAATGAAACAGTAAAACCAAAACAGTAAATATGAAGAACAAACTGTAAACTTGTATTGAATAATTGAAATCACAAGATTACACACTCAACCTCAATCTTGAAGAACAGACTCTTTCAAGACGAATTCTACTTCTCTAGAATTAGGATCTATGTCTTGAGGTTGATTTTCTCTCTAGAACTTAGAATGAATTATTCTCTACTAAACTATTCTATACATATACTAATCAAAAGATAATTACAATAAATAAACATATCTTCAGTATATCTTCCATGTATATCTATAAGCTTCCATGAATATCTTCAGTTTATCCAGCTGTCATCCTTTTCATTCGAGTCTTTAAGTCATAAGCAGCACTAACTATGTTCAGCAGCATTAACTTCTTCAAGCAGCATTAACTTCTAAGCAGCACTAACCACTAGCAGTACTAACTAGCTAAGCAGTACTAACTTTGTTCAAGCAGCACTAACTTTGACTAGCAGTATTAATTCTACTAGCAGTAGTAATACTCAGCAGTATTAACCTTGAAGTCTTCTAGCAGTAGTAACTCTGAACTAGCAGCATTAACCATAATTGGTAAATTCTTCAGTTCCCAACAATGTACGTTCCTTCGGCTTGGCCAATGCGTAGCTTCGGTAATATCCTGTACGAGAGCGGGTATATTTCAAGTTATATTTTGTGAAAACCTTATAATTTAGATTGTAGATGGACCATGTAAAGTTTGGTGGAAATCCGACGAGGTCGGTCCGGACGAGAAAACACAAAGGATACCCTTTTGTAGAATCGGCCAAAAATGGGTGTCGCGCTTAAACGTTAATAACTTTTGCTACAGGGATCCGTTTTAAACCCATGACAATTCAAAACAAACCTTAGAATTAGGAGAACGCCAGGGCATGGTCTCTTTCTGGTAATACACCATGATTTGAATTGGTTTCGATAAACTACATGATTTATGTTCGGTCGGTTTGACCAATGTGTGGCTTCGGAAATATCCTACACGAGAGAGCGTTTATTTCAAGTTATATTTTGTGAAAACTTTATAATTTACATTGTAGATGGGCCTTGTACAGTTTGGTGGAAATCTGACGAGGTCGGTCCGGACGAGAAAACACAAAAGGGTACCCCCTTTGCTGAATCGGCCAAAAATGGGTTCGCACTTAAACGTCCATGAATTATGCTACGGGGATCCGTTTTAATCCCATGATACATCAAAACAAACCTTAGAACGATGAGAAAGCCATGGCATGGTCGCTTTCTGGCAATACACCATGATTTGAGTGGGTTTTGATAAACTGCATGATGTATGTCCCTACGGTTTGGCCAATGTGTGGCTTCGGCAATATCCTGCACGTGAGCGGGTTTATTTCAAGTTATTTCATATAAAACCTTATAAATTACATTGTAGATGCACCATGTATAGTTTGGTGGAAATCTGAAGAGGTCGATCCGGACGAGAAAACACAAAGGATACCCCCTCTGCTGAATCGTCCAAAAATGGGTGTCGCGCTAAAACGTTCATAACTTTTGCTATGGGGATCCGTTTTAAACCCATGACCCGTCAAAAAAAACCTTAGAATGAGGAGAACACCATGGCATGGTCTCTTTCTGGCAATACACCATGATTTGAATTGGTTTCGATAAACTGCATGATTTACATTCGTTCGGTTTGGCCACAACGTGGCTTTGGCAATTTCCAGCATGAGAGCGGATTTATTTCTATTTATTTGGTGTGAAAACTTTATAATTTACATTATATATGGACCATGTACAATTTGGTGGTAATCCGACGATGTCGGTCCGAACGACAAAACACAAAGGGTACCCCTTTTGCTGAATCGGCCAAAAATTGGTCTCGTGCTTAAACGTCCATACCTTATACTATGGGGATCTGTTTTAAACTCATGATCCGTCAAAATAAACCTTAGAACGAGGTGCAATCCATGGAATGGTCTCTTTCTTGCAGTACACCATGATTTGAGTGGGTTTCGATAAACTGTATGACGTACGTTCCTTTGGTTTGGCCAATGTGTGGCATCGGATATATTCTACACGAGAGCGGGTTTATTTCAAGTAATTCCATGTGAAAACCTTATAATTTACATTTTATATGTACCATGTACATTTTGGTGGAAATCAGACGAAATCATCCTGGACGAGAAAACACAAACGGTACCCCCTTTGTTGAATCGGCCAAAAATGGGTTTCGCGCTTAAGCGGCCATAACTTATGCTACAAGGATCCGTTTTAAACCCATGACCTGTCAAAACAAACCTTAGAACAAGGAGCAAGCTTTGGCATGGTCTCTTTCTGGCAATACACCATGATGTGAGTGGGTTTCGATAAACTGCATGATGTACGTTTCTTCGGTTTGGCCAATACGTAGCTTCGGCAATATCCTGTACGAGAGCAGGTTTATCTCAAGTTATTTCTTGTGAAAACCTTATAATTTATATTGTATATGGACGATTTACATTTTGGTGGAAATCCAACGAGATCGGTCCGGACGAGAAAGCACAAAGGATACACCATTTGATGAATCGGCCAAAAATGGGTATCGCGCTTAAACGTTCATAACTTTTGCTACAGGGATCCGTTTTAAACCCATAACAAGTCGAAACTAACCTTAGAACAAAGAGAACTCCATGGCATGGTCTCTTTCTGGCAATATGTTGGGAACTGAAGAAAAGCTTAAGTATGGTTAATGCTGCTGGTTCAGAGTTAATACTGCTAGAGATATTCAAGGTTAATACTGCTAAGTATTAATACTGCTAGTAGTTAATACTGCTAGTCAAAGTTAGTGCTGCTTGAACAAAGTTAGTACTGCTTAGCTAGTTAGTACTGCTTAGCTAGTTAGTACTGCTAGTAGTTAGTGCTGCTTAGTAGTTAATGTTGCTAGAAGAAATTTAATGCTGCTGAAGATTAATACTGCTTATATGATGAAGATTCGCATGAAAGGATATACATGGAAGCTTAGAGATATACATGGAAGATATACTGAAGATATGTTTATTTTTTTGTAATTATCTTTTTGTTTAGTATATGTATAGAAGATACAGAATAGTTTTAGAAGTGATTAATTAAAAGATTAAGAGAAAAATCAACCTCAAGGCATAGATCCAAATTCTAGAGAAGTAGAATTCGTATTGGTGAGCCTGTTCATCAATATTGAGGTTGAGTGTGTAATCTTGTAACTTCAAAGCATTCAATACAAGTTTACAGTTTGTTCTTCATATTTTCTGTATTAATTTACTGTTTCATTGAATATCAAAGTGTTATTCCGCAAACTTCTTTGATATTGTTTCTGAGAATTAATTCTTGTTAAGAATTCGATCCTGACACAATACACCATGATTTGAATTGGTTTCGATAAACTGCATGATTTACGTTCCCTCGGTTTGGCCAATGCGTGGCTTCGACAATATCCTTCACGAGAGCGAGTTTATTTCAAGTTATATTTTGTGAATACTTTATAATTTACATTTTAGATGGACCATATACAGTTTGGTGGAAATCCGACGAGGTCGGTCCGGACGAGAAAACACAAAGGGTACCCCCTTTGCTGAATCGGCCAAAAATGGGTTTCGCGCTTAAGTGGCCATAACTTATGCTACATGGATCCGTTTTAAACCCATGATCCGTCAAAACAAACCTTAGAACGAGGAACAAGCCATGGCATGGTCTCTTTCTGGCAATACACCATGATGTGAGTGGGTTTCGATAAACTACATGATGTACGTTCCTTCGGTTTGGCCAATGCGTAGCTTCGGCAATATCCTGTACAAGAGAGGGTTTATTTCAAGTTATTTTTTTGTTAAAACCTTATAATTTATATTGTAGATGGACCATTTACAGTTTGGTGGAAATCTGACAAGGTCCGTCCGGACGAGAAAATACGAAGGATACCCCCTTTGCTGAATCGGCCAAAAATGGGTGTCGCGCTTAAACGTTCATGACTTTTGCTACAGTGATCCATTTTAAACACATAAAAAGTCAAAAAACCTTAGAACGAGGATAATTCCATGGTGTGGTCTATTTTCTGGCAATACACCATGATTTGAATTGGTTTCGATCGACTACATGATTTACGTTCGTTCGGTTTGGCCAATGTGTGGCTTCGGCAATATCCTGCATGAGAGCGAGTTTATTTCAAGTTATATTTTGTGAAAACTATATAATTTACATTGTAGATGGACCATGTACAGTTTGGTGGAAATCCGACGAGGTCGGTCCGGACGAGAAAACACAAAGGATACCCCTTTGCTAAATCGGCTAAAAATGGGTTTCTCGCTTAAACGTCCATACCTTACGCTACGGGGATCTGTTTTAAACCCATGATCCATCAAAATAAAACCTTAGAACGAGGATAAATCCATGGCATGGTCGCTTTCTGGAAATACACCATGATTTGAATGGGTTTTGATAAACTATATAACGTACGTTCCTTCGGTTTGGCCAATGCGTGGCTTCGGCAATATCCTGCATGAGAGCGGGTTTATTTCAAGTTATTTCTTGTGAAAACCTTAGAATTTACATTGTATATGGACCATGTACAGTTTGATGGAAATCCGACAAGGTCGGTCCGAATGAGAAAACACAATGGGTACCCTTTTTGTTGAATCGGCCAAAAATGGGTTTCGCGCTTAAGCGGCCATAACTAATGCTACGAGGATCCGTTTTTAACCCATGATCCGTCAAGACAAATCTTAGAACGAGGAATAATCCATGGTATGGTCTCTTTCCGGAAATACACCATGATGTGAGTGGGTTTCGATAAACTGCATGATGTAGGTTCCTTCAGTTTGGCCAAATCGTAGCTTCGGCAATATCCTGTACAAGAGCCGGTTTATTTCATGTTATTTTTTGTGAAAACCTTATAATTTATATTGTAGATGGACCTTGTACAGTTTGGTGTAAATCCGACGAGGTCGGTCCGGACGAGAAAACACAAAGGATACCCCTTTGCTGAATCGGCCAAAAATGGGTGTCGCACTTAATCGTTCATAACTTTTTCTACAGGAATCCATTTTAAACCCATGACAATTAAAACAGAAGAGGATAATGCCATTGCATGGTCTCTTTCTGGCAATACACCATGATTTGAATAGGGTTCGATAAACTGCATGATCTACGTTCGTTCGATTTAACCAATGCGTGGCTTCAGAAATATCCTACACGAGAGCAGATTTATTTCTTTTTATTTCTAGTGAATACCTTATAATTTACATTATAGATGGACCATGTACAATTTGGTGTAAATCCGACGATGTTGGTCCGGATGACAAAACAAAAAGTGTACCCCCTAAGCTGAATCGGCAAAATATTGTTGTCGCGCTTAAACGTCCATAACTTTTTCTACGGGGATCCGTTTATAAACCAACGACCCATCAAAATGAATCTTAGAATGTGGAGCATTCCATGGCATGGTCGTTTTCTGGTAATACACCATGATTTGAGTGGCTTTCGATAAACTACATGATGTACTTTTGTTCGGTTTGTGGTACGTTCGTTCGGTTTGCCAATGCGTGGCTTCGGCAATATCCTACACGAAAGCTGGTTTACTTCAAGTTATTTCTTGTCAAAACCTAATAATTTACATTCTAGATGGACCATGTACAGTTTGGTGGAAATCCGACGAGGTCGGTCCGGACGACAAAACACAAACGGTACTCCCTTTGCTGAATCGGACATGGTCTCTTTCTAGAAATACACCATGATTTGAAGGGATTTCGATAAACTGCATGATGTACGTTCGTTCGGTTTGGCCAATACGTGGCTTCGGCAATATCCTGCACGAAAGAAAGTTTATTTCAAGTTATTTCTTGTGAAAACCATAGAATTTACATTTTAGATGGACCATGTACTGTTTGGTGGAAATCCGACGAGGTCGGTCCAGACGAGAAAACAGAAAGGGTACCCCCTTTGCTGAATCGGCCAAAAATGGGTTTCACGCTCTAACGTCCATAACTTTTGCTACGAGGATATGTTTTAAACCAATGACCCATCAAAAATAACCTTAGAATGAGGAGCATGGCATGACATGGTCGCTTTCTGTTAATGCACCATGATTTGAGTGAGTTTCGATAAACGACATGATGTTCGTTCATTTGGTCAATGCGTGGCTTAGACAATATCCTGCACGAGAGCGGGTTTATTTCAAGTTATTTCTTGTGAAAACCTTATAATTTACATTGTAGATGGACCATGTACAGTTTGGTGGAAATCCGACGAGGTCGGTCCGGACGAGAAAACACAAAGGGTACCCCATTTGCTGAATCTGTCAAAAATGGATTTCGCTCATAAACGTCCATAACTTTTGCTACGGGGATCCGTTTTAAACCCATGAACCATAAAAACAAACTTTAGAACGAGGATCAAGCCATGGCATTGTCTCTTTGAAGAAATACACCATGATTTGGGTGGGTTTCGATAAACTATATGATGTACGTTCGTTCGGTTTGGATAATGTGTGGCTTCAACAATATCCAGCACGAGAGCGTGTTTATTTCAACTTATTTCTTGTGAAAACCTTATAATTTACATTGCAGATATACCATGTATAGTTTGGTTTAAATCCGACGAGGTCGGTCCGGACGAGAAAATAGAAAGGGTACCTCCTTTGCTGAATCGGCCAAAAATGGGTTTCACATTTAAACGTTCATAACTTTTGCTACGGGGATCCGTTTTAAACCTATTACCCGTCAAAACAAACCTTAGAACGAGATCTAGCCATGGCATGGTCGCTTTCTGGCAATACGCCATGATTTGAGTGGGTTTTGATAAACTGCATGATGTACGTTCGTTCGGTTTGGCCAAAGTGTGGCTTCCGCAATATCTTGCACGAGAGTCGGTTTATTTGAAGTTATTTCTTGTAAAAACATTATAATTTACATTTTAGATGGACCATGTATAGTTTGGTGGAAATCCGACGAGGTCGGTCCGGACGAGAAAACACAAAGGGTACCCACTTTGCTGGATCGGCCAAAAATGGGTGTCACGCTTAAACATCCATAACTTTTGCTACGGAGATCCGTTTTAAATCCATGACCTGTCAAAACGAACATTAGAATGAGGAATACGCCAAGGAATGGTCTTTTTTGGTAATACACTATGATATGAGTGGGTTTCGATAAACTGCATGATGTACGTTCGTTCGGTTTGGCCAATACGTGGTTTCGGAAATATCCTGCATGAGAGCGGGTTTATTTCAAGTTATTTCATGTGAAAATCCTATAAATTACATTGTAGATGTACCATGTACAGTTTGGTGGAAATCCGACGAGGTCAGTCCGGACGAGAAAACAGAAAGGGTACCCCCTTTACTAAATCGGCCAAAAATGGGTTTAAACGACCATTACTTTTGCTACGGGCATCTGTTTTAAACCCATAACCCATCAAAACGAACCTTAGAACGAGAAGGACGCCATGGAATGGTCGCTTTCTGTTAATACACCATGATTTGAGTGGGTTTCGATAAACTACATGATGTACGTTCTTTCGGTTTGGCTAATGCGTGGCTTCGACAATATCCTGCACGATAGCAAGTTTATTTCAAGTTATTTCTTGTGAAAACCTTATAATTTAAATTTTACATGGACTATGTAGAGTTAGGTGGAAATCCGACGAAGTCCTGCAAGCCATAGCATGGTCACTTTCTGGCAGTACACCATTATTTGAGTGGGCTTTGATAAACTGCATGATGTACGTTCCTTCTGTTAGGCCAATGCTTGGCTTCGGCAATATCCTGCATGAGTACGGGTTTATTAGAATTTATTTCTTGTGAAAACCTTATAATTTACATTGTATATGGACCATGTACAGTTTGGTGGATATCCGACGAGGTCGGTCCGGACACAAAGGGTACCCCCTTTGCTGAATCGGCCAAAAATGGGTTTCGTTCTTAAACGTCCATAAATTTTGCTACGTTGATTCGTTTTAATCCCATGACCCGTCAAAACAAATTTTAGAACGACGAGCAAGCCATGGAATGGTCTCTTTCTGGCAATACACCATGATTTGAGTGGGTTTCGATAAACTGCATGATGTACGTTCGTTCGGTTAGGCCAATGCCTGGCTTCGACAATATCATGCACAAGAGCGGGTTTACTTTAAGTTACTTCTTGTGAAAACCTTATAATTTACATTGTAGATGGAACATGTACAATTTGGTGGAAATTGGACGGGGTCAAACAGAAAGGGTACTCCCTTTGCTGAATCGGCCAAAAATGGGTTCGCGCTTAAACTTCCAAAACTTTTGCTACGAGGATCCGTTTTAAACCCACGACCCATCAAAACGAACCATAGATAGAGGAGAACGCCATGGCATGGTCGTTTTTTAGTATTACACCATGATTTAAGTGGGTTTCGATAAACTACATGATGTACGTTCCTTTAGTTTAGCCAATGTGTGGCTTCGGCAATATCCTGCATGAGAGCGGGTTATTTCAAGGTATTTCTTGTGAAAACCTTATAATTTTCATTGTAGATGGACCATCTACAGTTTGGTGGAAATCGGACGAGGTCGGTCCGGACGAGAAAAGAGAAAGGGTACCCCCTTTGCTGAATAGGCCAAAATTGGGTTCACGCTTAAACCTCCATAACTTTTGCTACGAGGATCCGTTTTAAACCCATGAACCATCAAAACGAACCTTAGAATGTGGAGCACACCATGGAATGGTTTCTTTCTGTTAATACACCATGATTTGAGTGGGTTTTGATAAACTACATGAAGTACGTTCTTTCGGTTTGCCCAATGTGTGGCTTCGACAATATCCTGCACGAGAGCGGGTTAATATCAAGTTATTACTTAATAAAACCTTATAATTTAAATTGTATATGGACCACGTACAGTTTGGTGGAAATCCGACGAGGTCGGTCGGGACGAGAAAACACAAATGGTGCCTCATTTGCTGAATCAGCCAAAAATGGGTGTCGCGCTTAAACGTCCATAACTCTTCCTGCGGGGATCCGTTTTAAACCCATGATCCGTTAAAACGAACCTTAGAATAAGGAGAACGCCATGGCATGGTCGTTTTTCAGTAATACACCATGTTAGTTTTTAGATCTCAGATTTATTAGATTCAAGATCATCCAATCTGAAGCTAAAGCTGAAAAGTCGCTCTCAAGTTTAGTCTAATGTTAGTTTGTAATAATACGTCAAAGTTAATTATTGTTTCTAAGTATTTTAGTTTTAATCCTAAATATCTAGAATATTATGTTTTATTAGATATTTAGTTAGATATTATCTTTTATAGATATTATCTAGTTAGTTGTTAGGTAAGATATAGAAAACAAACTTAACACATTCCAAAGGTGTAAAAATAGAGAGCCAAAAAGAGAAATCTATCAACCATCTGTATTCCGTGTTTGTTATTCAAATCAGGTTGGTTAATATATGTGTCGTTATTTTGATAAGAACTTGATAATATTATGGACCGACAATTGTATTTTATTGTATCCAAGATTTAAATAGGAAAAGTCAAATCTTGTAAAGTCAATTAGTCAAGTCTTGTTTAGTTAATATGGAGTTTAGTGTCATGAGAGAACCTTTAGCTTGAGAGAAGTGATTGTATGTGATATGAGAGAAGTAGCTTGTCATATAAATAGCCTTGTTGTTTGTAATCTTGTAGCACTAAGCATTTGTACGCATTCGTTGTTAAATCAATATACATATGACTAGAGCCTTTCTCTCTCTACTCTCTCTCTGAGATCTTGATATTTTCAATCATTGAATTGAGAATTGCTTGATTAATCTAGGAAATACATTATCATTTGGTATCAGAGCAAACAAGAAGGAGCAGATTCGGATCAGATTTGAAGATTTTCTTGAAATATTTTTGGCGGACTGAAAAAGTTACTGTTTGATCTTCGTTGTTCTTGTTTTTGCACAATTAAATCATGAATTTGATTTGATTGTGTGTGGTTTATCAATAGGATCAAGTTTTGTTCAGATCACATAGGCTAATTTCAACTTTAGATTGATCAATTTGATCAAAATGTTGGTTTCGTGAAAAGTAGAAAGTCGAACACTGTAATTCGAATTAATCACTGTAATTTTCAATTGCTTTTGTAATTTCAGTGTTGTAAACTTGTTTCGTATTGTATCGTGGGCAAATTGTGAAATTTTCAGATTCAGAAATCAAGTTTTACTTGATTTTTGATCGAACAGTCCAAGAACACGCAAGAAAACCCTAGAATGCGCAAGATCTGCGAAACGCGCAAGCTTCATCATCTTGAAGAACGCACAAAAATTCTGAAGAACACGCAAACATCTTCTGCGAGTTCATCATCAAGCGCGCAAACAGTAGCTTGCAAGTTCTCAAAACACGCAAACCGAAGCCTGCGAGTTCTAAAAATCGTCAAATTATTTCTAAGGACAGAACGCGCAAAGGCCAGAAATGCGCAAAGAAATCTAAACGCGCAAGTAGTGTTTTGCGCGAACCCAAAACGCGCAAATGCTTGTTAGCGCAAAATCCAGTGAATAGTGACTTGCGTGAAGTTGTGTTCTGCGAGTTTTAGCTTGCGAGTTTGTTAAACGCGCAAGTAAGCCTCTGTGAGTTCTAGAAACGCGCACGTTACGGTATACGAGTTTATTTGAAACAGTGTTTTGCGAGTTTATTCGGTCTGCGAGTTTCAAGCTTTTCATTGGTCTGGGAGTTTTAGTCCGTAGTCAATTTTTGCCAGTTGTTTCAAATTTGATCAGTTTTGAATTTTACACACCGAGTGTAATCTGCACTTCTTGAATGATCATTCTTATCAAGCAAATCTTTCAAGATGCCAAAGACAGATGACATGGGAAATACTGTATTGTCAGCAAGAGATATGGTAGTATCGTACATGCCTGAGATACCTGTTATAGAGGCTGAACGAGACAAACTGAGAGTTCAGAATGCAGCCTTTATCAAACAAATTCAGGAGTTTAAATCAAAATTGTCAAATTTTAATAAATCTTCTGATTGTGTAAAGTGCGCTAATCATGCTAAATCTGATTATGCAGGTATCATCAAGGCTAGAGAGAAGGAAATTAGAGAAAAAAGAGACAGAAATTAAAGATGGAGAGAATATGATTAGAATAAAAGAATATGCCATTCAGTCTCTTGAGAAAGCAATTAAGGTTAAAGAGTCTATAATTACGAAACTTCAAAGTCAACTGAAGACGACTGAACAGAAATCATCAGAATTGCAAGATGAATCAGTCAAGCTTCAAAACAAGTTTAAGGCTTTTGAAGATCAGATATCTGTTCTGGAGAAGAAGAATGTTGAACTTAAAACAAGCCTCCAAGCAGATAAATATAGATCAAATGTGAAGACATCTTCTATTCAACAATCATCTGAACTTTCCAAGAAAACTCTTCAAGAGAAAAAGGATTTGGAGCTTAGATGTCTTAAACTTTCCAAGCAAGTGTCAGAATTTGAAAAGATAATAATAACTGAAAGAGACACTTTTGCGAAAGAAAGACCAGTTCTTGGAAATAAAATAACTGAACTTCCCAAACATATTTCTACTTTACAAGACTTGCTTGAAAAAGAAAGACAGATTTTCAAACAAAAGAAGCAGTCTTATGAGCTTGAAAAGAGAAATGCTGAAAAAAGAAATACTGGGATTTTCAAAGATATTTCTTAAAAAAACAAAAACTTGGAAAAAGATTTTGAGCAAGAACGTTCACATTTTGAGTCTGAGATATCTAAGCTCATATCCAAAATAATTGTTCTATCATCAGATGTGCAAAAATAAAAGATGACTAAATCTGATTTGAAACAAAAGTTTGACACACTGACTTCTGAAAGAAACATTTTGTCGGAAAAGATAAAAAACTTAGAAGCTGCAAACGTTAATTTGTCAGAAAAGATTACAGCTGATGTGATTAGTCAATCACCTGTTGATAATTCAACAGAATCAGTCTATTCTTTCAAAACAGCTTCGAGTTCCATTCATAAAAATGTTTTCAACAAGAACAGTGTCAAACCACAAATTGTCAAATCAAATCAGATCAAACCATCTAATCTATTCTATGATAAATCTGTTGATGGTTCAGCAAATTTTTATGTTAAATCTCTTGGGAAGCAATCAAAGAAAAATCAGATGGTCTGGAGAGTAAAAGATTCTGATGAAGAGAAGAAGAATGACAGCTCATTCAAATCCACAACAAATGCCAAAAAGAACAGTGTGCATAAAGGTAAATCTTTTGGTAATTCTGATATATATTACTCGACTAATCATCTGATCAGGATTGCTCAAAGGAAGATCTGATGTTCTTACTGTGGAGAGAATGAATTCGTTCAAAGAGAAACTGCTCATAACTGGTACGGTTCTTACAGAACTACTTCTCAGAATTCTGGATTTAAAAGATATAAATCTAATGAGAATTGGATTCCTAAATCTAACATACCAGGACCCAAATACTAGTGGGTACCAAGACCTGTCAAATTTGTTTTGCATGTACTACCGGTCTAGGGGGAGCAGAAACTAAGGCTCTTGAATAACACAGTTCAAGACCCACACTTCAAAGTCAAGAACTAAGGCTTTTGAACAAAACGGTTCAAAACCCGGACTTACGTGTCAAGATTGTGGCTTCTGATCACATGACAGATCAGGACCCATTCTTTAATGTTCAAATATGGATATTTTGCAAATATTCAGGGGGAGCTTAAAAGAAAATAAATCATTTTATCATGATTTGAGGGGGAGCTTAAATTTAAGTATCTTCTGATCTAGATCCCTGATTGTTTGAAAGAAGAACAACTTTCAAGCACGAAAAACAGTTTCTTAAATGTTCAAACCACTTCTCTATTCTCAAAAGATTTCATGAATTAAGAAGTGTGATTTTAAATGCTTTTCAATTTTGAGCTTTAATGTTTAACTGACCATGTGTTTCCAAAGATCAATACTTGTGTATTATCTTGTCTATATACTGTAAAGTATTCATGCACACCGGTTCAGTATTTCATTTGAATCTGTTATTACCATGTCTCATAATGAACAAATTTTTCGATGGTAATACTCCCGTTTGCTTTCAAATGTTGTTGAGCATCAGTCATCATTTCAATATTTGTGCTTTCATTGCTATATTGTTTATATTCGTTCATATAAACAAAATATCCAATTCTTTGATACCCTAACCATTTCAATTTGATCTGATCGATACATTGTCAGATTCTCAAAACAATTCTCTTGATTTCATTCATTCAATATCCTTGTTTTGAGAGATCTTCATTGTTCAATTGCTCAAATCTCATGAGCATACATTTTGATAGTGTTATCTTATATGTTCTTAACTGTTCAAGTTAAACTGTTGAGCAACTACTCTTTATAGGACTTACATGGGATTCGTGTGAGAACTTAAACAGAACTTCCATGGATTCACGTTAGGCAGTGTTTCCTACCCAGGAAGTAATCCTAGAGTGATTGAGGGGTGAGGGTCATAAATCAAAGAGTAGGGGAGATAACTCATCCGGTTGAATTTTTCTCATTGTGTGGAGCGAAAAAATGTAAATGAGAGTTTGGTTAGAAATGAGCAAAATGTTAAAAGGAAAGAGGGTGTGAGAACAGAGTTAAAAAAATATCAAAACTCTGCACCAACCACTTTCTGAGTCGGGCAGCCACATCTTCTGATTGGTTCACATTCTTTTGATGACCATCATTGAAAAAGGCAGTGAGCCCATGCCAACTCTTGCATTAACCCCACCAACCACTCGTTTCTTTCTTGACAAAGAAATGTTTCATTTTCATTGGGGACGCAACACATCTGCTATCTAATCTTCACTCGGAAGATTTAGATATTGAAAAACAAGGAAATTTGCCCCACCTTCACACCTCTTTCATGCACATTGAGTCCGTGTAAAATTTGTTGTTGTCTCAACAGTTTACACAATTTGAGCCTGATAAAGCTAAGTAGCTTCAATAATTCATACACTTTCACATACACACAAGGAATAAGTTTTCTTGTCATAACATTAATAGAAAATTCATTTGTGGTTTTTCGATGATTGAATGGAAGCCCTGGAGGAGTGAACATCATCAAAGTTCCTTTCCAATGTACATCTGTTGTACAAAGTGGCTCCGTGCTACTTACAGGCATTCTAACTGTATCATCTGTTGATCCAGGGTTACCATGTTTATTATATCCTAATTTGAAAATATTCAGATATATACTGTTAAGTCTAAATATTGTATCCAAGATTTAATATAGAAAGTCAAAGTTGTAAAAGTCAACATAGTATTTGTGTTGTTAAAGTCAAAGCTAGTTTAGTTTACTTTGTCTTTAAGTCTTGTATTAGTTAGTAGGTATAAATAGGTTTGTCTAGTAATCATGTAATAACGAATTAGAGACTAAAGCATTCATTGTAATTCTAGAGGGTGTAATACAAGATCTACTTTCTCTCTCTAGACTCTCTCTCTAATTCTTGTGCTTAAATGTTCATATCTTGAGTAATTAGCTTGATTGTTTGGGATTTTATGATTAAAAATTGGTATCAGAGCCATACCAAACTTTTCAGAAATGATTTGATCAGAGTTTGAATTGAAATTTGTTTGATTTGAATAGAAAAATCGATTTTTTCAAAAGTTTTTTCAAGAAATTGAGTTGGTTACTGTTCATCCGAATTTCATGTGAAAAATCGTTTTTGATGAAAGAAAATGGATTCATTGTGTTCGATTTGGTGTAGTGATTGATTGTTGTTTAGATTCCATATCGAAATTCGTTCAAAATCAATGTCAATTTTTGATTTTTTTAGTTTTTCTTGAAAACGAGTTTGACCTCTGTTCTTGATCGAATTCCTTTGTTTTGTTGTTTTAATCGAAAATTGAATGTATTTGTATGTTTAGAATTGTTTTTTGATGATGCTGACAAATTTTTGAGATTAATTTTGCAGGTTTCGATTGATTTAAGTTTGAATTTGTCAAAAACATGAAATGCGGGTCATTCATCTGAAATGCGGGTCATTCATATAAGGAATGTGGGTCATTCATATAAGGAATGCGGGTCACAATTAACACGCATTACTTCAAATGCGGGTCTGCCTTAACACGCATTTCTTCAAATGCGGGTCACACTTAACACGCATTTCTCTTCTAGACACGCATTTCTCTGAACACGCATTGAACACGCATTCCTAGGGTGTGCGTATCATCAAGGACCCGAATTCCTCAAGTTTGCGGGTCTCTCTGTCTTAGTTTTAAAAAAAAAGTCTGAAATTTTTTTTTGGTCATGTTTGGAAATATTTTTTTTCTACTCTGCGAAATATCAAGTATTGTTCAAATTTCAATTTTCACGAAATATTTTTTTAAGATTTCAATTTGATCTGATTTTTGATTTTCTGATATATAGTTTGGAACGATCATTCACTGCAAGCTGATGTACTCATTCAAGATGGGCTATTTTGCTGAGCTTGAAGAGAAAATTAGAAAGCTAGAATTAGAGAAGATTAATCTGAATCATGCTGTTGACTTTCACTCACAAAAGTCAAAAGAGCATTATGAAGAAAGCATCAGACTGAAAGAGGAAATTAGTGCTTTAAAGATTATCAATGAAGATCTTCTGAAAATATCTTCTGGGCAGAATGACGAGAAGATAAAGGGATTGGAATCTGAGAACTTTGAGCTTAGAAAGAATTTATCTGATTTTGAAAAACAGCTTGTTGCAAATAAAGCTGATTTTGATTCTGAAAAGAAAAATTTTTCGAAAAAGTTCTCAGATTTTTCAAAGAAATGTTTTGAGGAAAAGAAGTCAGTGGAGCTTAAATGCATTAAGCTTTCTCAACAAATCTCTGATTTTGAGAAAGTACTGATTTTAGAAAGAGAGAAGTTTGAAAAAGAGAAGAAGGCCATAGAACAAAAGAATGTAAGGTTCTTTAAAGAATTATCTGGCCAGCGAAATGAGTCAGAAAAAGGGTTTGAAGAAGAAAGGTTAATTTTTGAGAATGAAATCAAGAAACTGACTTCAAAATTTTCTGAACTGTCTGCAGCTGCGCTGAATGAACAAAAGACGAAGTCTGAATTCAAGACAAAGATTGATCAGCTTGTGAAAGAAAGAGACAACTTCGCCTCAAAGATCAAAGAACTTGAGAAATCTGTTTCAAGTTCAAATCAGAAATTCATCTCTTCAAACAGGTCAGTCAAATCCTTTAATCAGATTCGTCGTACTAATCTTTTCTATGATGAATTTTTAGATGGTTCAGATACCTTTCCAAGGAGAACAAGTTTCAAGAAAGAGAAACTGGTCTGGATAAAGAAATCAGTCAAAGATGACAAGACTGATGAGCTGAAAGAGAAAAATTCATGTGTACATGTACACAAAGCAAAGAAGAACAAAGCACCTAACGGTAAGAAATTTTATTGTTCTATTTGTTGTACACATGATCATTTTCATAAAACAAATGATCATTTCTGGTATGGTTCTTACTCTGTGTCCCCCACACGCACTGCAACTAACATTTCTGGACCCAAATACCAGTGGGTACCAAAACCGAAACCTGAATCTGTGTTGCAGGCATCTCACTCCAAGGGGGAGTAAGAAAGACAATGGCTCTTGAGTAAATCAGCTCAAGACCCGGACTTCAATGTCAAAATGGCTTTTGAACACAGCAGTTCAAAACCCGAACTTCAAAGTCAAGACAATGGCTTCTAAGCACATCAGCTTAGGACCGTTCTTCAACGGAGTTTGACTTCTAAACACAACAGTTTAGGACTCGGACCTCAGTGATCAAAAAGACCTTACTCCTGTATGCTTGCATCCGATGGATATTGATGGTCTTCATCCCGAGTGAATTGATCGGATCTCAATCCTAAATTTTTTCTTTGCTAAAATTTTCTGATATTGATGGTCTAACAATTCAAAGGGAGTGTTTGATCTCTATCCTGTTTTAACTGACATATTTCAGATGCTTAATTTAAGGGGGAGTAAAGGTGATGACTTCTGATTATTTCAGATCAGAACTCATTCTATAACTGTTTTACTGCTTTATGTTCTTTCTTTTTTAAATAAATAATATGAATAAAGTGGCTTCTGATCACATGACAGATCAGGACCCGTTCATCAATGATCAAATACGGATATTGTGCTAATATCCAAGGGGAGCTTATAAGATTAAATCTTTATATCATATTTTGAGGGGGAGCCGAATAGGTAAAAATCTTCTGATCCTAGATCTCAGGATTGTTTGAAAGAAGAACAATTTTTGAACATGAAAAACATTTTCTTAAATGTTCAAACCACTTCTTATTCTCAAACGATTTCATGAATTTAGAAGTGTGATTTTTAAATGTTTTTTAATTTTTACGCTTTAAATGTTTAACTAACCGTGTGTTTCCAAAGATCAATACTTGTGTATTATCTTGTCAATATACTATTAAGTATTCACACACACCGGTTCAGTATTTTCTTTGAAATTGTTATTACCATGTCTCAAATTCAAACCAATTTTTCGATGGTAATACCCCCGTTTGAAGTTCAAAATTGTTGAGTATCATTCATCTTTTTCATATATGTGCTTTCATTGATAAATTGTTTATATTTGTTCATATAAACAAATATCCAATTCTTTGATACCCTAACCATTTGATTTGATCTGTTTAATTCATTGTCAGATTCTCAAAACAATTCTCTTGATTTCATTTCATTCATTCAATATTCTTGTTTTGAGAAATCTTCAAAGTTAAAAATGCTCAAATTTCATATCAGATTTTTAATGAGCATACATACACTGACATATGATTTTTTGTGCTTTACATGTCAAGAAAATCATTGACCAGCATGTACTTTTAGGAACATGGGATTCAGTGTGAGTGCTTAATAGATCTTCCATGGATTCACGATAACCAGTGTTTCCTACCCCGGAAGAAATCCTTTGAGTGATTGAGGGGAGAGGGGTCTAAAAGAATTGAGTGTGGGAATGAGCAGACGTAAAATGGAAATGAGAGATTGTTGGGAACTGAAGAAAAGCTTAAGTATGGTTAATGCTGCTAGTTCAGTTTTAATACTGCTAGAAGACTTCAAAGTTAATACTGCTGAGTATTACTACTGCTAGTAGAAGTTAATACTGCTGGAACAAAGTTAGTACTGCTCAACAAGATTAATACTGCTAGTTCAGAGTTAATGCTGCTTGAAGAGATTAATGCTGCTGAGCATAGTTAGTACTGCTTATGATTAGTACTGCTTATGAATTGAAGATTCGGATGGAAAGGATGACAGCTGGAAAAAATCAAGATATTCATGGAAGCTTATGGAGATAATGATGGAAGATATACTAAAGATAGTTTATTTTTTTGTAATTATCTTTTATTCAATATATGTATAGAATTGATAGAATAGTTTAAACAGAATTATTCATTCTAAGTTTTAGAGAAAATCAACCTCAAGGCATAGATCCTAATTCTAGAGAAGTAGAATTCGTATTGGTGAGTCTGTTCATCAATATTGAGGTTGTGTGTTTAATCTTGTAACTTCAAGCATTCAATACAAGTTTTCAAGTTGTTGATCATATACTGTTTTGTTTACTATTTCATTGAATATCAAAGTGTTATTCCGCAACTTCTTTGATATTAGTTTCTGAGAATTTATTCTTGTTAAGAAATCGATCCTGTCAAGTGGTATCAGAGCCTAACTCTCTCAGAAACATCTATTCATTCATCATGGAAAATCTGGCAGAATCAAACAGTACTCTGGTCTCTAAGGTTCCAATGCTCAAACCCAATGAGTTTGACATGTGGAAGATCAGAATTAGACAATACATTCTTCTCACTGATTACTCAATGTGGGATATCATTGAGAATGGTCCTTCTGAAGCAGGAAAGATTGGACCAGATGGGAAAAGACCTCCACCAAAGACAGATGGTGAGAGGAAGATCAGACAGACAGAGATGAAGGCCTTGAGCACTCTGCTCTTGGATATCCCCAATGAATATTAGCACCAATTTTGCAACTGCACTGATGCTCAGATTCTCTGGAATTCCCTAGAGAAAAGATTTGCTGGAACTAAAAGCATCAAAAGAAATCAAAAAGATGTTCTAAAGCAACAGTATGAGAACTTCACTTCTTCAAAGAATGAGTCTATGACTCAAACTTTTGATAGGTTCAACAAGCTCATTGGTGAACTAGCTACTGTAGGAGTGAAGATGGAGCAAGATGACATCAATAGAAAGTTTCTCAGATCTCTTGGAGATGAATGGACTATGTACACTGTCTCATATAGGCAGAGTGACAATCTGGAAGAGAAGGAACTTGATGATCTATATAATGATCTAAGAGTCTTTGAAACTGAGGTAGAAACCAAGAAGAAGCCCACTGGTTATATTCACAATGCTGCACTTCTATCAACATCTACTGATACTACTGCCAACCCTGAAGCAGTTAGTATTGCCAGTGGAGTGAATTCAGAAAAAGGCACTGAAACTATCTTTGAAGCCTTTTTGTCCAGTCACAACAACAATTCATTGATTAATGATGACTTGGAACAACTCCATCCAGATGATCTTGAAGAGATGGACATTAAATGGCAGATGGCCATGTTCTCTATGAGAGTTAAGAAGTTTATCAAAAGAACTGGAAGAAATAACTTCTCTCAAAGAAGAGAAGATGGAGCAGGTTTTGACAAGACAAAGGTGGAATGCTATAAGTGCCACATGAAAGGACACTTTGCTAGAGAATGCAGAAGTGGTGTTCCAAACCACAACCACCAATAAGCTCAGAATGGAGGCTACAATCAGAAGAAGAATCCTGCTCAGCAAGGAATGGGATTTGTCTGGAGTGATCAAGCTGAGGAAGCCATTCAGAATCAAGCTCTTATGGCAGAAGTGTCTGATCTCCCCTCTGAGGTAATTTCTAATCTTTGCACTCAATCTTGCCCAGACACTATCAAAAGGTACAGGGATCACAACCAAAGCATGTGTGATGACCTCAAAAGATTAGAAAAGGATAGAAGAGACTATGTATTGATAGTAGAGAGATTTGAAGAACTAATCAAAGGCTTTCAAGCTAATGAACTTCAACACTCTTATGACACAAACTATTGGAAGTGGGAAAAAAATGAATTAGAGATCAAACTGTCTAAGTCCTTAGAAGAAAATGAGAGGCTGAAAGAGGAACTATCTAAGGTTAAGCTTGACATAGAAAAGTTTTCATATGCTTCAAAAGCAATGGATTCTCTTCTAAAGGCTCAGATTCATGATAAGATGAAGCCTGGTATTGGATACAACAATACACCCCCTCCTTACAACAACAACTATATCTCTCCTACTTCAGACTTATTAGAGACCAAGGAGAAAAAGGACTTGTCTGAGGAAGCTTTTAAGATAGATCCTTTGGATGAGGTAGTAGTTAAGGATTTGATTGAGAAAGAAGCCAGTGAGAATAGGGATAATGCTGTGAGTAAAGAGATACCATTAGAAAACAACATTATCACCAATGAGGGATGTGGGAAAATCTGGGTCAAGTCTAAGGAGATAGAGAAGACCAAAGGAAAGGATAACAAGGTCCATTACAAACAAACCACGGTTGTGAATCCTGGACCTTGTAAATAGTGTGCTTGCAATAAAACTAAGAGCCTAAATTCTGGTATAAAAAGAGGTAACCAAAGAAACTGGAATAATCAATGGGCTCAGAAACAAGGAGTTGATCTGAAAAAAATCAATAGACCAAAACCTTGTTTCATATGTGGCAAGCTGAATCATTTGGCTAAGTATTGTTTCTTCAACCCTATTGACCAACAAATGAACTTTCAAAGCTTTCTGCAAAAACCTGTTGGTTATAGGAAGGCTGGAAAGAAACATGTGATGAAGAAATCTGTTGAAACCAAAGGCCCCATAAGGAAAAAGGTTTTAAAAGAAAGCATTAAAATGTGGGTGCCTAGAAGCACTAAAACTGTTAGTACTTCTGACAGGGATAGTGCTGCTGGAAGCATTACTGCTGCTACCTGTGTTAGTACTGCTAACACAGTTACTACTGCTAACACAGTTACTACTTCTAACAAGGTTAGTACTGCTAAGCATGCAAGTGCTGCTAAGGCAGTTAGTACTTCTAAAACCTGTACTGCTTCTAGCAAAAATGTTTCCAAGCCTATCATTGTGAAAAAGTACTCCAAAAATGAGGAGTCAAAGTTTAAAAATCTTGTCAAGAAAGAATGCAAGTATTTTGATGAGAAAGGGGTACCCAAGACCACTTTGGCTTGGGTTCCTAATTCATACTAACTGATTTATCTTATGTGCAGGGCAACCAACAGCTCAAAGGAAAGAGCATATGGCATGTTGATAGTGGTTGTTCTAGGCACATGACAGGTAACATGTCATGCCTTCAGGATTTCAAGCATATCAATGGAGGACATGTTGCATTTGGAGATAATCTTACTAGTGGTAAAATAAGTGGAAAAGGTAATGTTACCAAAGGTAAGATGACATTTGAGGATGTCTACTATGTTGATCAATTGAAATACAACCTGTTAAGTGTATCACAGGTTTCTGACAAACAACATAGCATAGTATTTACAAATACTGAGTGTATAATCCTTGCTCCAGGGTTCAAGGTAGTTGATGAAAGCATGATACTACTTAGAACTCCAAGAAATGACAATGTTTATTGTCTTGATATGGACAATGTTGATAGTGATTCATCCCTGAACTGTCTTGTTTCGAAAGCTTCTTTGGATGAATCCTCTCTTTGTCACAGAAGGATGTGTCACATGAACTTCAAGACTATGAACAAACTTGTTAAAAACAACCTTGTAAGAGGTTTACCTTCAAAAGTATTTTCATGTGATGATCATTGTGTTGCATGTTTTAAAGGCAAACAGCACAAAACTTCTCATAAGACCAAAGAGATAAACTCAATTTCTTCTTGTCTCCAATTATTGCATATGGATCTGTTTGGTCCTACAAATGTTATGAGTATAGGCAAGAAATCTTACTGCTTGGTTATTGTTGATGATTACTCTAGATTTACCTTGGTATATTTTCTAAGGACTAAGGATGAGACAAGTGGATTGATCAAATCCTTTATCCTAAGAATTGAAAACCAAACTAATCAAAAAGTAAAGGTCATTAGATCAGATAATGGGACTGAGTTTAAAAATTTTGATCTAAATACCTTCTGTGAAGAGAAAGGCATTGAGAGACAATATAGTGCTCCTAGGACTCCTCAACAGAATGGAGTTGCTGAGAGGAGAAATAGGACACTAATAGAGGCTGCTAGATCTCTGTTGGCTGATTCAAAACTGCCAATTACCTTCTGGGCTGAAGCAGTTAATACTGCTTGTTATGTCCAAAACAGAGTTCTAATGGTCAAGCCAAAGAACAAGACCCCTTATGAGCTTCTAAATAAAAGAAAACCTTTCATTGGATTTTTCAAACCTTTTGGGTGTCCTTGTACAATTCTCAATACCAAATCTCAGTTAGGTAAGTTTGATAGCAAAGCAGATGATGGATTTCTTGTTGGTTACTTATCTCAGAGTAAGGCTTATAGAGTTTTTAACTCTTCTTCCAGAATAATTGAAGAAAGTGACAATGTCAAATGCAATGAGAACACACCAAATCCTATTGGGTCTGGTCCTCAGTGGCTATTTGACATTGACTCACTAACTAACTCTTTTGGTTTCAGTAGTGATAATTATGCAGGTACAAGGAGTGGAGGATCAGGGACTACACAAGTTCAAGAAAGTATATCTCAATCTGTGATCTTTCCCATACCAACAGTGGACTTATGTGAAAAGGAACCATCTACTGGACTAAATCAGAGTGAAGAAGAAAGTAGAGATGGGGAGAATCAAGAAAATCAAGAACCAAAAGTAGCTGCTGAAAATACCTCAGTTGACTTGAATGACTCTAATCTAGAGGTGGGACTTAATGAAGAACCTAGTCATCACACCAGAATACAAAAGAATCATCCTCCACAGCTGGTAATAGGAGATATATCTTCTCCTATGATGACTAGAAATCAAAGTAGGCTTCAAGAAATGCAAGACCAACAGCATACAATGCTATCTTGCTTTTTATCACAGCTTGAGCCTAAAAAGGCACATGATGCTATGAAAGAGTCCAGTTGGATAGAAGCAATGCACGAAGAGCTACTGCAATTCAAGCTGCAAGATGTTTGGGATCTGGTAGACCTTCCTAAAGGCCAAAGAGCAATAGGAACAAAATGGGTCTTCAGGAATAAGAGAGATGAAAGAGGTATAGTGATAAGAAATAAAGCAAGGCTGGTGGCTCAAGGGTATACACAAGAAGAGGGAATAGACTATGATGAAGTATTTGCACCTGTGGCCAGGATAGAAGCAATTAGATTATTCCTGGCTTATGCTTCCTATATGAAATTCAAAGTCTATCAAATGGATGTGAAAAGTGCATTTCTTTATGGCTCAATTGAAGAAGAAGTATATGTCTGTCAACCACCAGGGTTTGAAAACCCAAGCTATCCAGACAGGGTATACAAATTGAAGAAAGCACTTTATGGACTACATCAAGCTCCAAGAGCATGGTATGACACTCTGTCATCCTATCTCTTGGAAAATGGCTTTGAAAGAGGAGTCATTGATAAGACTCTATTCATCAAGAGAAAGAAGAAGGATATCTTGCTAGTCCAAATCTATGTTGATGATATTATCTTTGGATCAACAAGAGACAACATGTGCAAGGAGTTTGAGGAAATAATGCATCAAAGGTTCAAGATGAGTTCCATGGGGGAACTTACTTTCTTCCTTGGACTCCAAGTTCAACAGAAGTCAGATGGAATCTTCATCTGTCAGTCCAAGTATGTGCAGGACATTCTAACCAAGTTTGGTTTCTCAGACTCAAAACCTGCCAGCACACCTATGGAGACACACAAGCAGATAACAACAGATCTTGAGGGGGAGGATATGGATGTTCATCATTATAGATCCATGATTGGCTCTCTCATGTATCTTACAGCCTCTAGGCCAGATATAATGTTTCCAGTCTGTGTATGTGCAAGATTCCAAGTTAGGCCAAAGCAATCTCACTATCAAGCTGTTAAAAGGATATTCAGATATCTCAAAGGGCAACCCAGATTGGGACTTTGGTATCCTCATGACTCATCCTTTGACCTGCTTGCATACTCAGATAGTGATCTAGGTGGAGCAAACTTGGACAGAAAATCTACTTCTGGAGGATGTCAGTTTTTGGGTGCAAGACTAGTTTCATGGCAGTGCAAGAAACAAACCACAGTATCCACATATACAACAGAGGCAGAGTACATAGCAGCTGCAAGTTGCTGTTCTCAAGTCTTATGGATTCAGAATCAAATGCTGGATTATGGGGTAACCTTTCTACACACTCCAATTTTTATTGATAATAGCAGTGCTATTAGCATTGTGAATAATCCTGTCAAGCACTCAAAGACAAAGCACATTGAGATCAGGTATCACTTCATAAGAGACTGTAATGAAAAGAAACTTATTCAAGTTGTAAAAGTTCACACTGATAACCAGTTTGCTGATCTATTCACTAAAGCTTTTGATGTGGGTAAATTCACTTTCTTGGTAACAAGTGTGGGAATGATCAAATTTGAATAAGTCCCTTCTCAAAAAGTGGTTAAATACCTGTATATTGTTATTTCTTGGTGTTACTAATCTTGATTTCAGGATATGTATAGCAGTACTCAGTGTATCACAAGATTAAAGGAGTAAGTATGGTTAATACTGCCAGTGCACAGTTAATACTGCTAGTAGTTAATATTGCTCTCAGTTAATACTGCTAGGTAGTTAATACTGCTAGTAGTTAATGCTGCTCTCAGTTAATACTGCTAGTAGTTAATACTGCTCTCAGTTAATACTGCTAGAAGTTAATGCTGCTCTTAGTTAATACTGCTAGTAGTTAATACTGCTCTCAGTTAATACTGCTAGTTAGTTAATACTGCTAGTGGTTAATACTGCTCTCAGTTAATACTGCTAGTGGTTAATACTGCTAGCCGTTAGTACTGCTTATTAGTTAATACTGATCTAGGTTAATACTGCTTATGTCCCGAATACTATAAATACTCTTTGCCCGCCTAAAAGTTCATAACGACTCTTTGCATACGATTCTCTTGCGCTCTAAACCCTCTCTCTCTCAAGTATCAAGTGTTCAGGCAAGAACTTTCAAAGATCAATGGCATCAATGGCATTCATTGACGAGCACAATGAAATCGCGATGCTCCAAAAGCCAAAGCAAGCTGCAGGATTTCATCAGATAGTGGATTTTCTGAAAACTAGCCATATCGCCTATGCACTGACAGTATCTCCATTAATCTATATCGAGCATCAAAGGCAATTCTGGGCACATGCCACCATTGTTACTGAGAATGGTGTGCAAATGATCAAGACGACGGTGTGTGGCAAGCCATTAACAGTTACTGAAGAGGTAATTCGCATCAGTCTACGTCTAGACGATGCCTCTGGTATAACTTCTATCTCTAATGATGAACTATTTTCTACTCTGTCAAGAATGGGGTATGGAGGCCCATTGGGTGTATTCAAGATCTTAAAAGCAAAATTTTCACCTCAATGGCGTTTCTTTGTCCATACCCTTATGCATTGTATCTCTAAAAACGCTACTGGATGGAGTGAGTTCAGTAGCACCATTGCTTATGCTTTGGTATGCTTAGCCACTGCAAGAAAGTATAATTTTTCCCAAATGATTTTCAATGATCTTGTCTCAAACTTGGGAAACAAAAAGAGCTTTTATATGTACCCCAGGTTTGTTCAAGTAGTTATCACCCACGAATTGACGGATATTCCTCATTCTGATGGGATATATGTACCAAAACCCCCTAAAGGCAAGGTTTTCTCAAATATGAGAAGATCTGCTGGGGACTCAGAAAGAGTAGACACCCCATTGTTCTCTACAATGATGGTGGTGTCCCAAACTAATGAAGGTATGGTAGCAGGGTCAAGGCCCCCATTAGACCAACCCACTGCTAGCCAATCCCAACCTTCCCACTCTAAATCAATTCCTCAGTCTCTTCTTGATAAACCAACTTCACCAATCACCCAAACTTATCAAAGAAAACAGGTAAAGAAGGCTCCTTCCCTTCTTCTACCTTCACCCACTCAGCCTTTAAGCCCTCTAAGGGAGAATTCTCCTTTAGAGAATATCCAAAGGGAAACCAACAGGGTGTCTCCCAACCCTCAGGAGGTGCTCTCTAAGGAGATGGAAGAGCATATGGGTGAGAAGGCTGCCATTACTTCTGCTAGCACAGAAAAGGATAGTGGTAACATCTCTAAGACCTTCCCCATGGCAACTTTGAATGAGCAATCATTCAAAGGTTCCCGGTGCCAAGAAACCAAGGGGTGGATAGTGCTTCTGCTAGGCAGAAGGCTTCCACTACTAAAAGATCCCATGATCCTTCAAAAGGGGGTAACACTCCTGGAGAAGGTGAGGACAGATATGACTACAATGAATTGATGGAAACAATGGGCAACATCAATATGGATGTCATCAAACAAGGGAAAGAAATTGAAGAGATGAAGCTGGTAATCCTGTCACAACAAGTACAGATTACCAAATTGAAGAAACTGGTCACAAGATTGGTGCAAAAGAAGAGGAGGAAGCAATTTTTTTTGAAGAAGAGGAAAAATGCTAATGATGCTTTCAACAAGGGGGAGAATTCAGAGGCTGAAGCAGAAAAGTAAAGTATTTCTGAGATGGGATTTGATGTTAAGGGGGAGAAAGCTGCAGAAACAGAAGCACAATCAGTAGAAACAGATAAGGTCCAAGCAGCAGCAGTAACAGAACAGGTAGCAGCAGTAACAGGGCTATCTGTTGAAGAATTGGAAATAGCTGAAACTTTGGTAAAAGCAAAGAATGACACTCCTAAGGCTACTCAAAAGGCCAAGGGAGTGGTCATCAATGAAGGAGGCCTTGAAAAGAAGACAAAAGAAAGAAGTGAGGCAGGTTTGAAGGATACAAAGGGTAAAGCTAAGATGGTTGAACCTGAACAACCTTCAAAGAAGAAAAATCAGATTGAGCTGGATGAAGAAGTGGCAAAGCAGCTTCAGGCAGAAATGGAAAGAGAGGAACAACTTCAATCTGAGAAGGATAGAGAGCTTGCACTGAATATGGCCAGAAAACTAAATGAAGAGTATCAGAAGAGCATGAAAATAGCAGCTCAGGCCAAGGAAGTACAAGTCAAAAGGATGCCACTCAAAAAGCAGAAGAGACAATCGTCCAAGACCTTTTTGGCCAATCAGGAAAGAAGAAAAATGATAAATTTCCTGAAAGGTGCAATTGGAGTCAAGGGGGAGATGTTCACAAACATGGTCTACAGTCAAGTTGAGGAGCTCTACAAGAAGGAGATGGCAAAGCTCCAAGGGGATTCCTCTCAAAGGGAAGAAGCAGAAAGAAGGATGAAAGAGAGACATGATCTCAACATCCAACAACCATTCCCTGAGGAGACCACACCTTCAAAGGATAAAGTTGAAGAAAAGAAAGAAGAGCAAGAGAAGGTTGAGGTGAAAGTAAAGTCTTCAAAGAGAGTAAAGTCTATAGCCTCTAAGATGCAGTCCAAAAGACAAAGAATTGAAGAAAGAGCAGAATCTGAAGCAGAACCTCCTGTTACACCTTCAGCAGAACCAACTCAGAATTCAGAATCATCAAACAAGCAATCTAATGAGCAGGTTGAATTGTTCATGACATTAACAAATGATGATCCAATACAAGCAGATCCTATCTCTATCCAAGCTCCTGAAATCATCTTTTGGGATATCCTGGAAGATCAAAGAAAGAAATTCTTTAGGATTAAGAGGCTAGGAGACATATATGAGGTGTATCCTACTTGGGGAAGTTTCATCAGAAGTTGTACAAGATCAGATCTAGAAGAGATGTTCAAAGTTGGAATGAGATTGTATGAAAAGGAGATGACAGGAGAAGAAAGAAACTTAATCAGATTAGCCGTGGAGTACTTGTGCATGATGTTTGAACCTAGTAAAGTTCAACATGTGATCAGGGATTTGCATCTGGAGAATAAATTCCTAAGGTTAGAAAACTGGAAGATATTTGAAAGATGTGGGGTCTACGTCATCACTGTGAATGGAGCATATCATAAGTACTACTTGGTGGACAAGATATATGAGCACAGCAAGGGTAAACTACAAGCAATGTTGAATGCCAAGCTTATTTGTTCAAAAGATTCAGAAATGCCAAAGGTTGTAGTTAGCAGGATTATAAATCAAAGCTTGGGTTTGGATCCTAATCTAGGGGTGTAAACTGAAGTGTTGAAAGCATCTTGAAGATCAGATCTGAAGAACTTGACTTCTCTTCCTAAAAGTCAAGTTAGGGGGAGATTGTTGGGAACTGAAAAAAAGCTTAAGTATGGTTAATGCTGCTAGTTCAGTTTTAATACTGCTAGAAGACTTCAAAGTTAATACTGCTGAGTATTACTACTGCTAGTAGAAGTTAATACTTCTGGAACAAAGTTAGTACTGCTCAACAAGATTAATACTGCTAGTTCAGAGTTAATGCTGCTTGAAGAGATTAATGCTGCTGAGCATAGTTAGTACTGCTTATGATTAGTACTGCTTATGAATTGAAGATTCGGATGGATAGGATGACAGCTGGAAAGAATCAATATATTCATGGAAGCTTATGGAGATAATGATGGAAGATATACTAAAGATAGTTTATTTTTTTGTAATTATCTTTTATTCAATATATGTATAGAATTGATAGAATAGTTTAAACAGAATTATTCATTCTAAGTTTTAGAGAAAATCAACCTCAAGGCATAGATCCTAATTCTAGAGAAGTAGAATTCGTATTGGTGAGTCTGTTCATCAATATTGAGGTTGTGTGTTTAATCTTGTAACTTCAAGCATTCAATACAAGTTTTCAAGTTGTTGATCATATACTGTTTTGTTTACTGTTTCATTGAATATCAAAGTGTTATTCCGCAACTTCTTTGATATTAGTTTCTGAGAATTTATTCTTGTTAAGAAATCGATCCTGACAGAGATTGGTTAGATGTGAGTATAATGATAAAAAGAAAGAGGGTGTGAAATCAGAGTTAAAAGAATATCATAACTCTGCACCTACCACTTTCTAAGTCGGGCAACCACATTACTGATTGGCTCACATTTCTTTGGTGACCATCATTGAAATAGGCAAATAGCCCATGCCATCTCTTGTATACAACCCCACTAGCTACTCATTCTTTTCTTAAAAAGAGAATGTTTCACATTTTCTGGGGAAGCAGCACATAATCTATCGGATCTTCACTTGGAAGATACTGATATTGAAAAAGAAGGAAAGTTGCCCCACCTTCAACCCTTT
Source organism: Arctium lappa (assembly GCA_023525745.1). Classification (NCBI taxonomy): domain Eukaryota; kingdom Viridiplantae; phylum Streptophyta; class Magnoliopsida; order Asterales; family Asteraceae; genus Arctium; species Arctium lappa. Next base: position 62,671,849 of record CM042061.1, read on the forward strand.
CTCATGCACATTGAGTCCATGTATAATCATTGTTGTCTCAGTGATTTACATACTTTGAGCCTTATGGAACACAATCATTGTGCTAATTCTTTCAAAACACAAGCACGAGCACACAGAGAATATGTTTTTCTGTCAGAACATTCATAGAATTACCTTGTGTCTTTCAATGATTGAATGGAAGTCCTAGGGAGTCAACATCAAACCATCTCCTTACATTGTACATCCATTGTACACAGTAACTTCGTGTTACTGACAGGCATTTCTAACTGTTTCATTTGTTGAATCAGGGTTACACGCTCATTATGTCTGAATTTGAAAAGATTCGGATATATACTGTTCATGATTCGGCTCTTCAGATCAAAAGTACAACAATATTAAGGGGAGACTGTTAGTTGATCAAAAAGGGGGAAATCAAAGCCTATGCTGAAATTGATGATATTTTGATGATAATGATGCTCACATCATCAAAAAGGGGGAGAATTATACAAAGATCAATTTCAAAGATGAAGAGTTTTGTCAAAGTTCGAAGTTCAAGTCAGAATTTCAATTTGCTTCCGCTGATTTAAAGTTCAAGTCTGATAAAGAAATTCAAAGTCAAAAGTTTCTGATAAAGAATTTCAAGTTTCGTGAAAGTTTGTTCTTCCAAAGATGGTTCAGAGATCAAAGTGATGAAGATACAAGTTTGATCAAAGTCGAAAGATTTTTCAGAGTTAAAGTTTCAAGTTTCGAAGAAGTTTCAAGTTTTTCGTTTCTGTTCAAGACATGTTGACTTTCCAAAGCTTCAAAGATTAAGAAGACTTTCCAAGATTCTTCAAAAGCTGTAAAAGAGCAAAGTTTGTGAAAGCTTCAAGAGATGAAAGATGAAGAATCAAGAGCTGAAGATCTGCATCAAATTTTTATTAAATCTTGAATACAAAGGGGGAGATTGTTAAGTCTAAATATTGTATCCAAGACTTAATATAGAAAGTCAAAGTTGTAAAAGTCAACATAGTCTTTGTGTTGTTAAAGTCAAAGCTAGTTTAGTTTACTTTGTCTTTAAGTCTTGTATTAGTTAGTAGGTATAAATAGGTTTGTCTAGTAATCATGTAATAACGAATTAGAGACTAAAGCATTCATTGTAATTCTAGAGGGTGTAATACAAGATCTACTTTCTCTCTCTAGACTCTCTCTCTAATTCTTGTGCTTAAATGTTCATATCTTGAGTAATTAGCTTGATTGTTTGGGATTTTAGGATTAACATATACATTTCGTGAATTGACGGATACTCAGATCAAATGGCAGAGAATGTCAAATGTATCTCAAAGGGGGAGGATATTTGTAAAAGGGGAAGATCAAAGAAAGTGTTGAAATTGAAGAGTTTTGATGATCATGCTGCTCACAATCATCAAAAAGGGGGAGAAGTCTACAAAGATCAATTTCAAAGCTGAGATATCAAAAAGTGGATCAAGTTTCTGAAGATTAAATTTCAAAGACAAAAAGTGAAGATAATTCTGAAATTTCAAGACAGATGAAAGTCAGATGAAACGTTGATTGGATTAAGAAGATTCAAAAGATTCTGAAGAAACAAAGATAATTCAAAGACAAATTCAGATGATTCGAGAAAGTTTGTTTTTCAATGATAGTCAAGAGATCACAGTGATGGAGATACATACATGTTTTTCAAAGATTCCTCGAAGTTCCAAAGTTTTTCAAAGATTTCAAAGATTTATTGAAGACTTGTTGACTTTCCAAAGATGCAAAGTACAAAAGACTTTTCAAGATTCTTCAAAGACTGAAAGACTGAAGATTGCCAGAGCTTCAAAGTTTTAAAGATGTCAGAGACAAAAGTTGAAGAATCAAGCGTTGAAGACTAATGTCAAATTTATTTAAATCCTGAATACGAAGGGGGAGATTATTAGTGTATTTTATTGTATCTAAGATTTAAATAGGAAAAGTCAAATCTTGTAAAGTCAATTAGTCAAGTCTTGTTTAGTCAATATGGAGTTTAGTGTGATGAGAGAACCTTTAGCTTGACAGAAGTTATTGTATGAGATATGAGAGAAGTAGCTTGTCACATAAATAGCCTTGTTGTTTGTAATCTTGTAGCACTAAGCATTTGTACGCATTCATTGTTAAATCAATATACATATGACTAGAGCCTTTCTCTCTCTACTCTCTCTCTCTAAGATATTGATATTGTCAATCATTGAATTGAGAATTGCTTGATTAATCTGGGAAATACATTATCACACCATGATTTGATTGGGTTTCAATAAACTACATTATGTACGTTCGTTCGGTTTGGCCAATGTGTGGCTTCTGCAATATCCAGCATGAGAGCGGGTTTATTTCAAGTTAGTTCTTGTGAAAACCTTATAATTTACATTGTATATAGACCATGTACAGTTTGGTGGAAATCTGACGAGGTCGGTTCGGACGAGAAAACACAAAGGTACCCCTTTGTTGAATCGGCCAAAAAATGGGTGTCCTGCTTAAACGTCCAAAACTTTTGCTACGGGGATACGTTTTAAGCCCATGACACATTAACACAAACCTTAGAATGAGGAGAACGCCATAACATGGTCTATTTCTAGCAATACAACATGATTTGAATAGGTTCTGATAAACTGCAGGATTTACGTTCGTTCAGATTGGCCAATGCGTGGTTTCGGCAATATCCTGCACGTGAGCGGGTTTATTTCAAGTTATTTCTTGTTAAAACCTTATAATTTACATTGTAGATGGACCATTTATAGGTTGGTGGAAATCCGACGAGGTCGGTCCAGACGAGAAAACACAAAGGGTACCCCCTTTGCTGAATCGGCCAAAAATAGGTCTCGCGCTTAAACGTCCAAAACTTTTCTTAAGGGATCCGTTTTAAGCCCATGACACATTAAAACGAACCTTAGAATGAGGAGCAAGCCATGGCATGGTCCCTTTCTGGCAATACACCGTGATTTGAGTGGGTTTCGATAAACTGAATGATCTACGTTCGTTTGGTTTGGCCAATCCGTGGCTTCGGCAATATCCTACACGAGAGCGGGTTTATTTCAAGTTATTTCTTGTGAAAACCTTATAATTTACATTGTAGATGGACCATGTACAGTTTGGTGGAAATCGGACGAGGTCGGTCCAGACGAGAAAACAGAAAGGGTACCCCCTTTGCTGAAAAGGCCAAAAATGGGTTCACGCTTAAACGTCCATAACTTTTTCTACGAGGATCCGTTTTAAAACCATGAATCATCAAAACGAACGATGTATATTTTGATGGAATACCATGGCCAATGCGTGGTTAAGGCAATATCCTGCACGAGAGCAGGTTTATTTCAAGTTATTTCTTACGAATACCTTATTATTTACATTTTATATGGACCATGTATATTTTGATGGAAATCCGACGAGGTCGGTCCGGAGGAGAAAACACAAAGGTTACCCATTTGATGTATCGGCCAAAAATGGGTGTCACGTTTAAACGTCCATAACTTTTTCTACGGAGATCCGTTTTAAGCCCATGACACATTAAACCGAACTTTAGAATGAGGAGAACACCATGGCATGTCTCTTTCTGGCAATACACCATGATTTGAATGGGTTTCGATAAACAACATGATTTACGTTCGTTCGGTTTGGCCAATGTGTGGCTTCGACAATATCCTGCACGAGAGATGGTTTATTTCAAGTTATTTCTTGTGGAAACCTTATAATTTACATTGTAGATGGACCATGTACAGTTTGGTGGAAATCCGACGAGTTTGGTCCGTACGATAAAACACAAAGGGTACCCCCTTTGCTCAATCGGCCAAAAATGGGTCTCGCGCATAAAAGTCCATAACTTTCGCAATGGGGATATGTTTTAATCCCATGACATGTCAAAAAAAACTTTAGAATGAGGAGCACGTCATGGCGTCATCATTTTCTGGCAATACACCATGATTTGAATGGGTTTCGATAAACTGCATGATCTACATTCGTTCGGTTTGGCCAATGCGTGGCTAAGGCAATATGCTGCACGAGGGAGGGTTTATTTCAAGTTATTTCTTGTGAAAGACTTATAATTTACATTGTAGATATACCATGTACAGTTTGGTGGAAATCCGACGAGGTCGGTTCGTACGACAAAACACAAATGGTACCCTCTTTGTTGAATCGGCCAAAAATGGGTGTCGCGCATAAACGTCCATAACTTTTGCTATGGGGTTCTATTTTAAGCCCATGACACATCAAAAAGAACCTTAGAACGAGGAGTATGCCATGGAATTGTCGCTTTTTATCGATACACCATGATTTGAATGGGTTTCGATAAACTGCATGATCTACGTTCGTTCGGTTTGGCCAATGCGTGGCTTCGATAATATCCTGCACGAAAGCGGGTTTACTTCAAATTATTTCTTGTGAAAACCTTATAATTTACATTATATATGGAAAATGTACAGTTTGGTGGAAATCCGACGAGGTCGGTCCAGACGAGAAAACTCAAAAGGTACCCCCTTTGCGGAATCGACCAAAAATGGGTGTCGCGTTTAAACGTTCTTAACTTTTGCTATAGAGATCCATTATTATACCATGACCCTTCAAAACGAACCTTAGAACGAGGATCATGACATGGCATGGTCTCTTTCTGGGAATACACCATGATTTGAATGGGTTTCGATAAACTGCATGATCTACATTCGTTCGGTTTAGCCAATGCGTGGCTTCAGTAATATCCTGCACGAGAGAAGGTTTATTTCAAGTTATTTCTTTTGAAAACCTTATAATTTACATTGTAGATGGACCATGTACAGCTTGGTGGAAATTCGACAAGGTCGGTCATGACGAGAAAACTCCAAGGGTACCCCATTTACTGAATCGACCAAAAATGGGTTTCGCGCTTAAACGTCCATAACTTTTGCTATGGGATCTGTTTTAAGCCAATGACCAGTCAAAATGAACCTTAGAACGAGGAGCACCGCATGGCATAGTCAATTTTTCTGCAGTAAAGCATGATTTCAATGGGTTTTGATAAACTGGATGATCTACATTCGTTCGGTTTGTCTAATGCGTGGCTAACGCAATATTCTGCACGAGATCGGGTTTATTTCAAGTTATTTCTTGTGAAACCCATATTATTTAATTTGTAGATGGACCATGTACATTTTGGTGAAAATCCGACGAGGTCGGTGCGGACGAGAAAACACAAAGAGTACCCCATTTGCTGAATCGGCCAAAAATGGGTGTCGCGCTTTAACGTCCATAACTTTTGCTACGGGGATCCGTTTTAAGCCCATGACCCGTCAAAACAAACCTTAGAATTAGAATAAATCCAAGGCTTGGTCTCTTTCTGGAAATACACCATGATTTGAGTGGGTTTCAATAAACTGCATGATGTACGTTTGTTCGGTTTGGCCAATGCATGGCTCGGCAATATCCCGCACGAGAGCGGGTTTATTTCAAGTTATTTCTTGTGAAAACCTTATAATTTACTTTGTAGAAGGACCATGTATTGTCTGGAGGAAATCCGACGAGGTCGGTCCGGACGAGAAAACTCAAAGGGTATCCCCTTTGCTGAATCGACGAAAAATAGGTGTCGCGCTTAAACGTCCATAACTTCTGCTATGGGGATCCGTTTTAAGCCCATGACCCATCAAAATGAAGCTTAGAACGAGGATAAATTCTTGGCATGGTATCTTTCAGGAAATACACCATGATTTGAGTGGCTTTTAATAAACTGCATGATGTACGTTCGTTCGGTTTGGACAATGCATGGCTCGGCAATATCCTGCACGAGAGCAGGTTTATTTCAAGTTAATTCTTGTGAAAACTTTATTATTTACTTCATACATGGACCATGTACAGTTTGATGGAAATCCGACGAGGTCGGTCCGGACGAGAAAACACAAAGGGTTCCCCCTTTGCTGAATCGACCAATAATGGGTGTCGCGCTTAATCGTACATAACTTTTTCTACGAGGATCCGTTTTAATCCCATGACACATTAAAACGAACCTTAGAATGAGGAGAAAGCCATGGCATGGTCTCTTTCTGGAAATACACCATGATTTGAATGGGTTTCGATAAACTGTATGATTTACGTTCGTTCGGTTTGGTCAATGCGTGGCTAAGGCAATATTCTGCACCAGACCGGGTTTATTTCAAGTTATTTCTTGTGGAAACCTTATAATTTACTTTGTAGGTGGACCATGTATAGTTTGGTGGAAATCCGATGAGGTCGGTCCGGACGAGAAATTTCAAAAGGGTGCCCCCTTTGCAGAATCGACGAAAAATGGGTGTCGCACTTAAACGTCCACAACTTTTGCTACGGAGATTCATTTTAAGCCCATGACGTGTCAAAATGAACCTTAGAATGAGGATAAAGCCATGGCATGGTCTCTTTCTGGAAATACACCATGATTTGAGTGGTTTTCAATAAACTGCATGATGTACGTTAGAACGAGGAGTATGCCATGGCATTGTCACTTTCTATCGATACACCATGATTTGAATGGGTTTCGATAAACTGCATGATCTACGTTCGTTCGATTTGGCTAATGCGTGGCTTCGGCAATATCCTGCACGAGAGCGGGTTTACTTCAAAATATTTCTTGTGAAAACCTTATAATTTACATTGTAGATGGACCATGTACAGTTTGGTGGAAATCCGACGAGGTCGGTCCGGACGAGAAAACTCTAAAGGTACCCCCTTTGCAGAATTGAACAAAAATGGGTATCGCGCTTAAACGTTCTTAACTTTTGCTATAGAGATCCGTTTTAAGACCATGACCCATCAAAACGAACCTTAGAACGAGGATCATGCCATGGAATGGTCTCTTTCTGTCAATACACCATGATTTGAATGGGTTTCGATAAACTGCATGATCTACGTTCATTCGATTTAGCCAATGCGTGGCTTCAGTAATATCCTGCACGAGAACAGGTTTATTTCAAGTTATTTCTTTTGAAAACCTTATAATTTACATTGTAGATGGACCATGTACAGTTTGGTGGAAATTTGACGAGGTCGGTCATGACGAGAAAACTCAAAGGGTACCCCCTTTGCTGAATCAGCCAAAAATGGGTTTCGCGCTTAAACGTCCATAACTTTTGCTATGGGAATCTGTATTAAGCCAATGACCAGTCAAAATGAACCATCGAATGAGGAGCACCCCATGGCATAGTCACTTTATACAATAAAGCATGATTTGAATGGGTTTCGATAAACTGCATGATCTACATTCGTTCGGTTTGGCTAATGCGTGGCTAACGCAATATTCTGCACGAGATCGGGTTTATTTCAAGTTATTTCTTGTGAAACCCATATTTTTTAATTTGTAGATGGACCATGTACATTTTGGTGAAAATCCGACGAGGTCGGTGCGGACGAGAAAACACAAAGAGTACCCCCTTTGCTGAATCGGCCAAAAATGGGTGTCGCGCTTTAACGTCCATAACTTTTGCTACGGGGATCTGTTTTAAGCCCATGACCCGTCAAAACAAACCTTAGAATGAGAATAAATCCAAGGCTTGGTCTCTTTCTGGAAATACACCATGATTTGAGTGGGTTTCAATAAACTGCATGATGTACGTTTGTTCGGTTTGGCCAATGCATGGCTCGGCAATATCCTGCACGAGAGCGGGTTTATTTCAAGTTATTTCTTGTGAAAACCTTGTAATTTACTTTGTAGACGGACCATGTATTGTCTGGTGGAAATCCGACGAGGTCGGTCCGGACGAGAAAACTCAAAGGGTATCCCCTTTGCTGAATCGACGAAAAATAGGTGTCGCGCTTAAACGTCCATAACTTCTGCTATGGGGATCCGTTTTAAGCCCATGACCCGTCAAAATGAAGCTTAGAACGAGGATAAATTCTTGGCATGGTATCTTTCAGGAAATACACCATGATTTGAGTGACTTTTAATAAACTGCATGATGTACGTTCGTTCGGTTTGGACAATGCATGGCTCGGCAATATCCTGCATGAGAGCGGGTTTATTTCAAGTTAATTCTTGTGAAAACCTTATTATTTACTTCATACATGGACCATGTACAGTTTGACGGAAATCCGACGAGGTCGGTCCGGACGAGAAAACACAAAGGGTTCCCCTTTGCTGAATCGACCAATAATGGGTGTCGCGCTTAAACGTACATAAATTTTTCTACGAGGATCCGTTTTAATCCAATGACACATTAAAACGAACCTTAGAATGAGGAGAAAGCCATGGCATGGTCTCTTTCTGGAAATACACCATGATTTGAATGGGTTTCGATAAACTGTATGATTTACGTTCGTTCGGTTTGGTCAATGCGTGGCTAAGGCAATATTCTGCACCAGACCGAGTTTATTTCAAGTTATTTCTTGTGGAAACCTTATAATTTACTTTGTAGATGGACCATGTATAGTTTGGTGGAAATCCGATGAGGTCGGTCCGGACGAGAAAATTCAAAAGGGTGCCCCCTTTGCAGAATCGACGAAAAATGGGTGTCGCGCTTAAACGTCCACAACTTTTGCTACGGAGATTCATTTTAAGCCCATGACCTGTCAAAATGAACCTTAGAATGAGGATAAAGCCATGGCATGGTCTCTTTCTGGAAATACACCATGATTTGAGTGGTTTTCAATAAACTGCATGATGTACGTTAGAACGAGGAGTATGCCATGGCATTGTCACTTTCTATCGATACACCATGATTTGAATGGGTTTCGATAAACTGCATGATCTACGTTCGTTCGATTTGGCCAATGCGTGGCTTCGGCAATATCCTGCACGAGAGCGGGTTTACTTCAAAATATTTCTTGTGAAAACCTTATAATTTACATTGTAGATGGACCATGTACAGTTTGGTGGAAATCCGACGAGGTCGGTCCGGACGAGAAAACTCTAAAAGTACCCCCTTTGCAGAATTGAACAAAAATGGGTGTCGCGCTTAAGCGTTCTTAACTTTTGCTATAGAGATCCGTTTTAAGACCATGACCCATCAAAACGAACCTTAGAACGAGGATCATGCCATGGAATGGTCTCTTTCTGGCAATACACCATGATTTGAATGGGTTTCGATAAACTGCATGATCTACGTTCATTCGGTTTAGCCAACGCGTGGCTTCAGTAATATCCTGCACGAGAACAGGTTTATTTCAAGTTATTTCTTTTGAAAACCTTATAATTTACATTGTAGATGGACCATGTACAGTTTGGTGGAAATTTGACGAGGTCGGTCATGACGAGAAAACTCAAAGGGTACCCCCTTTGCTGAATCAGCCAAAAATGGGTTTCGCGCTTAAACGTCCATAACTTTTGCTATGGGAATATGTTTTAAGCCAATGACCAGTCAAAATGAACCATCGAATGAGGAGCACCCCATGGCATAGTCACTTTCTACAATAAAGCATGATTTGAATGGGTTTCGATAAACTGCATGATCTACATTCGTTCGGTTTGGCTAATGCGTGGCTAACGCAATATTCTGCACGAGATAGGGTTTATTTCAAGTTATTTCTTATGAAACCCATATTATTTACTTTGTATAAGGACCATGTATATTTTGGTGAAAATCCGACGAGATCGGTGCGGACGAGAAAACACAAAGAGTACCCGGTTCTTCTTGTGAAAACCTTGTGATGGACACATTAAAACGAACCTTAGAATGAGGAGAAAGCCATGGCATGGTCTCTTTCTGGAAATACACCATGATTTGAATGGGTTTCGATAAACTTTATGATTTACGTTCGTTCGGTTTGGTCAATGCGTGGCTAAGGCAATATTCTGCACCAGACCGGGTTTATTTCAAGTTATTTCTTATGGAAACCTTATAATTTACTTTGTATATGGACCATGTATAGTTTGGTGGAAATCCGATGAGGTCGGTCCGGACGAGAAAATTCAAAAGGGTGCCCCCTTTGAAGAATCGACGAAAAATGGGTGTCGCGCTTAAACGTCCACAACTTTTGTTACGGAGATTCATTTTAAGCCCATGACCTGTCAAAATGAACCTTAGAATGAGGATAAAGCCATGACATGGTCTCTTTCTGGAAATACACCATGATTTGAGTGGTTTTCAATAAACTGCAAGATGTACGTTAGAACGAGGAGTATGCCATGGCATTGTCACTTTCTATCGATACACCATGATTTGAATGGGTTTCGATAAACTGCATGATCTACGTTCGTTCGGTTTGGCCAATGCGTAGCTTCGACAATATCCTGCACGAGAGCGCGTTTACTTCAAAATATTTCTTGTGAAAACCTTATAATTTACATTGTAGATGGACCATGTACAGTTTGGTGGAAATCCGACGAGGTCAGTCCGGATGAGAAAACTCTAAAGGTACCCCCTTTGCAGAATTGACCAAAAATGGGTGTCGCGCTTAAACGTTCTTAACTTTTGCTATAGAGATCCGTTTTAAGACCATGACCCATCAAAACGAACCTTAGAACGAGGAGCATGCCATGGAATGGTCTCTTTCTGGAAATACACCATGATTTGAATGGGTTTCAATAAACTGCATGATCTACGTTCGTTCGGTTTAGCCAATGCATGGCTTCAGTAATATCCTGCACGAGAACAGGTTTATTTCAAGTTATTTCTTTTCAAAACCATATAATTTACATTGTAGATGGACCATGGCTTCAGTAATATCCTGACGAGGTCAGTCATGACGAGAAAACTCAAAGGGTACCCCCTTTGCTGAATCAGCCAAAAATGGGTTTCGCGCTTAAACGTCCATAACTTTTGCTATGGGGATCTGTTTTAAGCCAATGACCAGTCAAAATGAACCTTAGAATGAGGAGAACCCCATGGCATAGTCACTTTATACAATAAAGCATGATTTGAATGGGTTTCGATAAACTGCATGATCTACATTCGTTCGGTTTGGCTAATGCGTGGCTAACGCAATATTCTGCACGATATCGGGTTTATTTCAAGTTATTTCTTATGAAACCCATATTATTTACTTTGTAGAAGGACCATGTATATTTTGGTGAAAATCCTACGAGGTCGGTGCGGACGAGAAAACACAAATAGTACCCCCTTTGCTGAATCGGCCAAAAATGGGTGTCGCGCTTAAACGTCCATAACTTTTGCTACGGGGATCCGTTTTAAGCCCATGACCCATCAAAACAAACCTTAGAATGAGAATAAATCCATGTCTTGGTACCTTTCTATAAGTACACCATGATTTGAGTGGGTTTCAATAAACTGCATGATGTACGTTTGTTCGGTTTGGCCAATGCGTGGCTAAGGCAATATGCTGCACGAGGGAGGGTTTATTTCAAGTTATTTCTTGTGAAAGACTTATAATTTACATTGTAGATATACCATGTACAGTTTGGTGGAAATCCGATGAGGTCGGTTCGTACGACAAAACACAAATGGTACCCTCTTTGTTGAATCGGCCAAAAATGGGTGTCGCGCATAAACGTCCATAACTTTTGCTATAGGGACTTGTTTTAAGCCCATAACCCATCAAAAAGAACCTTAGAATGAGGAGCATGCCATGGCATGGTCACTTTCTGGCAATACATCATGAATTGAATGGGTTTCGATAAACTGCATGATCTAAGTTCGTTCGTTTTAGCCAATGCATGGCTTCGGCAATATCCTGCACGAGAGCGGGTTTATTTCAAGTTATTTCTTGTGAAAACCTTATAGTTTACATTGTAGATGGACCAAGTACAGTTTGGTGGAAATCCGACGAGGTCGGTCCAGTCGAGAAAACTCAAAGGGTACCCCTTTGCGGAATCAACCAAAAATGGGTGTCGCGCTTAAACGTTCATAACTTTTGCTATAAGGATCCGTTTTAAGCCCATGACCCGTCAAAATGAACCTTAGAATGAGGAGCATGCCATGGCATCATCCCTTTTTGGTAATACACCAGGATTTGAATGGGTTTCGATAAACTGGATGATCTACATTCGTTTAGTTTAGCCAATGCGTGGCTTCAGCAATATCCTACAGGAGAGCGGGTTTATTTCAAGTTATTTATTGTGAAACCCGTATAATTTATATTGTAGATGGACCATGTACAGTTTGGTAGAAATTCGACGAGGTCGGTCCAGACGGGAAAACTCAAAGTGTACCCCCTTTGCTGAATCGGCCAAAAATGGGTGTCGCGTTGAAGCCCATGACCCATAAAAACGAACCTTATAACAAGAATCACCCTATGTCATAGTCGCTTTCTCGCAATACACCATGATTTGAATGGGTTTCGATAAACTGCATGATCTACATTCGTTCGGTTTGGCCAATGCATGACTTAGGCAATAATCTGCATGAGAGTGGGTTTATTTTGTAGAAAGACCATGTACATTTTGGTGGAAATCCGACGAGGTCGGTCCGGACGAGAAAACACAAAGGGTTCCCCCTTTGCAGAATCGGCCAAAAATGGGTGTCGTGCTTAAACGTCCATAACTTTTGATACGGGGATCCGTTTTAAGCCCATGACAAATTAAAACGAACCTTAGAACGAGGAAAACGCTATGGCATGGTCTCTTTCTGGCAATACACCATGATTTGAATTGGTTTAGATAAACTGCATGATTTACGTTCGTTCGGTTTGGCCAATGTGTGGCTTCAGCAAAATTCTGCACGAGAGCGGGTTTATTTCAAGTTATTACTTGTGGACCATGTACAGTTTGGTGGAAATCCGATGAGGTGGATCCATACGACAAAACACCCACCCTTTACTGAATCGGCCAAAAATGGGTGTCGCGCATAAACGTCCATAACTTTTGCTATGGGGATATGTTTTAAGCCCATGACACATCAAAACGAACCTTAGAACGAGGAGCACGTCATGGCATACTCGGTTTTTGGCTATACACCATGATTTGAATGGGTGTTGATAAACTACATGATCTTCATTCGTTCGGTCTAACCAATGCGTGGCTAAGGCAATATTCTGCATGAGAGCGGGTTAACTTCTAGTTATTTCTTTTGAAAACCTTATAATTTACTTTGTAGATGGACCATGTATAGTTTTGTGGAAATCCGACGAGGTCGGTCCGGACGAGAAAACACAAAGCGTACCACCTTTGCTGAATCGACGAAAAATGGGTGTCGCGCTTAAACGTCCATTACTTTTGCTATGGGGATCCGTTTTAAGCCCAAGACCCGTCAAAATGAGTTGTAGAACGAGGAGAACCCCACGGATTAGTCTCTTTCTGGAAATAAACCATGATTTGAATGGCTTCGATAAATTGCATGATCTACATTCGTTCGGTTTGGCTAATGCGTGGCTAACGCAATATTCTGCACGAGATCGGGTTTATTTCAAGTTATTTCTTGTGAAAACCATATTATTTACTTTGTATATGTACCATGTACATTTTGATAAAATCCAACGAGGTCGGTCCGGACGAGAAAACACTAAGCGTACCCCCTTTGCTGAATCGGCCAAAAATGGGTTTCGCGCTTAAACGTCCATAACTTTTGCTATGGGGATCTGTTTTAAGCCAATGACCAGTCAAACTGAACCTTAGAACGAGGAGCACCCCATGGCATAGTCACTTTCTACAATAAAGCATGATTTGAATGGGTTTCGATAAACTGCATGATCTACATTCGTTCGGTTTGGCTAATGCGTGGCTAACGCAATATTCTGCACGAGATAGGGTTTATTTCAAGTTATTTCTTATGAAACCCATATTATTTACTTTGTATAAGGACCATGTATATTTTGGTGAAAATCCGACGAGATCGGTGCGGACGAGAAAACACAAAGAGTACCCCCTTTGCTGAATCGGCCAAAAATGGGTGTCGCGCTTAAGCGTCCGTAACTTTTTCTACGGGGATCCGTTTTAAGCCCATGACCCGTCAAAAAAACCTTAGAATGAGAATAAATCCATGTCTTGGTATCTTTCTAGAAATACACCATGATTTGAGTGGGTTTCAATAAACTGCATGATGTACGTTTGTTCGGTTTGGCCAATGCATGGCTCGGCAATATCCTGCACGAGAGCGGGTTTATTTCAAGTTATTTCTTGTGAAAACCTTATAATTTACATTGTAGATGGACCAAGTACAGTTTGGTGGAAATCCGACGAGGTCGGTCCAGACGAGAAAACTCAAAGGGTACCCCTTTGCGGAATCGACCAAAAATGGGTGTCGCGCTTAAACGTTCATAACTTTTGCTATAAGGATCTGTTTTAAGCCCATGACCCGTCAAAATGAACCTTAGAATGAGGAGCATGACATGGCATCATCCCTTTCTGGTAATACACCAGGATTTGAATGGGTTTCGATAAACTGGATGATCTACATTCGTTTAGTTTAGCCAATGCGTGGCTTCAGCAATATCCTACAGGAGAGCGGGTTTATTTCAAGTTATTTATTGTGAAAGCCTTATAATTTATATTGTAGATGGACCATGTACAGTTTGGTAGAAATTCGACGAGGTCGGTCCAGACGGGAAAACTCAAAGTGTACCCCCTTTGCTGAATCGGCTAAAAATGGGTGTCGCGTTGAAGCCCATGACCCATAAAAATGAACCTTAGAACAAGGATCACCATATGTCATAGTCGCTTTCTCGCAATACACCATGATTTGAATGGGTTTCGATAAACTGCATGATCTACATTCGTTCGGTTTGGCCAATGCATGGCTTAGGCAATATTCTGCATGAGAGTGGGTTTATTTTGTAGAAAGACCATGTACATTTTGGTGGAAATCCGACGAGGTCGGTCCGGACGAGAAAACACAAAGGGTTCCCCCTTTGCTGAATCGGCCAAAAATGGGTGTCGTGCTTAAACATCTATAACTTTTGATACGGGGTTCCGTTTTAAGCCCATGACAAATTAAAACGAACCTTATAACGAGGAAAACGCTATGGCATGGTCTCTTTCTTGCAATACATCATGATTTGAATGGGTTTAGATAAACTGCATGATTTACGTTCGTTCGGTTTGGCCAATGTGTGGCTTCAGCAAAATCCTGCACGAGAGCGGTTTTATTTCAAGTTATTACTTGTGGACCATGTACAGTTTGGTGGAAATCCGACAAGGTCGATCCATACAACAAAACACCCACCCTTTGCTGAATCGGCCAAAAATGGGTGTCGCGCATAAACGTCTATAACTTTTGCTATGGGGATCTGTTTTAAGCCCATGACACATCAAAACTAACCTTAGAACGAGGATCACGTCATGGCATACTCGTTTTTTTGGCAATACACCATGATTTGAATGGGTGTTGATAAACTACATGATCTTCATTCGTTCGGTCTGGCCAATACGTAGCTAAGGCAATATTCTGCACGAGAGCGGGTTAACTTCTAGTTATTTCTTTTGAAAACCTTATAATTTACTTTGTAGATGGACCATGTATAGTTTGGTGGAAATCCGACGAGGTCGGTCTGGAAGAGAAAACACAAAGCGTACCCCCTTTGCTGAATCGACGAAAAATGGGTGTCGCGCTTAAACGTCCATTACTTTTGCTATGGGGATCCGTTTTAAGCCCAAGACCCGTCAAAATGAATTGTAGAACAAGGAACACCCCATGGATTAGTCTCTTTCTGGAAATAAACCATGATTTGAATGGGTTTCGATAAATTGCATGATCTACATTCGTTCGGTTTGGCTAATGCGTGGCTAACGAAATATTCTGCACGAGATCGGGTTTATTTCAAGTTATTTCTTGGGAAAACCATATTATTTACTTTGTATATGGACCATGTACATTTTGATGAAAATCCAACGAGGTCGGTCCGGACGAGAAAACACTAAACGTACCCCCTTTGCTGAATCGGCCAAAAATGGGTGTCGTGCTTAAACTTCCATAACTTTTGCTATGGGGATCCGTTTGAAGCCCATGACCCGTCAAAATGAATCTTAGAACGAGGATAAATCCATGGAATGGTCTCTTTCTGGCATTAAACCATGATTTGAGTGGTTTTCAATAAACTGCATAATGTACGTTCGTTCGGTTTGGGCAATGCATGGCTCGGCAATATCATGCACGAGAGCGGGTTTATTTCAAGTTATTTCTTATGAAAGCCATATAATTTATATTGTAGATGACCATGTACAGTTTGGTGGAAATCCGACGAGGTCGGTTCGTACAACAAAACACAAAGGGTACCCCATTTGCTGAATCGGCCAAAATAGGGTGTCGCGCATAAACGTCCATAATTTTTGCTATGGGGATCTGTTTTAATCCCATGACACGTCAAAGCGAACCTTCGAACGAGGAGCACACCATGGCATTGTCACTTTCTAGCAATACACCATGATTTGAATGGGTTTCGATAAACTTCATGATCTACATTCGTTCGGTTTGGCTAATGCGTGGCTAACGCAATATTCTGCACGAGATCGGGTTTATTTCAAGTTATTTCTTATGAAACCCATATTATTTACTTTGTATAAGGACCATGTATATTTTGGTGAAAATCCGACGAGGTCGGTGCGGACGAGAAAACACAAAGAGTACCCCTTTGCTGAATCGGCCAAAAATGGGTGTCGCGCTTAAACGTCCATAACTTTTGCTACGGGGATCCGTTTTAAGCCCATGACCCATCAAAACAAACCTTAGAATGAGAATAAATCCATGTCTTGGTATCTTTCTAGAAATACACCATGATTTGAGTGGATTTCAATAAACTGCATGATGTACGTTTGTTCGGTTTGGCCAATGCATGGCTCGGCAATTTCCTGCACGAGAGCGGGTTTATTTCAAATTATTTCTTGTCAAAACCTTATAATTTACATTGTAGATGGACCATGTATAGTTTGGTGGAAATACGAGGAGGTCGGTCCGGACGAGAAAACTCAAAGGGTACCCCCTTTGCGGAATCGACCAAAAATGGGTGTCGCGCTTAAACGTTCTTAAATTTTTCTATAGAGATCCGTTTTAAGACCATGGCCCGTCAAAAAAAACCTTAGAACGAGAATCATGTCATGGCATGGTCACTTTCTGGCAATACACCATGATTTGAATGGGTTTCGATAAACTGCATGATCTACGTTCCTTCGATTTAGCCAATTCGTGGCTTCGGCAATATCCTGCACGACAGCGGGTTTATTTCAAGTTATTTCTTGTCAAAACCTTATAATTTACATCATAGATGGACCATGTACAGTTTGGTGGAAATTCGACGAGGTCGGTCATGACGAGAAAACTCAAAGGGTACCCTCTTTGCTGAATCGGCCAAAAATGGGCGTCGCGTTTAAACGTCCATAACTTTTACTATGGAGATCTGTTTTAAGCCCATGACCCGTCAAAACGAACCTTATAATAAGGATCACCCCATGGCATAGTCGGTTTTTGGAAATACACCATGATTTGAATGGGTTTCGATAAACTGTATGATCTACATTCGTTCGGTTTGGCCAATGTGTGGTTAAGGCAATATTCTACACGAGAGAAGGTTTATTTAAAGTTATTTCTTATGAATACATTATTATTTACTTTTTATATGGACCATTTACGTTTTGTTGGAAATCCGACGAATTCGGTCCAGACGAGAAAACACAAAGAGTACCCCTTTGCTGAATCGGCCAAAAATGGGTGTCGCGCTTAAACGTCCATAACTTTTGCTATGGGGATCTATTTTATACCCATGACACGTCAAAACGAACCTTAGAAGGAGGAGCACTTCATGGCATAGTCGTTTCTGGCAATACACCATGATTTGAATGGGTTTTGATAAACTACATGATCTACATTCGTTCGGTTTGGCCAATGCGTGGCTAAGGAAATATTCTGCATGAGATCGGGTTTATTTCAAGTTATGTCTTGCAAAAAACTTTTAATTTACTTTGTAGATGGACCATGTATAGTTTGGTGGAAATCCGACGAGGTCGGTCCGCACGAGAAAACTCAAAGGGTACCCCCTTTGCTGAATTGACGAAAAAAGGGTGTCGCGCTTAAACGTCCATAACTTTTTCTACGGGGATCCATTTTAAGTCCATGACCCATCAAAATGAAACTTAGAATGAGGATAAAGCCATGGCATGGTCTCTTTCTGGCAATACACCATGATTTGAGTGGGTTTCAATAAACTGCATGATATACGTTCGTTCAGTTTGGCCAATGCATGGCTCGACAATATCATGCACGAGAGCGGGTTTATTTCAAGTTATTTCTTGTTAAAACCTTATAATTTACATTGTATATGCACCATGTACATTTTGGTAGAAAACCGACGAGGTCGGTCAGGACGAGAAAACACAAAGGGTGTTGTTAGGGTGAATATATGTTAAATAGAAGTTCAGGGTGTATTTTGTAAAGTTCTTAATAGTTTAATTGCTTGTTGGGCCTAAAATCCCATCAGCCCACTTTCTTGTAAAGCGTAAGTATATAAAGGTTATTTCAGTTTCATTTGTTAAGTTTAAGTCTCATAATTTCAGATTACTAGTCAATAGGTTTACTCTCTCTGATCAGAAATCCTTTCTGTAAACCTGTAAGCCTTTGAGTTCATATTAATCATATGACTAGTAGTTGTGGCTTAAATCTTATTCATCTTTGATATTATTTGTTGTGATTGCACTGTACTGTGATCTACAATTGTTATCAAAGCAAAGAGACTAAAGGTTTGATCCAGAAAAAAGTTTGTCTAAAACCCTATAATCAATTTTTGTGTTAATCGTTTTTATCTGCTTTAATCGATTACTGTTCATGTGGGTTATCAATCGAATTTCTTTTTGGAAAATCAGTAAGTTTTTATCAGTCGTTTAATGTTCTGGAAAACAATTTTTTTTCGGTCGATTGAATTTTTGATATCTGGGTTGTTTATCGGTCTATGTGTGTTTATTAAAAATCGATTGTTATTGATTTTTATCGGTCTAAGTGTATTGGGTCTAAGTTTACTGTTGATTTTTTTGTTGATCAGTCGATTTCTGTGGGTGTTTGGTCTATCGATCTGAACTGAGTATTTAATTGAATCTGCTTAATTGTTTGAATCTGATTATCTTGTTTATCGATTTCAATTTCTGGGTTTGGTCTTGATCAAATTATAGATTCATCGTGTTCTTCGGTGTTCTTCGTGTTTATCGGTCTATTTTTCTGTTCGATTTTATCGATCTTATCTGCTAATCTGTTTTCGACCGATAGTTTATTAGACCGATAGATATTGAACCGATATACTTCGACTGGGACTTTGCTCTTACCGGTCTTTGATTCGACCGGGACTTTGCTCTTACCGGTCTTTGATTCGACCGGGACTTTGCCACTATCGGTCTTTTGTTCGACCGACACCTTGCTTCGATCGGTACCCTGCTTACCGGTCTTTGGCTTTGACCGATACTTCTGTTTCGACCTGCATTGCTTTGACCGACATTGCTTCGACCGGTACCCTACAGTACCGGCCAATCCGCTTGACCTTTATCTGTTTTTTTTATTATTGTGTTTGGATCATCCTGCTTGTCTCACGATCATTACAGTGCTTGTAAGTTAAGAGATTTAAGATGAATTCAAGAGACGCGTTAGCTATTGGTTCGGATCAGAAGCCCCCTGTGTTCTATCGGGGAGAATATCCTCAGTGGCACGATCGCTTCATGAACTTCATTGAAGCGAAATCGAACTATGAAGACATATACAAGTGTCTGACAGAGGGGCCACAAGAATGGCCAATGAAAGTCATACCTGGAAATCCTGCTGAAGGTCGACCAGAACGTAGTGTTCGAAAAACTGTCGGTGACTTTACAAATCAAGAAAAGAATATGTATGACGCTGAAAAGCAAGCAAAGTCGTATCTTCTACAAAGTCTACCCAACGACATCTATGCTTGCATCGACAGTTACAAAGAGTCGGCGAAGAAAATGTGGGACCAGATTGAGAAAATGATGATGGGGAGCCACATCAACAATCAGCTGAATGTGACAAACTGCATCACCAGATATGATGGCTTCAAAGCCAGAAAAGGCGAGACGCTGACAGAAACCTATGAAAGGTTCAACTTGCTTCTGAATGATCTTCAGAAAAACAACATCACGAAGACGAACACCGAGAACAACACAAAGCTCATAAACAACCTCCAGCCTGAATGGAAGTCGTCCGTCTCTCATATCCGTCATACTCAGACTCTGGAGAAGCTGTATCTACATGAACTTTATGAAATGCTGCTCCAGGATGAATAGGAAGTTATGGAACTAATGGGGAATCAGAAAGCAGAGGAAAAGACGATAATTGATCCATTAGCACTCGTGTCTGAGAAAAGAGGTAAATCTGTCGCTCTTCTGGAAAGGAGCCCGTGATAAGTGATTCTGAACCCGAAGATCCGGACAGTGATTCGGATCCAGAATACACTAAGATGAAGGAAGTTATGGTGTACTTGACTCAAGCTTTCCAGAAGAGGAAGTACTTTAACAAGTCTTCCAACAAGCAAAGATTCTCTACTCGCCGTGATCATCAAGAGAAGTCTAAAAGTAAGAGAGGTGTTGAAGATGGAAAGAAGTCTAACAAGAGACATGAGGAAAAGCCAAAGGAGGAGCCGATCAAATGCTACAACTGTGGTCGGTTGGGTCATTTCGCCAAGGATTGTCGCAAATCTGTTGTGCGCAACTCTGATTATTACAGAGCCAAGCTGTTACTGGCCAAAGAGAAGGAAGATGGTAAGGCTCTCATGGCTGAAGACGACTACTGGCTGCAAGTATCTGATGAAGAACCTGAGGATGCCGAAGCACATTGTGTTTTATGGGCAAGCATTCATCACCGTCTGACACTGATGATGAAGATCGTAATTCTCCATGTCATGTATGTGCTCCTTACCAAGAAGCTTTACTTGATCAGATGCAACTCACTATGCATAAACTTGACTCTTAGAAGCTTCTTATAAAAGAAAAAGAACAACTCCTCTCATCACTAGATAAACGAGTTTCTGCACAGTCTGAATTCATTAAAAATCAAAGCTTAGAAATTTCTAGCCATCTGTGCACAATTTCAAATTTAAAACAAGAGTGTGAGAGTTGTTCAACGGAATCACAAGAGCTAAAGAACAAAGTAGATGATCTTACCAAAGAGCTACGTATGTCCGAGAACGAGAAGTTTGATTTTGTAACTCAAAACGTGGCTTACAAAAATGAAAATAAAAGGTTATCTAATCAGTTAAAGGAGCTTGAACAAAAACTTTATAAAATTGGTCAATCTAATCACACGCTGAATCTAATTGCACCAAAAGAACCCAAGTATGCAAATTCGGGTATCGGGTACGATAATCCCAATTATCTGAAAAAGGCTTTATTGTTGGGAACTGAAGAAAAGCTTAAGTATGGTTAATGCTGCTAGTTCAGATTTACTACTGCTAGAAGACTTCAAAGTTAATACTGCTGAGTATTACTACTGCTAGTAGAATTAATACTGCTAGTCAAAGTTAGTGCTGCTTGAACAAAGTTAGTACTGCTTAGCTAGTTAGTACTGCTAGTGGTTAGTGCTGCTTAGTAGTTAATGCTGCTAAGACCAAGTTAATGCTGCTTCAGAGATAATGTGAAGATAATGCTCAAGAGATCGTGGTTAAAGATAAACATGGAAAGCTGAAGATATTCATTGAAGATATACTGAAGATATTTTATTTATTGTAATTATCTTTTATTCAGTATATGTATAGAATTGATAGAATAGTATAGATTTAATTCATTCATTTTAAGTTCTAGAGAGAATCCACCTCAAGGCATAGATCCTAATTCTAGAGAAGTAGAATTCGTCTTGAAAGAGCTTGTTCTTCAAGATTGAGGTTGAGTGTGTAATCTTGTGATTTGATAATTGAATACAAGTTATTAATCATATACTGTTTTGATTACTGTTACATTGAATATCAAAGTGTTATTCCGCAACTTCTTTGATATTGTTTCTGAGACTTTATTCTTGTTAAGAAATCGATCCTGACAAGTGGTATCAGAGCCTGTTCTCTCAGAAACATCTATTCATTCATCATGGAAAACTTTGCAGAATCAAACGGTACTCTGGTCTCAAAGGTTCCAATGCTCAGACCCAATGAATTCGATATGTGGAAGATCAGAATCAAGCAGTACATACTCCTCACTGACTATTCTATGTGGGATATCATAGAGAATGGTCCTTCTGAAGCAGGAAAGATTGGTGCAGATGGAAAGAGAACTCCACCAAAAACTGATGCTGAAAGAAAGATTAGACAGACAGAGATGAAAGCCTTGAGCACTTTGCTCTTGGTTATCCCCAATGAATATCAACATCAGTTCTGCATCTGCACTGATGCAGAGATGCTCTGGAATGCTCTAGAGAAGAGATTCTCAGGTACCAAAAGTACCAAGAGAAATCAGAAAGCCATTCTGAAGCAACAATATGAGAACTTTATGTCAACCAACAATGAGTCAAAGACTCAAACTTTTGACAGGTTCAACAAGCTTATTGGTGAACTTGCTACAGTGGGAGTACAAATTGATCAAGATGATCTGAACAGAAAGTTTCTAAGGTCCCTGAGTGATGAATGGACCATGTATACTGTGTCTTTCAGACAGAATGATCAACTGGAAGAAAAGGAACTTGATGATCTATATAATGATCTAAGAGTTTTTGAATCTGAGGTAGAGGCTAAGAAGAGGCCTTCTGGGTATGTTCACAATGCTGCACTCCTTTCAGCATCAACTGATTCTACTTCCAACCCTAAATCAGTTAGTACTGCCAATGGAGCAAATCTAGAGAAAGGCAATGAAACTGTATTTGAAGCCTTTCTGGCAAGTCATGGAAACTCTTCTCTCATTAATGATGACTTGGAATAACTCCATCCAGATGACCTTGAAGAGATGGACATAAAATGGCAGATGGACATGCTCTCTATGAGAGTTAAGAAGTTCATCAAAAGAACTGGAAGAAATAACTTCTCTCAAAGAAGAGAAGATGGAGCAGGTTTTGACAAGTCTAAGGTGGAATGCTATAAATGCCATCAAAAGGGACACTTTGCTAGGGAATGCAGAAGTGGAGTGTCTCACAACAACAATCATCAGCAGGCACAGTCTGGAAGCATCAATAATAACAGAAACTCTGCTCAAGCCCTGGTCTCTCAACAAGGCATGGGGTTTGATTAGAGTGATCAAGCTGAAGAGGCCATCCAGAACCAAGCTCTAATGGCAGAGGTGTCTGATCTCCCAATGGAGGTAACTTCCAATCTTTGTTCTCAAAATTGAATTAATGCTGTTAAAAGGTATAGGGATCACAATCAGAACATGAGTGATGACCTTAAGAGATTGGAAAAGGACATAAAAGATTATGTGAGGATAGTTGAGAGATTTGAAGAGCAGATTAAGGTTTTTCAAGCCAATGAGCTTCAACACTCTTATGACACAAACTACTGGAAGTGGGAGAAGAATGAATTAGAACTTCAACTGACTAGATCCAAAGAAGAGAGTGAAAAGCTAAGAGGAGAGCTAGCTAAAGTCAAACTAGATGTAGAAAAGTTTTCCAATGCTTCCAAAGCAATGGATTCTTTGCTACAAACTCAGATTCATGATAAACTGAGAAGAGGAATAGGGTACAATACCACACCACCACCCTATAACAACAACTACATCCCTCCTAGTTCAGATTTGTTAGAAACAAAGGATAGGAAGGACCTACCTAAGGGAGCCACTGAGATAGATCCCTTAGATGAAGTAGTTGTTAAGGATAAAACTGAGAAAGAAGTTGTCAAGGATAAAGACAACACTGTGAGTGGTGAGATTCCTATAGAAAACCACATAATCACCAATGAGGGATGCGGAAAGCATTGGATCAAATCCAATGAGATAGAGAAGACTGAGGGATAGAACAAGAAGGTTCACTATAAGCAGACCACTGTTGTGAACCCTATCCTTTGCAAGCAGTGTGCATGCAGTAAATCTGAGCCCCAAAAACATGATAAACCAAGGGAAAATCAGAGAAACTGGAATAACCAATGGGCACAAAAACAAGGCATTGATCTGAGTAAAATCAATAGACCAAAGCCGTGTTTCATTTGTGGAAAGTTAAACCATTTGGCTAAGTATTGTTTCTTTAACCCTATTAACCAACAAATGAACTTTCAAAGATTTTTGCAAAAACCTGTTGGTTATAGGAAGGCTGGAAAGAAACATGTGATGAAGAAATCTGTTGAAACTAAAGGCCCCATGGGGAAAAAGATTTTAAAAGAAAGTATTAAAATGTGGGTGCCTAGAAGCACTAAAACTGTTAGTACTGCTGACAGGGATAGTGCTGCTGGAAGCATTACTGTTGCTACCAGTGTTAGTACTACTGAAAATATTAATGCTGCTAATACTGTTAGTACCTCTTCAAAGGTTAATACTGCCAACACAGTTACTGCTGCTAACACAGTTACTACTTCTAACAAGGTTAGTACTGCTAAGCATGCAAGTGCTGCTAAGGCAGTTAGTACTTCTAAAACCAGTACTGCTTCTAGCAAAAATGTTTCCAAGCCTATCATTGTGACAAAGTACTCCAGAAATGAGGAGTCAAAGTTTAAAAATCTTGTCAAGAAAGAATGCAAGTATTTTGATGAGAAAGGGGTACCCAAGACCACTTTGGCTTGGGTTCCTAATACATACTAACTGATTTATCTTATGTGCAGGGCAACCAACAGCTCAAGGGAAAGAGCATATTGCATGTTGATAGTGGTTGCTCTAGGCACATGACAGGCAACATGTCATGCCTTCAGGATTTCAAGCATATCAATGGAGGACATGTTGCATTTGGAGATAATCTTACTGGTGGTAAGATGACATTTGAGGATGTCTACTATGTTGATCAGTTGAAGTACAACCTGTTAAATGTATCAAAGGTTTGTGACAAACAACATAACATATTATTTACAAATTCAAAGTGTATGATCCTTGCTCCAGGGTTCAAAGTAGTTGATGAAAGCATGATACTACTTAGAACTCCAAGAAAGGACAATGTTTATTGTCTAGATATGGACAATGTTGATAGTGATTCATCCCTGAACTGTCTTGTTTCAAAAGCTTCTGTGGATGAATCCTCTCTATGGCACAGAAGGATGTGTCAGATGAATTTCAAGACAATAAACAAGCTTGTTAAAAACAACCTTGTAAGAGGTTTACCTTCAAAAGTATTTTCATGTGATGATCATTGTGTTGCATGTCTTAAAGGCAAACAACACAAAACTTCTCATAAGACCAAAGAGATAAATACAATTTCTTCTTGTCTCCAGTTATTGCATATGGATCTGTTTGGTCCTACAAATGTTATGAGTATAGGCAAGAAATCTTACTGCTTGGTTATTGTTGATGATTACTCTAGATTTACCTGGGTATATTTTCTAAGGACTAAGGATGAGACAAGTGGACTGATCAAATCCTTTATCCTAAGAATTGAAAACCAAACTAATCAAAAAGTAAAAGTCATTAGATCAGATAATGGGACTGAATTTAAAAATCTTGATCTAAACACCTTTTGTGAAGAAAAAGGAATTGAGAGACAATATAGTGCCCCTAGGACTCCTCAACAGAATGGAGTTGCTGAGAGGAGAAATAGGACACTAATAGAGGCTGCTAGATCTCTGTTGGCTGATTCAAAACTGCCAATTACCTTCTCGGCTGAAGCAGTTAATACTGCTTGTTATGTCCAAACAGAGTTCTAGTGGTCAAGCTAAAGAACAAGACCCCTTATGAGCTTTTAAATAAAAGAAAACCTTTCATTGGATTTTTCAAACCTTTTGGGTGTCCTTGTACAATTCTCAATACCAAATCTCACTTAGGTAAGTTTGATAGCAAAGCAGATGATGGATTTCTTGTTGGGTATTCATCTCAGAGTAAGGCTTACAGAGTTTTTAACTCTTCTTCTAGAATAATTGAAGAAAGTGACAATGTCAAATGCAATGAGAACACACCAAATCCTATTGGATCTGGTCCTCAGTGGCTGTTTGACATTGATTCACTAACTAACTCTTTTGGTTTCAGTAGTGATGATTATGCAAGTTCAGGGAGTAGAGGATCAGGGACTACACAAGTTCAAGACAGTATATCTCAATCTGTGATCTTTACCATACCAACAGTGGATTTATGTGGAAAGGAACCATCTACTGGACCAAATCAGAGTGAAGAAGAAAGTAGAGATGAGGAGAATCAAGAAAATCAAGAACCAGAAGTAGCTGCTGAAAACACCTCAGTTGACTTGAATGACTCTAATCTAGAGGTGGAACTTAATGAAGAACCTAGTCATCACACCAGAATTCAAAAGAATCATCCTCCACAGCATTTTCGGCTACTGCCGGTCACCTTAGTGGCCCGGTCGGAACACCTATAGTAAATCTGCCTTCGGGTAGTTTACGAGGATTGGGTGGAAGTCCTACCACAACTATCATCACACCAGCTGTGAACGTAGGTGGCTCGACTTCTACAGTCGTAGCTACAACTGGAAGTCTAAGTGACCCAGGAGTTACCCCAACTGAGTTCGTCTCAAGGGAATATATGGACGGTGCCCTAAAGGCTGTCCAAACCATGATGCGGGAGGAGGTAGATGCACTGAAGCGTATGATCAAAGGCAAAGGTCCAGCGATTGAGCCTGCACCAATACCTCCTACATCACCTTTCATTCCAGCTACCGAGATGTCAATTGAGGATCTGAAATCCATACTCCTAGCTAAACTCCTTGCCTAATCTCAAACAGAACCCTCCCAGGATGCCGATCTTCTATCGCTTCTACGTGCTCAAGCATCCACACCTACCCCACCACCCCCCCCAACCTATTATATCTCTAGAAGCCTTCCAGCTCCAACAAGCCATGCTTCAGTCTCTACAGCAAACCGTAGCTGTATTGACTGAACGCCTTTCAGTAGTGGAAGACACCTGCCGAAGCCAGGCAGACAGGCTCAAGCGCGGGCATGATGATCAGGATGATCCTGATCACCATGAGGGGGAGAAGCGCTAACGTCTAACAGAGTCAGAGACACATGTCGTGGAAACAGTTCAAGTGGAACAGGGTTCGGGTTCTGGTACTCGAACAGAAGGGCAGGGACAGGCACGTGAATAGTGTATGAATTTGGTGCTGTATGATATTCCAAGGGTTGAAAATCCTGAGGAATTTGATGAAGGTTCTCCGATAGTTCCTGAAGACTAGGCGTTAATTCTTGATTCTTATGAAGTTTCAGACCCGACAGAAGAATGTGCCAACACTGAAAGAGCTCTGGTAGTTATGCAAGATGAAATAGATGAGATTCTTCATCCAGACGATTAGACTTCTGTCGCGGTACCATTGTTGACTTATCCTGTTGATCATCCTGATCTTCCAGATACAGATATTCCTGTCATATCTCCTCCAACTTCACCAGTTAGGGAAACAGAAAGTACTCCACCAGTTCGTCCATCCAAGTAGGAAAGAGTCAGAATAAAAGTGCCATTCCTGGAAGAAAGCCAAAAGAAGATCTTTGCCCACTAGATTCGGAAGTATGATGAAGTTGTACTTCATGGTCTACAGTCTGTGAAAAACAAGGAAAAGCAGTGTGAGCTTGTATTCGTGTATAAGAAGTTTCAAGCCAAGCACTCCAAGACAAAGCTCAGGATTACATCAGTTGACCAGATTCAATCTGCCTTCTTCATGAAAGTAAAGTATACAGATTTCATAGTAACGAGAGAAGATGGTAAGAAGTATTGTTTTTCTGATACTGACTTTCCTTATCTTGAACCACAAGATCTGCTGTTTATTCTTCGAGACTTAAAGACCAGAATCATCAGACCCGGGGAAGTCATCGATGCACTTGAGACCATAAAGAGATACATGAAGTGTGCGATGAAACTTGCCTCGGTGGAAGACTTTCAGATTGGGTTAGAAAGCAACCAGTCGAAGATAAATTTGCTGAAGCCTGATTTGAAGATTACGTCTGATGCCCAGAATGTGCCTGCATTTACAGTGATAAAGATTTCAGAATTCGGCATGATTTATGTGAACAACAAAGGTATTCTACGTTTTATCCGATTTGATCAGATTGGCAGATTCTGCGATGGTACATTGATGTTGCTAAAAGACAAGTTGAAGCGTACACTTAGTCAAGATGAAAAAGGGGTTCAGCTTTTGGATCCTAAATACAAGCCACTTGTTCTTGAAGCACTGGGAGTTATTGAAGAGCGGCTGGAGTACATAACGCAAATGAGATACTTCGAGATCAGCTTTGGATTTCGAAAGATATATGTTCCAAACTGGCGTGATTTTCAACTTCTATTTAAAGGGGAAGATTGTTAGGGTGAATTTATGTTAAATAGAAGTTCAGGGTGTATTTTGTAAAGTTATTAATAGTTTAATAGCTTGTTGGGCCTAAAAGCCCATAAGCCCAATTGCTTGTAAAGGCTAAGTATATAAAGGCTATTTCAGTTTCTTTTGTTAAGTTTAAGTCTCATAATTTCAGATTACTAGTCAATAGGTTTACTCTCTCTGATCAGAAATCCTTTCTGTAAACCTATAACCCCTTGAGTTCATATTAATCATATGACTAGTAGTTGTGGCTTAAATCTTATTCATCTTTGATATTATTTGCTGTGATTGCACTGTACTGGATCTACAGGTGTCGAGCTTAAACGTCCATAACTTTTGCTATAAGGATCCGTTTTAAGCCCATGACCCGTCAAAACGAACCTCAGAACCAGAAGAAAGCCATGGAATGGTCTCTTTCTGGCAATACACCATGATTTGAGTGGGTTTCGATAAACTGCATGATGTACGTTCGTTCGGTTTGGCCAATGCATGGCTTCGGCAATATCCTGCACGAAAGTAGGTTTATTTCAAGTTATTTCTTGTGAAAACCTTATAAATTACATTGTAGATGGACCATGTATAGTTTGGTGGAAATCCTACGAGGTCGGTCCGCACGACAAAACACAAAGGGTACCCCCGTTGCTGAATCGGCCAAAAATGGGTGTCGCGCATAAACGTCCATAACTTTTGCTATGGGGATCTGTTTTAAGCCCATGACACATTAAAATGAACCTTAGAACGAGGAGCACGTCATGGAATAGTCGTTTTCGGTTAATACACTTCATGATCTACATTCATTCCGTTTGGCCAATGCGTGGCTAAGGCAATATTCTGCACGAGAGCGGGTTTATTTCAAATTATGTCTTGCGAAAACCTTATAATTTACTTTGTAGATGTACCATGTATAGTTTGGTGGAAATCCGACTAGGTCGGTCCGAACGAGAAAACTCAAAGGGTACCCCTTTGCTGAATCGACGAAAAATATGTGTGTTGGGAACTGAAGAAAAGCTTAAGTATGGTTAATGCTGCTGGAACAAAGTTAGTACTGCTCAACAAGATTAGTACTGCTAGTTCAGAGTTAATGCTGCTTGAAGAGATTAATGCTGCTGAGCATGGTTAGTACTGCTAGAGTTAATATTGCTCAGAGTATTAATGCTGCTGAAGATTAATGCTGCTTATGATTAGTATTGCTTATGAATTGAAGATTCGGATGGAAAGGATGACAGCTGGAAAGAATCAAGATATTCATGGAAGGATTTAAGATAATGATAGAAGATATACTGAAGATTTTGTATTTATTGTAATTATCTTTTGTTCAGTTTATATATAGATTGTATAGAATAGTTTATACAGAATTAATTATTCATTCTAAGTTTTAGAGAAAATCAACCTCAAGCCATAGATCCTAATTCTAGAGAACTAGAATTCGTATTGGTGAGCCTCTTCATCAATATTGAGGTTGTGTGTTTTATCTTGTAACTTCAAGCATTCAATACAAGTTTACAAGTTGTTGATCATATACTGTTTTGTTTACTGTTACATTGAATATCAAAGTGTTATTCCGCAACTTCTTTGATATTAGTTTCTGAGAATTTATTCTTGTTAAGAAATCGATCCTGACAAGTGGTATCAGAGCCTGTTCTCTCAGAAACATCTATTCATTCATCATGGAAAACTTTGCAGAATCAAACAGTACTCTGGCAGAGGTGACTTCCAATCTTTGTTCTCCAAATTGCATTAACACTGTTAAAAGGTACAGAGACCACAATCAGACCATGAGTGATGACCTGAAGAGATTAGAAAAGGACATAAAAGATTATGTTAGGATTGTTGAGAGATTTGAAGAGCAGATTAAGGGTTTTCAAGCTAATGAGCTTCAACACTCTTATGACACAAACTACTGGAAGTGGGAGAAGAATGACTTAGAACTTCAACTGACCAGATCCAAAGAGGAGAGTGAAAAACTAAGAGGAGAGCTAGCTAAAGTCAAACTAGATGTAGAAAAGTTTTCCAATGCTTCCAAAGCAATGGATTCTATGCTACAAACTCAGATTCATGATAACTGAGAAGAGGAATAGGATACAATACTACACCACCACCCTATAACAACAACTACATCCCTCCTAGCTCAGATTTGTTAGAAACAAAGGATAGGAAGGACCTATAGAAAACCACATAATCACCAATGAGGGATGTGGAAAGCATTGGATCAAGTCCAATGAGATAGAGAAGACTGAGGGAAAGAACAAGAAGGTTCACTATAAGCAGACCACTGTTGTGAACCCTATCCCTTGCAAGCAGTGTGCATGCAGTAAATCAGAGCCCCAAAAACATGATAAACCAAGGGGAAATCAGAGAAACTGGAATAACCAGTGAGCACAAAAACAAGGCATTGATCTGAGTAAAATCAATAGACCAAAGCCTTGTTTTATTTGTGTAAAGTTAAACCATTTGGCTAAGTATTGTTTATTTAACCCTATTAACCAACAAATGAACTTTCAAAGCTTTCTGCAAAAACCTGTTGGTTATAGGAAGGCTGGAAAGAAACATGTGATGAAGAAATCTGTTGAAACCAAAGGCCCCATAGGGAAAAAGGTTTTAAAAGAAAGCATTAAAATGTGGGTGCCTAGAAGCACTAAAACTGTTAGTACTGCTGACAGGGATAGTGCTGCTGGAAGCATTACTGCTGCTACCAGTGTCAGTACTGCTGAAAATATTAATACTGCTAACACAGTTACTGGTGCTAACACAGTTACTACTTCTAACAAGGTTAGTACTGCTAAGCATGCAAGTGCTGCTAAGGCAGTTAGTACTTCTAAAACCAGTACTGCTTCTAGCAAAAATGTTTCCAAGCCTATCATTGTGACAAAGTACTCCAAAAATGAGGAGTCAAAGTTTAAAAATCTTGTCAAGAAAGAATGCAAGTATTTTGATGAGAAAGGGGTACCCAAGACCACTTTGGCTTGGGTTCCTAATTCATACTAACTGATTTATCTTATGTGCAGGGCAACCAACAGCTCAAGGGGAAGAGCATATGGCATGTTGATAGTGGTTGCTCTAGGCACATGACAGGTAACATGTCATGCCTTCAGGACTTCAAGCATATTAATGGAGGACATGTTGCTTTTGGAGATAATCTTACTGGTGGTAAAATAAGTGGAAAAGGTAATGGTACAAAAGGTAAGATGACATTTGAGGATGTCTACTATGTTGATCAATTGAAATACAACCTGTTAAGTGTATCACAGGTTTGTGACAAACAACATAGCATATTATTTACAAATACTAAGTGTATGATCCTTGCTCCAGGGTTCAAGTTAGTTGATGAAAGCCTGATACTACTTAGAACTCCAAGAAAGGACAATGTTTATTGTCTTGATATGGACAATGTTGATAGTGATTCATCCCTGAACTGTCTTGTTTCAAAAGCTTCTGTGGATGAATCCTCTCTTTGGCACAGAAGGATGTGTCACATGAACTTCAAGACTATGAACAAACTTGTTAAAAACAACCTTGTTAGAGGTTTACCATCAAAAGTCTATTCATGTGATGATCATTGTGTTTCTTGTCTTAAAGGCAAACAGCACAAAACTTCTCATAAGACCAAAGAGTTAAACACTATTTCTTCTTGTCTCCAGTTATTGCATATGGATCTGTTTGGTCCTACAAATGTTATGAGTATAGGCAAGAAATCTTACTGCTTGGTTATTGTTGATGATTACTCTAGATTTACCTGGGTATATTTTCTAAGGACTAAGGATGAGACAAGTGGACTGATCAAATCCTTTATCCTAAGAATTGAAAACCAAACTAATCAAAAAGTAAAAGTCATTAGATCAGATAATGAGACTGAGTTTAAAAATTTTGATCTAAACACCTTTTGTGAAGAAAAAGGAATTGAGAGACAATATAGTGCCCCTAAGACTCCTCAACAGAATGGAGTTGCTGAGAGGAGAAATAGGACACTAATAGAGGCTGCTAGATCTCTGTTGGCTGATTCAAAACTGCCAATTACCTTCTGGGCTGAAGCAGTTAATACTGCCTGTTATGTCCAAAACAGAGTTCTAGTGGTCAAGCCAAAGAACAAGACCCCATATGAGCTTTTAAATAAAAGAAAACCTTTCATTGGATTTTTCAAACCTTTTGGGTGTCCTTGTACAATTCTCAATACCAAATCTTACTTAGGTAAGTTTGATAGGAAATCAGATGATGGATTTCTTGTTGGTTACTCATCTCAGAGTAAGGCTTACAGAGTCTTTAACTCTTCTTATAGAATAATTGAAGAAAGTGACAATGTCAAATGCAATGAGAACACACCAAATCCAATTAGATCTGGTCCTCAGTGGCTATTTGACATTGACTCACTAACTAACTCTTTTTGTTTCAGTAGTGATGATTATGCAGGTTCAGGGAGTGGAGGATCAGGGACTACACAAGTTCAAGAAAGTATATCTCAATCTGTGATCTTTCCCATACCCACAGTGGATCCTGTTGAAGACCGTGAAAAGGAACCATCTACTGGACCAAATCAGAGTGAAGAAGAAAGTAGAGATGAGGAGAATCAATAAAATCAAGAACCAGAAGTAGCTGCTGAAAACACTTCAGTTGAGTTGAATGACTCTAATCTAGAGGTGGAACTTTATGAAGAACCTAGTCATCACAGCAGAATTCAAAAGAATCATCCTCCACAGCTGGTAATAGGGGATATATCTTCTCTTATGATGACTAGAAATCAAAGTAGGCTTCAAGAAATGCAAGATCAACAACATACAGTGCTTTCTTGCTTTTTATCCCAGCTTGAGCCTAAAAAGGCACATGATGCTATGAAAGAATCCAGTTGGATAGAAGCAATGCAAGAAGAGCTACTGCAATTCAAGCTGCAAGATGTTTGGGATCTGGTAGACCTTCCTAAAGGCCAAAGAGGAATAGGAACAAAATGGGTCTTCAGGAATAAGAGAGATGAAAGAGGTATAGTGATAGAGAATAAAGCAAGGTTGGTGGCTCAAGGGTATACACAAGAAGTGGGAATAGACTATGATGAAGTATTTGCACCTGTGGCCAGGATAGAAGCAATTAGATTATTCCTGGCTTATGCTTCCTATATGAAATTCAAAGTCTATCAAATGGATGTCAAAAGTGCATTTCTTTATGGCTCAATTGAAGAAGAAGTATATGTCTGTCAACCACCAGGGTTTGAAAACCCAAGCTATCCAGACAGGGTATACAATATGAAGAAAGCACTTTATGGACTACATCAAGCTCCAAGAGCATGGTATGACACTCTGTCATCCTATCTCTTGGAAAATGGCTTTGAAAGAGGAGTCATTGATAAGACTCTATTCATTAAGAGAAAGAAGAAGGATATCTTGCTAGTCCAAATCTATGTTGATGATATTATCTATGGATCAACAAGAGACAACATGTGCAAGGAGTTTGAGGAACTAATGCATCAAAAGTTCAAGATGAGTTCCATGGGGGAACTTACTTTCTTCCTTGGACTCCAAGTTCAACAGAAGTCAGATGGAATCTTCATCTGTCAGTCCAAGTATGTGCAGGACATTCTAACCAAGTTTGGTTTCTCAGATTCAAAACCTGCCAGCACACCTATGGAGACACACAAGCAGATAACAGCAGATCTTGAGAGGGAGGATATGGATGTTCATCATTATAGATCCATGATTGGCTCTCTCATGTATCTTACAGCCTCTAGGCCAGATATAATGTTTCCAGTCTGTGTATGTGCAGTATTCCAAGTTAGGCCAAAGCAATCTCACTATCAAGCTGTTAAAAGGATATTCAGATATCTCAAAGGGCAATCCAGATTGGGACTTTGGTATCCTCATGACTCATCCTTTGACATGCTTGCATACTCAGATAGTGATCTAGGTGGAGCGAACTTGGACAGAAAATCTACTTCTGGAGGATGTCAGTTTTTGGGTGCAAGACTAGTTTCATGGCAGTGCAAGAAACAAACCACAGTATCCACATCTACAACAGAGGCAGAGTACATAGCAGCTACAAGTTGCTGTTCTCAAGTCTTATGGATTCAGAATCAAATGCTGGATTATGGGGTAACCTTTCTACACACTCCAATTTTTATTGATAATAGCAGTGCTATTAGCATTGTGAATAATCCTATCAAGCACTCAAAGACAAAGCACATTGAGATCAGGTATCACTTCATAAGAGACTGTAATGAAAATAAACTTATTCAAGTTGTAAAAGTTCACACTGATAACCAGTTTGCTGATCTATTCACTAAAGCTTTTGATGTGGGTAGATTCACTTTCTTGGTAACAAGTGTGAGAATGATCATCCCTAAATAAGTCCCTTCTCAAAAAGTGATTAAATACCTGTATATTGTTATTTCTTGGTGGTCCTAATCTTCTTTTTCAGGATATGTATAGCAGTACACAGTGTATCACAAGATTAAAAGAGTAAGTATGGTTAATACTGCCAGTACAGTTTTAATACTGCCAGTACAGTTTTAATACTGCTTGTTAGTTAATACTGCTAGCCGTTAATACTGCTTGTTAGTTAATACTGCCCTCAGTTAATACTGCTAGTGGTTAATACTGCTCTCAGTTAATACTGCTAGTGGTTAATACTGCTCTGAGTTAATACTGCTAGTAGTTAATACTGCTCGCCGTTAATACTGCTTGTTAGTTAATACTGCTAGCCGTTAATACTGCTTGTTAGTTAATACTGCTAGTAGTTAATACTGCTAGTAGTTAATACTGCTCGCCGTTAGTACTGCTTATTAGTTAATACTGCTCTAGGTTAATACTGCTTATGTCCCGAATACTATAAATACTCTTTGCCCGCCTAAAAAGTTCATAACGACTCTTTGCATACTATTCTCTTACGCTCTAAACCCTCTCTCTCTCTCAAGTATCAAGTTTTCAGGCAAGAACTTTCAAAGATCAATGGCATCAATGGCATTCATTGACGAGCACAATGAAATCGCGATACTCCAAAAGCCAAAGCACGCTGCAGGATTTCATCAGATAGTGGATTTTCTGAAAACTAGCCATATCGCCTATGCACTGACAGTGTCTCCATCAATCTATATCGAGCATCAAAGGCAATTCTGGGCACATGCCACCATTGTTACTGAGAATGGTGTGCAAATGATCAAGACGACGGTGTGTGGCAAGCCATTGACAGTTACTGAAGAGGTAATTCGCATCAGTCTACGTCTAGACGATGCCTCTGGTATAACTTCTATCTCTAATGATGAACTGTTTTCTACTCTTACAAGAATGGGGTATGGAGGCCCATTGGGTGTGTTCAAGTTCTTAAAAGCAAAATTTTCACCTCAATGGCGTTTCTTTGTCCATACCCTTATGCATTGTATCTCTAAAAAGACTACTGGATGGAGTGAGTTCAGTAGCACCATTGCTTATGCTTTGGTATGCTTAGCCACTGCCAGAAAGTATAATTTGTCCCAAATGATTTTCAATGATCTTGTCTCAAACTTGGGAAACAAAAAGAGCTTTTATATGTACCCCAGGTTTGTTCAAGCAGTTATCACCCACGAATTGACGGATATTCCTCATTTTGATGGGATATATGTACCAAAACCCCCTAAAGGCAAGGTTTTCTCAAATATGAGAAGATCTGTTGGGTACTCGGAAGGAGTAGACACCCCATTGTTCTCTACAATGATGGTGGTGTCCCAAACTAATGAAGGTATGGTAGCAGGGTTAAGGCCCCATTAGACCAACCCACTGCTAGCCAATCCCAACTTTCCCACTCTAAATCAATTCCTCAGTCTCTGCTTGATAAACCAACTTCACCAATCACCCAAACTTATCAAAGAAAACAGGTAAAGAAGGCTCCTTCCCTTCTTGTACCTTCACCCACTCAGCCTTTAAGCCCTCTAAGGGAGAATTCTCCTTTAGAGAATATCCAAAGGGAAACCAATAGGGTGTCTCCCAACCCTCCGGAGGTGCTATCTAAGGAGATGGAAGAGCATATGGGTAAGAAGGCTGCCACTACTTCTGCTAGCACAGAGAAGGATAGTGGTAACATCTCTAAGACCTTCCCCATGGCAACTTTGAATGAGCAATCATTCAAAGGTCCCCGGTGCCAAGAAACCAAGGGGGTGGATAGTGTTTCTGCTAGGCAGAAGGCTTCCACTACTAAAAGATCCCATGATCCTTCAAAAGGGGGTAACACTACTGGAGAAGGAGAGGACAGATATGACTACAATGAATTGATGGAAACAATGGGCAACATTAATATGGATGTCATCAAACAAGGCAAAGACATAGAAGAGATGAAAATGGTGATTCTGTCTCAACAAGTACAGATTACCAAATTGAAGAAAATGGTCACAAGATTGGTGCAAAAGAAGAGGAGAAGGCAATTTGTTTTGAAGAAGAGGAAAAATGCTAATGATGCTTTCAACAAGGGGGAGAATTCAGAGGCTGAAGCAGAAAAGGAAGGTATTTCTGAGATGGGATTTGTTGTTAAGGGGGAGAAAGCTGCAGAAACAGAAGCACAAGCAGTAGAAACAGATAAGGTTCAAGCAGCAGTAGTAACAGAACAGGTAGCAGCAGTAACAGGGCTATCTGTTGAAGAATTGGAAATAGCAGAAACTTTGGTAAAAGCAAAGAATGACACTCCTAAGGCTACTCAAAAGGCCAAGGGAGTGGTCATCAATGAAGGAGGCCTTGAAAAGAAGACAAAAGAAACAAATGAGGCAGGTATGAAGGATGCAAAGGGAAAAGCAAAGATGGTTGAACCTGAACAACCCTCAAAGAAGAAAAATCAGATTGAGCTGGATGAAGAAGTGGCAAAGCAGCTTCAGGTAGAAATGGAAAGGGAGGAACAACTTCAATCTGAGAAGGATAGAGAGCTTGCACTGAATATGGCTAGAAAACTAAATGAAGTGTATCAGAAGAGCATGAAAACAGCAGCTCAGGCCAAGAAAGTACAAGTCACAAGAATGCCACCCAAAAAGCAGAAGAGACAACCCTCCAAGACCTTTTTGGCCAATTAGGAAAGAAGAAAAATGATAAATTTCCTGAAAGGTGCAATTGGAGTCAAGGGGGAGATGTTCACAAACATGGCCTATAGTCAAGTTGAGGAGCTCTACAAGAAGGAAATGGCAAAGCTCCAAGGGGATTCCTCTCAAAGGGAAGAAGCAGAAAGAAGGATGAAAGAGAGACATGATCTCAACATCCAACAACCATTCCCTGAGGAGACCACACCTTCAAAGGATAAAGCTGAAGAAAAGAAAGAAGAGCAAGAGAATGTTGATGTGAAAGTAAAGTCTTCAAAGAGAGTAAAGTCTATAGCCTCCAAGATGCAGTCCAAAAGGCAAAGAATTGAAGAAAGAGCATAATCTGAAGCAGAACCTCCTGTTACACCTTCAGCAGAACCAACTCAGAATCCAGAATCATCAAACAATATCCTGGAAGATGAAAGAAATAAATTCTTTAGGATTAAGAGGCTAGGGGACATATATGAGGTGTATCCTACTTGGGGAAGTTTCATCAGAAGTTGTACAAGATCAGATCTAGAAGAGATGTTTAAAGTTGGAATGAGATTGTATGAAAAGGAGATGACAGAAGAAGAAAGGAACTTAATCAGATTAGCCATGGAGTACTTGTGCATGATGATTGAACCTAGTAAAGTTCAACATGTGATCAGGGATTTGCATCTGGAGAATAAATTTCTAAGGATAGAAAACTGGAAGATATTTGAAAGATGTGGGGTCTATGTCATCACTGTCAATGGAGTATATCATGAGTACTACTTGGTGGACAAGATATATGAGCACAGCAAGGGTAAACTACAAGCAATGTTGAATGCCAAGCTTATTTGTTCAAAAGATTCAGAAATGGCAAAGGTTGTAGTTAGCAGGACTATAAATCAAAGCTTGGGTTTGGATCCTAATCTAGGGGTGTAAACTGAAGTGTTGAAAGCATCTTGAAGAAAATCTGAAGAACTTGACTTCTTTCCTAAAAGTCAAGTTAGGGGGAGATTGTTGGGAACTGAAGAAAAGCTTAAGTATGGTTAATGCTGTTGGAACAAAGTTAGTACTGCTCAACAAGATTAGTACTGCTAGTTCAGAGTTAATGCTGCTTGAAAGATTAATGCTGCTGAGCATGGTTAGTACTGCTAGAGTTAATACTTCTCAGAGTATTAATGCTGCTGAAGATTAATGCTGCTTATGATTAGTACTGCTTATGAATTGAAGATTCGGATGGAAAGATTGACAGCTGGAAAGAATCAAGATATTCATGGAAGGATTTAAGATAATGATAGAAGATATACTGAAGATTTTGTATTTATTGTAATTATCTTTTGTTCAGTTTATATATAGATTGTATAGAATAGTTTATACAGAATTAATTAATCATTCTAAGTTTTAGAGAAAATCAACCTCAAGGCATAGATCCTAATTCTAGAGAAGTAGAATTCGTATTGGTGAGCCTGTTCATCAATATTGAGGTTGTGTGTTTAATCTTGTAACTTCAAACATTCAATACAAGTTTACAAGTTGTTGATCATATACTGTTTTATTTACTGTTACATTGAATATCAAAGTGTTATTCCGCAACTTCTTTGATATTAGTTTCTGAGAATTTATTCTTGTTAAGAAATCGATCCTGACAATGTGTCACGCTTAAACGTCCATAACTTTTGCCACGGGGATCCGTTTTAATTCCATGACTCGTCAAAACGAACCTTAGAACGAGGATAAAGCCATGGAAAGGTCTCTTTCTAGAAATACACCATGATTTGAGTGGGTTATAATAAACTGCATGATGTACGTTCGTTCGGTTTGGCCAATGCATGGCTCGACAATATCATGCACGAGAGCTGGTTTATTTCAAGTTATTTCTTATTAAAACCATATAATTTACATTGTATATGGACCATGTACATTTTGGTGGAAATCAGACGAGATCGGTCCAGACGAGAAAACACAAAGGGTACCCCCTTTGCGGAATCGACAAAAAATAGGTGTCGCGCTTAAACGTCCATAACTTTTTCTATAGGGATCCGTTTTTAGCCCATGACCCATAAAAACGAACCATAGAATGAGGAGAAAGCCATGGAATGGTCTCTTTCTGGCAAAACACCATGATTTGAGTGGGTTTCGATAAACAGCATGATGTACGTTCGTTCGGTTTGGCCAATGCATGGCTTTGGCAATATCCTACACGAGAACGGATTTATTTCAAGTTATTTCTAGTAGATGGACCATGTAAAGTTTGGTGGAAATTCAACGAGGTCGGACCGGACGAGAAAACTCAAAGGGTACCCCTTTGTGGAATCGGCCTAAAATGCGTGTCTCGCTTAAATGTCCATAACTTTTGCTACGGGATCAGTTTTAAGCCCATGCCACATTAAAATGAACCTTAAACGAGAAGAAGGCCATGGCATGGTCTATTTCTGGTAATACACCATGATTTGAATGGGTTTCAATAAACTGCAAGATTTATGTTTGTTCGGTTTGGCCAATGCGTGGCTTCAGCAATATCTTATAATTTACATTGTAGATGGACCATGTACAGTTTGGTGGAAATTCGACAATGTCGATCATGACGAGAAAACTCAAAGGGTACCCCCTTTGCTGAATCGGCCAAAAATGGGTGTCGCGCTTAAACATCCATAACATTTGCTATGGGGATCTGTTTTAAGCCCACGACCCATCAAAAATAACCTTATAGTGAGGAGCACCCCATGGCATAGTCTCTTTTTGGCAATACACCATGATTTGAATGGGTTTCGATAAACTGCATAATCTACATTCGTTTGGTTTGGCTAATGCGTCGCTTCGGCAATATCCTGCACGAGTGCGGGTTTATTTCAAAATATTTCTTGCGAAAATCTTATAATTTACATTGTAGATGGACCATGTACAGTTTGGTGGAAATACAACGAGGTCGGTCCGGACGAGAAAACTCAAAGGGTACCCCCTTTGCGGAATCGACCAAAAATGGGTGTCGCGCTTAAACTTTCTTTACTTTTGCTATAGAGATCCAATTTAAGACCATGACCCGTCAAAACGAACCGTAGAACGAGGAGCATGCCATGAAATGGTCACTTTCTGGCAATACACCATGATTTGAATGGGTTTCGATAAACTGCATGATCTACGTTCGTTCAGTTTAACCGATTCGTGGCTTCGTAAATATCCTGCACGAGAGCGGGTTTATTTCAAGTTATTTCTTGTGAAAAACTTATAATTTACATTGTATATAGACCATGTACAGTTTGGTAGAAATTCGACGAGGTCGGTCATGACGAGAAAACTCAAAGGGTACCCTATTTGCTGAATCGGCCAAAAATGGGTGTCACGCTTAAACGTCCATAAGTTTTGCTCTGGGGATCTGTTTTAAGCCCATGACCCGTCAAAACGAACCTTAGACCGAGGAGCATCCCATGGCATAGTAGTTTATTGGCAATACACCATGATTTGAATGGGTTTCGATAAACTACATGATCTACATTCGTTCGGTTTGGCCAATGCGTGGCTAAGGCAATATTCTACACGGGAGCAGGTTTATTTCAAGTTATTTCTTGTGAATACCTTATTATTTACTTTGTATATGGACCATTTAAGTTTTGTTGGAAATCCAACGAGGTCGGTCCGAACGAGAAAACTCAAAGGGTACCCCCTTTGCTGAATCGGCCAAAAAGGGGTGTCGCGCTTAAACGTCCATAAGTTTTTCTATGGAGATCTATTTTAAGCCCATGACCCGTAAAAACGAACCTTAGAACGAGGAGCATCACATGGCATAGTCGCCTTTTAGCAATAAACCATGATTTGAATGGGTTTCGATAAACTGCATGATCTACATTCGTTCGGTTTGGCCAATGCGTGGCTAAGGCAATATTCTACACGAGAGCAGGTTTATTTCAAGTTATTTCTTGTGAATACCTTATTATTTACTTTGTATATGGACCATTTAAGTTTTGTTCAAAATCCAACAAGGTCGGTCCGGACGAGAAAACTCAAAGGGTACCCCTTTTGCTGAATCGGCCAAAAATGGGTGTCGCGCTTAAACGTCTGTAACTTTTGCTATGGGGATCTGTTTTAAGCCCATGACCCGTCAAAACGAACCTTAGAACAAGGAGCACCCTCATGGCATAGTCTTTTTCTGGCAATAC
This sequence comes from Arctium lappa, assembly GCA_023525745.1. Lineage (NCBI taxonomy): Eukaryota > Viridiplantae > Streptophyta > Magnoliopsida > Asterales > Asteraceae > Arctium > Arctium lappa. The sequence goes on from CM042061.1 coordinate 62,713,080, forward strand.
ACCATGATTTGAATGGATTTCGATAAACTGCATGATCTACATTCGTTCGGTTTGGCCAATGTGTGGCTAAGGCAATATTCTGCACGAGAACGGGTTTATTTCAAATTATGTCTTGCGAAAACCTTATAATTTACTTGTCAAAACCTTATCATTTACATTGTAGATGGACCATGCACTTCTTGGAGGAAATCCAACGAAGTCGGTCCAGACGAGAAAACTCAAAGGGTACCCCCTTTGCTGAATCGACGAAAAATGGGTGTCGCGCTTAAACGTTCATAACTTTTGCTACGAGGATCCATTTTAAGTCCATTACCCGTCAAAACAAACCTCAGAACGAGGATAAAGCCATGGCATGTCTATTTCTGGAAATACGCCATGCTTTGAGTGGGTTTCAATAAACTACATGATGTACGTTCGTTCGGTTTGGCCAATGCATGGCTCTGCAATGTCATACACGAGAGAGGGTTTATTTCAAGTGATTTTTTGTTAAAACCTTATAATTTACCTTGTATATGGACCACGTAAATTTTGGTGGAAAGCCGATTAGGTCGGTCCGGACGAGAAAACACAAAGGGTACCCCTTTGCGGAATCGACCAAAGTTGGGTGTCGCGCTTAAACGTCCATAACTTTTGATATAGGGATCCGTTTTAAGCCCATGACCATCAAAATGAACCTTAGAACCAGGAGAAAGCCATGGAATGGTCTCTTTCTTGCAATACACCAAGATTTGAGTGGGTTTCGATAAACTGCATGATGTATGTTCGTTCGGTTTGGCCAATGCATGGCTTCGGCAATAGCCTGCATGAGAGCGGGTTTATTTCAAGTTATTTCTTGTGAAAACCTTATAAATTACATTGTAGATGGACCATGTACAATTTGGTGGAAATCCTACGAGGTCGGTCCGTACGACAAAACACAGAGGGTACCCCATTTGCTGAATCGGCCAAAAATGGGTGTCGCGCATAAACGTCCATAACTTTTGCTATGGGGATCTGTTTTAAACTCATGACACGTCAAAACGAACCTTAGAACGAGAATTATGTCATGGCATAGTCGTTTTCTGGCAATACACCATGATTTCAATGGGTTTCGATAAACTGCATGATCTACGTTCGTTCGGTGTGGCCAATGCGTGGCTAAGGAAACATTCTGCACGAGAGAGGGTTTATTTCAAGTTATGTCTTGAGAAAACCATATAATTTACTTTGTATATGGACCATGTATAGTTTGGTGGAAATCCGACGAGGTCGGTCCGGACAAGAAAACTCAAAGGGTACCCCCTTTGCTGAATCGATGAAAAATGGGTGTCGCGCTTAAACGTCCATACTTTTGCTACGAAGATCCGTTTTAAGTCCATGACTCGTCAAAACGAACCTTAGAACGAGTATAAAGCCATGGCATGGTCTCTTTCTGGCAATACACCATGATTTGAGTGGGTTTCAATAAACTGCATGATATACGTTCATTCGGTTTAACCATTGCAAGGCTCGGCAAATATCATGCATGAGAGCGGGTTTATTTCAAGTTATTTCTTGTTAAAACCTTATAATTTACATTGTATAAGGACCATGTACATTTTGGTGGAAATCCGACGAGATCTGTCCGGACGAGAAAACACAAAGGTTACCCTCTTTGCGGAATCGACCAAAAATGGGTGTCGCGCTTAAACGTCCATAACTTTTACTATAGGGATCCGTTTTAATCCCATGACTCGTCAAAAAGAACCTTAGAACGAGGAGAAAGCCATGGAATGGTCTCTTTCTTTCAATACACCATGATTTGAATGCGCTTCGATAAACTGCATGATCTACGTTCGTTCGGTTTGGCCAATGCGTGGCTTCGGCAATATCCTGCATGAGAGCGGGTTTATTTCAAGTTAGTTCTTGTGAAAACCGTATAATTTACATTGTAGATGTACCATATACAGTTATTTTCAAATCCGACGAGGTCGATCCGGATGTGAAAACACAAAGGGTACCCCCTTTGATGAAACGGGCACAAATGGGTGTCGCGCTTAAACGTCCATAACTTTTGCTACGGGGATCCGTTTTAAACCCATGACCCGTCAAAACAAACCTTAGAACGAGGATCAATCCATGGTATGGTCGATTTCTGGAAATACACCAAGATTTTAATGGGTTTCGATAAACTGCATGATGTACGTTCGTTCGGTTTGGCCAATGTGTGGCTTCAGCAATATCCTGCACGAGAGCAGGTTTAATTCAAGTTATTTCTTGTGAAAACCTTATAATTTACATTGTAGATGGACCATGTACTGTTTGGTAGAAATCCGACGAGTTCGGTCCGGACGACAAAACACAAAGGGTACCCCCTTTGCTGAATCGGCCAAATATATGTCGCGCTTAAACGTCCATAACTTTTGCTATGGGGATCTGTTTTAAGCCCATGACCCATCAAAAAGAACCTTAGAACGAGGAACACGATATGGCATGGTCTCTTTCTGGTAATACACCATGATTTGAATGGGTTTCGATAAACTGCATGATCTACGTTCGTTCGGTTTGGCCAATGCATGGCTTCGGCAATATCCTACATGAGAGCGGGTTTATTTCAAGTTAATTCTTGTGAAAACTATATAATTTACATTGTATATAGACCATGTGTAACACCCTGAATTTTTACATCAAATTTGAACCTTTTTTTTAAACATTAAGTTTATACAAAACATATTATCATTTAGCGAAAGCATGTGACAAATTTAAAAGTTAACAAATGTTTTCGATCCATAATTAAGTCACACTCAAAAACATTTAAACAATATTCACAACACAAGTGTGACCCGTCCAAAAGTTGGTGTTACCGTCATATCCACGACCATTAACATATAATAATAAAGTATCAAAAGAGTTGTCCAAAAAAAAACATGTCTTCATACTCTTGCTTCCATTGCCACTACCCACCTCACCAAGCATGATCTATGTTGGGAACTGAAGAATTTACCAAGTATGGTTAATACTGCTAAGTATTACTACTGCTAGTAGAATTAATATTGCTAGTCAAAGTTAGTGCTGCTTGAACAAAGTTAGTACTGCTTAGCTAGTTAGTACTGCTAGAGGTTAGTGCTGCTTAGCTAGTTAGTACTACAAGAGGTTAGTGCTGCTTAATAGTTAATACTGCCAAGCTGATTAGTGCTGCTTATAAGATGAAGATTCGAATTAGAAGAATGACAGCTGGATATTCTGAAGATATTGATGGAAGATGTACTGAAGATATTCTATTTATTGTAATTATCTTTTTGTTCAGTATATGTATAGATTTGAAAGAATAGTTTTGAAATAGATTTAATTCTAAGTTTTTGTTTTAGAGAGAATCAACCTCAAGGCATAGTTCCTATTTCTAGAGAAGTAGAATTCGTATTGGTGAGTCTGTTCATCAATATTGAGGTTGTGTGTTTAATCTTGTAACTTTAAGTATTCAATACAAGTTTACAAGTGATTCATCAGATTTACTGTGTTATTTACTGTTTCATTGAATATCAAAGTGTTATTCCGCAAACTTCTTTGATAATTAGTTTCTGAGAATTTATTCTTGTTGAGAATTCGATCCTGACAAGTGGTATCAGAGCCTGTTCTCTCAGAAACATCTATTCATTCATCATGGAAAACTTTGCAGAATCAAACAGTACTCTAGTCTCAAAGGTTCCAATGCTCAGACCCAATGAATTCGATATGTGGAAGATCAGAATCAAGCAGTACATACTCCTCACTGACTATTCTATGTGGGACATCATAGAGAATGGTCCTTCTGAAGCAGGAAAGATTGGTGCAGATGGAAAGAGAACTCCACCAAAAACTGATGCAGAAAGAAAGACTAGACAGACAGAGATGAAAGCCTTGAGCACCTTGCTCTTGGCTATTCCCAATGAATATCAACATTAGTTCTGCAACTGCACTAATGCAGAGATGCTCTGGAATGCTCTAGAGAAGAGATTTTCAGGTACCAAAAGTACCAAGAGAAATCAGAAAGCCATTCTAAAACAACAATATGAGAACTTTATGTCAACCAAGAATGAGTCTATGACTCAAACTTTTGACAGGTTCAACAAGCTTATTGGTGAACTAGCTACAGTGGGAGTACAAATTCATCAAGATGATCTGAACAGAAAGTTTCTAAGGTCCCTGAGTGATGAATGGACCATGTATACTGTGTCTTTCAGACAGAATGATCAACTGGAAGAAAAGGAACTTGATGATCTATATAATGATCTAAGAGTTTTTGAATCTGAGGTAGAGGCTAAGAAGAGGCCTTCTGGATATGTTCGCAATGCTGCACTCCTTTCAGCATCAATTGATTCTACTTCCAATCCTGAATCAGTTAGTGCTGCCAATGGAGCAAATCAAGAGAAAGGCACTGAAACTGTATTTGAAGCCTTTCTGGCCAGTCATGGAAACTCTTCTCTTATTAATGATGACTTGGAACAACTACATCCAGACGATCTTGAAGAGATGGACATTAAATGGCAGATGGCCATGCTCTCTATGAGATTTAAGAAGTTCATCAAAAGAACTGGGAGGAACAACTTCTCTCAAAGAAGAGAAGATGGAGCAGAATTTTACAAGTCAAAGGTGGAATGCTACAAATGCCATCAAAAGGGACACTTTGCTAGAGAATGCAGAAGTGGAATGTCTCAAAATAACAACCACCAACAAGCTCAATCTGGAAGCTTCAATAATAACAGAAACTCTGCACAAGCCCTTGTCTCTCAACAAGGTATGGGGTTTGATTGGAGTGACCAAGTTGAAGAGGCCATCCAAAACCAAGCTCTAATGGCAGAGGTGTCTGATTTCCCCTCTGAAGTAATTTCTAATCTTTGCACTCAATCTTGCATAGACACTGTTAAAAGGTATAGGGATCACAACCAGAACATGAGTGATGACCTTAAGAGATTGGAAAAGGACATAAAAGTATATGTGAGGATTGTTGAGAGATTTGAAGAACAGATTTAGGGTTTTCAAGCCAATGAGCTTCAACACTCTTATGACACAAACTACTGGAAGTGGGAGAAGAATGACTTAGAACTTCAACTGACCAGATCCAAAGAGGAAAGTGAACAGTTAAGAGGAGAGCTAGCTAAAGTCAAACTAGATGTAGAAAAGTTTTCAAATGCTTCCAAAGCAATGGATTCTTTACTACAAACTCAGATTTATGATAAACTGAGAAGAGGAATAGGGTACAATACCACACCACCACCCTATAACAACAACTACATCCCTCCTAGTTCCGATTTGTTAGAAACAAAGGATAGAAAGGACCTACCCAAGGGAGCCACTGAAATTGATCCCTTAGATGAAGTAGTTGTTAAGGATAAATCTGAGAAAGAAGTTGTCAAGAACAACACTGTGAGTGGAGAGATTTCTATAGAAAACCACATAATTACCAATGAGGGATGTGGAAAACATTGGGTAAAGTCCAATGAGATAGAGAAGACTGAGGGAAAGAACAAGAAGGTTCACTATAAACAGACCACTGTAGTGAATCCTATCCCTTGCAAGCAGTGTGCATGCAATAAATCTGAGCCCCAAGAACATGATAAACCAAGGGGAAATCAGAGAAACTGGAACAATCAGTGGCCACAAAAACAAGGTATTGATCTGAGTAAAATCAATAGACCAAAACCTTGTTTCATATGTGGAAAGTTAAACCATTTGGCTAAGCACTGTTTCTTTAATCCTATTAACCAACAGATGAACTTTCAAAGACTTGTGCAAAAACCTGTTGGTTATAGGAAGGCTGGAAAGAAACATGTGGGGAAGAAATCTGTTGAAACCAAAGGCCCCATGAAGAAAAAGGTTTTAAAAGAAAGTATCAAAATATGGGTTCCTAGAAGCACTAAAACTGTTAGTACTGTTGACAGAGATAGTGCTGCTAGAAGCATTACTGCTGCTACCAGTGTTAGTACTGCTGAAAATTTTAATATTGCTAACACAGTTACTGCGCCTAACACAGTTACTACTTCTAACAAGGTTAGTACTGCTAAGCATGCAAGTGCTGCTAATGCAGTTAGTACTTCTAAAACCAGTACTGCTTCTAGCAAATGTGTTTCTAAACCCATCATTGTGACAAAGTACTCCAGAAATGAGGAGTCAAAGTTTAAAAATCTTGTCAAGAAAGAATGTAAGTATTTTGATGAGAAAGGGGTACCCAAGACCACTTTGGCTTGGGTTCCTAATTCATACTAACTGATTTATTATATGTGTAGGGCAAACAACAGCTCAAGGGAAAGAGCATATGGCATGTTGATAGTGGTTGCTCTAGGCACATGACAGGCAACATGTCATGCCTTCAGGATTTCAAGCATATCAATGGAGGACATGTTGCATTTGGAGATAATCTTACTGGTGGTAAAATAAGTGGAAAATGTAATGTTACAAAAGGTAAGATGACATTTGAGGATGTCTACTATGTTGATCAATTGAAGTACAACCTGTTAAGTGTATCACAGGTTTGTGACAAACAACATAGTATATTATTTACTAATACAGAGTGTATGATCCTTGCTCCAGGGTTCAAGGTAGTTGATGAAAGCATGATACTACTTAGAACTCCAAGAAAGAACAATGTTTATTGTCTAGATATGGACAATGTTTCTAGTGATTCATCCCTGAACTGTCTTGTTTCTAAAGCTTCTGTGGATGAATCCTCTCTATGGCACAGAAGGATGTGTCACATGAATTTCAAGACAATGAACAAACTTGTTAAAAACAACCTTGTAAGAGGTTTACCTTCAAAAGTCTTTTCATGTGATGATCATTGTGTTGCATGTCTTAAAGGCAAACAACACAAAACTTCTCATAAGACCAAAGAGATAAATTCAATTTCTTCATTTCTCCACATATTACATATGGATCTGTTTGGTCCTACAAATGTTATGAGTATAAGCAAAAAATCTTACTGCTTGGTTATTGTTGATGATTACTCTAGATTTACTTGGGTATATTTTCTAAGGACTAAGGATGAGACAAGTGGACTGATCAAATCTTTTATCCTAAGAATTGAAAACCAGACTAATCAAAGAGTAAAAGTCATTAGATCAGACAATGGGACTGAGTTTAAAAATCTTGATCTAAACACCTTTTGTGAAGAAAAAGGAATTGAGAGACAATATAGTGCCCCTAGGACTCCTCAACAGAATGGAGTTGCTGAGAGGAGAAATAGGACACTAATAGAGGATGCTAGATCTCTGTTGGCTGATTCAAAACTGCCAATTACCTTCTGGGCTGAAGCAGTTAATACTGCCTGTTATGTCCAAAGCAGAGTTCTAGTGGTCAAGCCAAAGAACAAGACCCCATATGAGCTTTTAAATAAAAGAAAACCTTTCATTGGATTTTTCAAACCTTTTGGGTGTCCTTGTACAATTCTCAATACCAAATCTCACTTAGGTAAGTTTGATAGCAAAGCAGATGATGGATTTCTTGTTGGTTACTCATCTCAGAGTAAGGCTTACAGAGTTTTTAACTCTTCTTCTAGAATAATTGAAGAAAGTGACAATGTCAAATGCAATGAGAACACACCAAATCCCATTGGGTCTGGTCCTCAGTGGCTGTTTGACACTGATTCACTAACTAACTCTTTTGGTTTAAGTAGTGATGATTATGCAGGTTCAGGGAGTGGAGGATCAGGAACTACACAAGTTCAAGAAAGTATATCTCAATCTGTGATATTTCCTACACCTAAAGTGGATTATGTTGAAGACTGTGAAAAAGAACCATCTACTGGACCAAATCAGAGTGAAGAAGAAAGTAGAGATGAGGAGACTCAAGAAAATAAAGAACCAGAAGTAGCTGCTGAAAGCACCTCAGTTGAGTTGAATCACTCAAATCTAGAGGTGGGACTTAATGAAGAACCTAGTCATCACACCAGAATTCATAAGGATCATCCTCCACAACTGGTAATAGGAGATATATCTTCTCCTATGATGACTAGAAATCAAAGCAGGCTGCAAGAAATGCAACAACAACAGCATACAGTGCTCTCTTGTTTTTTATCCCAGCTTGAGCCTAAGAAGGCACATGATGCTATGAAAGAGTCCAGTTGGATAGAAGCCATGCAAGAAGAGCTACTGCAATTCAAGCTGCAAGATGTTTGGGATCTGGTAGACCTTCCTAAAGGCCAAAGAGCAATAGGAACAAAATGGGTCTTCAGAAATAAGAGAGATGAAAGAGGCATAGTAATAAGGAACAAAGCAAGGTTGGTGGCTCAAGGGTATACACAAGAAGAAGGAATAGACTATGAAGAAGTATTTGCACCTGTGGCCAGGATAGAAGCAATTAGATTATTCCTGGCTTATGCTTCTTTTATGAGATTCAAAGTCTATCAAATGGATGTCAAAAGTGCATTTCTATATGGCTCAATTGAAGAAGAAGTATATGTCTGTCAAACACCAGGGTTTGAAAACTCAAGCTATCCAGACAGGGTATACAAGTTGAAGAAAGCACTTTATGGACTGCATTAAGCTCCAAGAGCATGGTATGACACTCTGTCATCCTATCTCTTGGAAAATGGCTTTGAAAGAGGAGTCATTGATAAGACTCTACTCATCAAGATAAAGAAGAAGGATATCTTGCTGGTCCAAATCTATGTTGATGATATTATCTTTGGATCCACAAGAGACAACATGTGCAAGGAGTTTGAGGAACTAATGCATCAAAGGTTCAAGATGAGTTCCACGGGAGAACTTACTTTTTTCCTTGGACTCCAAGTTCAATAGAAGTCAGATGGAATCTTTATCTGTCAGTCCAAGTATGTGCAGGACATTCTAACCAAGTTTGGTTTCTCAGATTCAAAACCTGCCAGCACACCTATGGAGTCACACAAGCAGATAACAGCAGATCTTGAGGGGGAGGATATGGATGTTCATCATTATAGGTCCATGATTGGCTCTCTCATGTGTCTTACAGCCTCTAGGCCAGATATAATGTTTCCAGTCTGTTATGTGCAAGATTCCAAGTTAGGCCAAAGCAATCTCACTATCAAGTTGTTAAGAGGATATTCAGATACATCAAAGGGTAACCCAGATTGGGACTTTGGTATCCTCATGACTCACCATTTGACCTACTTGCATACTCAGATAGTGATCTAGGTGGCGAAAACTTGGACAGAAAATCTACTTCTGGAGGATGTCAGTTTTTGGGTGCAAGACTAGTGTCATGGCAGTGCAAGAAACAAACCTTAGTGTCCACATCTACAACAGAAGCAGATTACATAGCAGCTGCAAGTTGCTGTTCTCAAGTCTTATGGATTCAGAATCAAATGTTGGACTATGGGGTAACCTTTCAACACACTCCAATCTTTATTGATAATAGCAGTGCTATTAGCATTGTTAATAATCCTGTCAAGCACTTAAAGACAAAGCACATTGAGATCAGGTATCACTTTATAAGAGACTGTAATGAAAAGAAACTTATTCAAGTTGTAAAAGTTCATACTGATAACCAGTTTGCTGATCTATTCACCAAATCTTTTGATGTGGGTAGATTCACTTTCTTGGTAACAAGTGTGGGAATGATCAACTCTGAATAAGCCTCCTCTCAAAAAGTGGTTACATACCTGTATATTGTTTTTGTTTGGTAGTACTAATCTTCTTTTTCAGGATATATATAGCAGTACTCAGTGTATCACAAGCTTAAAAGAGTAAGTGTGGTTAATACTGTTTGCCGTTAATACTGCTTGTTAGTTAATACTGCTAGTGGTTAATACTGCTTGTTAGTTAATACTGCTAGTGGTTAATACTGCTCGCCGTTAATACTGCTTGTTAGTTAATACTGCTAGTGGTTAATATTGCTGGCCGTTAATACTGCTTGTTAGTTAATACTGCTAGTGGTTAATACTGCTCGCCGTTAATACTGCTTGTTAGTTAATACTGCTAGTGGTTAATACTGCTCGCCGTTAATACTGCTTGTTAGTTAATACTGCTAGTGGTTAATACTACTTGCCGTTAATACTGCTTGTTATTTAATACTGCTAGTGGTTAATACTGCTCGCCGTTAATACTGCTTGTTACTTAATACTGCTAGTGGTTAATACTGCTCGCCGTTAATACTGCTTGTTAGTTAATACTGCTAGTGGTTAATACTGCTCGCCGTTAATACTGCTTGTTAGTTAATACTGCTAGTGGTTAATACTGCTCGCCGTTAATACTGCTTGTTAGTTAATACTGCTCTAGGTTAGTACTGCTTATGTCCCGAATACTATAAATACTCTTTACCCGCCTAAAAAGTTCATAACGACTATTTGCATACTGTTCACTTGCGCTCTAAACCCTTTCTCTCTCAAGTTCAAAGTTTTCAGGCTAGAACGTCCAAGATCAATGGCATCAATGTATTTCATAGACGAGCACAATGAAATCGTGATGCTACTAAAGCCCAAACAAGCCGCTGGTTTCCACCAGATTGTGGATTTCCTCAAGACAACCCATATTGCCCATGCTCTCACTGTCTCGCCATCAATCTACATCGAGCATCAAAGGCAATTCTGGGCAAATGCCACCATTGTTACTGAGAATGGTGTGCAAATGATCAAGACAAAGGTATGTGGCAAGCTCTTGACAGTTACTGAAGAGGTAATTCGCATCAGTCTACGTCTAGACGATGCCTCTGGTATAACTTCTATCTCTAATGATGAACTGTTTTCTACTCTTACAAGAATGGGGTATGGAGGCCCATTGGGTGTGTTCAAGTTCTCAAAAGCCAAATTTTCACCCCAATGGCATTTCTTTGTCCATACCCTTATGCACTGTATCTCTAAAAAGACTACCGGATGGAGTGAGTTCAGTAGCACCATTGCTTATGCCTTGGTGTGCTTGGCCACTGCCAGAAAGTACAATTTTTCTAAAATGATTTTCAGTGATCTTGTCTCAAACAAGGGAAGCAAAAAGAGCTTTTATATGTACCCCAGGTTTGTCCAAGAGGTTATCACCCACGAATTGACGGATATGCCTCATTTTGATGGGGTATATGTACCTAAACCCCCTAAAGGCAAGGTTTTCTCAAATATGAGAAGATCTGCTGGGGACTCGGAAGGAGTAGACACCCCATTGTTCTCTACAATGATGGTGGTGTCCCACACTGATGAAGGTATGGCAGCAGGGTCAAGGCCCCCATTAGACCATCCCACTGCTAGCCAATCCCAACCTTCCCACTCTAAATCAATTCCTCAGTCTCTTCTTGATAAACCAACTTCACCAATCACCCAAACATACAAAAGGAAACAGGTTAAGAAGGCTCCTTCCCTTCTTGTACCTTCACCCATTCAGCCTTTAAGCCCTCTAAGAGAGAATTCTCCTTTAGAGAATATCGATAGGGAAACCAATAGGGTGTCTCCCAACCCTCCGGAGGTGCTCTCTAAGGAGATGGAAGAGCATATGGGTAAGAAGGCTGCCACTACTTCTGCTAGCACAGAGAAGGACAGTGGTAACATAAATACGACCTCCCCCATGGCAACTTTGAATGAGCAATGATTCAAAGGTCCCATGTGCCAAGAAACCACGGGGGTGGATAGTGCTTCTGCTAGGCAGAAGACTTCCACTACAAAAAGATCCCATGATCCTTCAATAGAGGGTAACACTTCTGGAGAAGGTGAGGACAGATATAACTACTATGAATTGATGGAAACAATGGGCAACATCAACCAAGATGTTCTTAAACAAGGGAAAGAAATTGAAGAGATGAAGCTGGTAATCCTGTCACAACAAGTTCAGATTGCTAAATTAAAGAAGATGGTGACAAAGCTTGTACAGAAGAAGAGGAGAAAACAATATGTGTTGAGGCAGAGGAAACCTGAAAAAGATGCTTCCAACAAGGGTGAGAATAAAGAGAATGAAACAGAGAAGGAAATACATTCTGAGGAGAGATTTGATGGTGAAGGGGATAATGAAACAGTTGAGGGGGAGCAAGAAGCAAGAACTGAAATAGAACAAGCAGCAGCAGAAACTGTTAATACTGCTCAAGCAGCAGAAACAGTTAATGCTGCTGAGATAAAAGAAACAGCAGGGCTTTCTATGGAAGAACTGGAGATTGCAGAAACACTAGTTAAAGCCAAAAATGACACTCCTAAGGCTACTAAAAAGGCCAAGGGAGTAGTCATCAATGAAGGAGGAATTCAACAGAAGGAAACAGAAAAGGCAAAGGAGTCAAAAGGAAAAGGAAAGGAGAAGATGGTTGAAGCTGAACTGCCTGCAAAGGAGAAGTCCCAGATTGAAATGGATGAGGCAATAGCAAAGTAGCTTCAAGACCAAATGGAAAAGGAGGAACAGTTGCAAACAGAAACAGACAGAGAACTTGCAAAGATAATGGCCAGAAAGCTAAATGCAGAATATCAAAAGAGTTTAAAAGAAGCAGCTGAGGCCAAGAAGTTACCTGTCAAAAGAATGCCAATTCAAAAGCAGAAAAGACAACCTTCTAAGACCTTTTTGGCCAATCAGGAAAGAAGAAGAATGATTAACTTCCTGAGAGGTGCAATTGGTGTCAAAGGGGAAATGTTTACCAATATGGCATACTATCAGGTTGAGGATCTGTACAAGAAAGAAATGACTAAGCTTCAAGGGGACTCCTCACAAAGGGAAGAGGCTGAAAGAAGAATGAAGGAGAGACATGATCTAAACATTCAGCAACCATTTCCTGAGGAAGTTACACCTACAAAAGAAAAGAAGGAAGAGCCTGAGTTTGTAAGTGTAGAGGCAAAATCTGCAAAGAGGGTGAAGACAATTGCTTCAAAAAGGCAGTTGAAAAGGCCAAGGGTGGAAGAAGCTGAAAAGGAAGCAGAACCTTCAGTCATACCTCAAACAGAACCTGTGCAGAGCCCAGAACAGTCCAAAGAGCAATCCGATGAGCATATGGGGCTGTACATGACTATAGTAAAACCTGTACAGGCTGTTCCAATCTCTATGCAAGCTCCAGAGATCATTTTTTGGGACATTCTAAGAGATAGTGGAAAGAATTTCTTCAGAATCAAGAGAGCTGATGGTTCATTTGAAGCATATTCAACATGGGGGAGAGTTATCAGAAGTTGTTCAAGAGCTGATATAGAAGAATTGTACAAAGTGGGGATGAAACTCTATGAGCCTGTGTTGAAAGGTACTGAAGAGAATCTTCTCAAGGTAACATTGGAATACTTGTGCATGATGTTTGATCCAGAAAGAGTGGCTTATAGGATTAAAGATCATAATCATGAGTTTATATTCAAGAAGATTGATAAATGGATACTATTTGAAAACTGTGGAGTATACATGATTACTATTGACAACTGTTATCATGAATACTACCTGGTGGACAAAATCTATGAGCATAGCAAGGAGAAGCTAGAAGGGATGCTTAAAGCTACACTGGTGTGCACAAAGGATTCAGAGATGGCTAAAATTGTGGTGAGAAGAACTGTAAATCAAAGTCTGGGGCTAGATCCAAATTTGGGAAACTGAACCTAAGGTGTTGAAAGCATCTTGAAGATCAGATCTGAAGAACTTGACTTCTCTTTCTAAAAGTCAAGTTAGGGGGAGATTGTTGGGAACTGAAGAATTTACCAAGTATGGTTAATACTGCTGAGTATTACTACTGCTAGTAGAATTAATATTGCTAGTCAAAGTTAGTGCTGCTTGAACAAAGTTAGTACTGCTAGAGGTTAGTGCTGCTTAGTAGTTAATACTGCCAAGCTGATTAGTGTTGCTTATAAGATGAAGATTCGAATTAGAAGAATGACAGCTGGATATTCTGAAGATATTGATGGAAGATATACTGAAGATATTCTATTTATTGTAATTATCTTTTTGTTCAGTACATGTATAGATTTGAAAGAATAGTTTTGATATAGATTTAATTCAAAGTTTTTGTTTTAGAGAGAATCAACCTCAAGGCATAGTTCCTATTTCTAGAGAAGTAGAATTCGTATTGGTGAGTCTGTTCATCAATATTGAGGTTGTGTGTTTAATCTTGTAACTTTAAGTATTCAATACAAGTTTACAAGTGATTCATCAGATTTACTGTGTTATTTACTGTTTCATTGAATATCAAAGTGTTATTCCGCAAACTTCTTTGATAATTAGTTTCTGAGAATTTATTCTTGTTGAGAATTCGATCCTGACAATCTATTTATCTCATGTGGATACAATATTTAAACAAACCAGTTAGCATAAAATGCTAGTGAGCGCACCATAATTATGTCACACTCAAAAACATTTAAACAATATTCACAACACAAGTGTGACCCGTCCAAAAGTTGGTGTTACCGTCATATCCACGACCATTAACATATAATAATAAAGTATCAAAAGAGTTGTCCAAAAAAAACATGTCTTCATACTCTTGCTTCCATTGCCACTACCCACCTCACCAAGCATGATCTATTTATCTTATGTGGATACAATATTTAAACAAACCAGTTAGCATAAAATGCTAGTGAGCACAACGAATAAAAGCAAGTGATCCAAAATAAGTCATCAATTTATAGAAACTAGTTTGACAATGTAACAACATGGTACATATGTAAGCACATAAGGATGTGGGGGTAAGTCCATAGAGCTTAGTATTTTCCACTTGGTAGTTATCCACGGTCAACACGAGTCCGTATCGGGGATAATCCACATCACTCGTCCCGGTGGGGGAGCACAAAGCATTCCACCTCTTGACGTTACCTGAAACTCGGGTGATAACATCTCCAAGCCCACACATGTACAATGGTTCAGTTCTCTCGTTAGCCTCTTGAACCACATGGTCACAATGGAGCATTCACATCAACCCGGTTCCACCAATTGCATAAACATAATAGCATAAGTCATAAAAATCACAAAGTGCATTTGACATCACATTGTGCATTCATAATTATAAACAAGTTTAAACTATCACGATGAGCATTTGGCATCTCCTACAAGGAGCATTTACATCTCATTGTGTATTATGAACAAGTATAAACAATTTACAAGTCAATGTGCATTTAGCATCTCAAATAATGAGCCTTAGCTTCACATTGGCATTTCAATACTACACACATCCATAATTTAACATAAGATGACTTATGAGTTTTACAAAAGAACAAGTATCCACAGGGTACACTCACCTTAGGGTGTGATGAGGATCACCACCCAATCCACAAACTATATCACTTGTTGTTCAAACCTATTGCAAAGGTTTAAACAAAACTTGTTTAGATAATTTAACCAATATGTCAAACCGAAAGACATATTTGTCCTCAAAACTATATGACTTAGGAGGCCCCAAATACACTTTAATATAAGTTACTAATGAATCCCAAAACATCTCAATAAATCTTAAGGTCAATTACTTAAAAATTTCTTATTTTAACATTTGCCCAAAAACACACCCAAAACTGACATATCTGTTGTAATTCGACTTTTTGACAAACTTAATGTTGTAATTAGCTTCTATGATCAAAAGATAAATCAAAATAGACAATTCAAGGTTTCAAACGATATATTATACGCCTAAATCCGATAAACGGTTGATTTTATACGAATTTATTAAGACAGCCCAGTGAGTGCTGAAATGTTCCAAACAGCATCCAATTTTGAGTTTTCTTTATTAAAATCCACCCAATAGGTCACCAATTCGACCTAAACTCAATTTCAACCTATAAAAAACTTATATATACATCAAAACAAGTTTATTACAGGTCTCAAATATAAACTTTGACATCGATTCAATATCGAACCCTAACATGAACAAATCAACTCTTTTTGACCCGTTAAATAACCTATTTCAATCAAAAATCAACAACACACATCTATACTTACTAAAATCAGATTACAAGGGTTAGAATACTTACTTTGAGATGAAGAACCAATCAATCCCACAAAACAAGGCTTGTTCTAGGCTAAACCAAAGTCAAATTACTAGAAAATGGCTTCAAAATGAACATGCAATCTCCTAGCATCAAGGATTCATCAATGGTAGCTTCAAGCTCATCCTTCTCTATCTCTAAGAGTTGAAATCGGCGGAAGGGGCTGGAATGAGCAGATTGGAAAGCTTATTTCAACTTTAATGCTTCTTATTTGACCCATTATGCTATTTACCATAGTACCCTTAAGTTACTTAGGTAATTACCCCACTATACCACTCTTGTATACATAGAAGGACTTGTATTTCATGCTTAAACTTATTATTTATGCCATAAATATTTTAGTCCAACCCTTGTGCATAATATGTAAGTACTCTTTGCACTATAATTTGTACCTTAACGCTAATTAATCATAATTAACATAGAATAAAATAAATACATTCACTAAAATTCATAATAAATTATAAACCTTCAAGGACATTAATAATAATTATAATAAGCTTTGTAAAACCCCAAAATAATAATATTTCAAAATATTGGGTGTTACACCATGTACAGTTTGGTGGAAATCCGACGAGGTCGGTCCGGACGAGAAAACACAAATGGTACCCCATTTGGTGAATCGACCAAAAATAGGTGTCGCGCTTAAACGTCCATAACTTTTGCTACGGAGATCCGTTTTAGTCCTATGACACATTAAAACGAACCTTAGAACGAGGAGAAAAGCATGGCATGGTCTTTTTCTGGCAATACACCATGATTTGAATGGGTCTCGATAAAATACATGATTTACGTTCGTTCGGTTTGGCCAATGTGTGGCTTCGGCAATATCCTGCATGAGAGCCAGTTTATTTCAAGTTATTTCTTGTGGAAACCTTATAATTTACATTGTAGATGGACCATGTACATTTTGGTGGAAAACCGACGAGGTCGGTCCGGACGAGAAAACACAAAGGGTACCCCCTTTGCTGAATCGACCAAAAATGGGTGTCGCGCTTAAACGTCCATAAATTTTGCTATAGGGATACATTTTAAGCCCACGACCCGTCAAAATGAACCTTAGAACAAGGATCACGCCATGGCATAGTCACTTTCTTGCAGTACACCATGATTTGAATGGGTTTCGATAAACTGCATGATCTACATTCGTTCGATTTGGCCAATGCATGGCTAAGGCAATATTCTGCACGAGAACGGGTTTATTTCAAGTTATTTATTGTGAAAACCTTATAATTTACTTTGTAGATGGACCATGTACAATTTGGTGGAAATCTGACGAGGTCGGTCCGGACGAGAAAACTCAAAGGGTACCCACTTTGTTGAGTCGACCAAAAATGGGTGTCACGCTTAAACGTCCATAACTTTTTCTATAGGGATCCATTTTTAACCCATGACTCATCAAAACGAACCTTAAAATGTGAGAAATCCATGGAATGGTCTCTTTCTGGCAATACACCATGATTTGAGTGGGTTTCGATAAACTGCATGTTGTATATTCGTTCGGTTTGGTCAATGCATGGCTTCAGCAATATCCTGCAAGAGAGTGGGTTTAATTAAAGTTATTTCTTATGAAAACCTTATAACCTACATTGTTGATGGATCGTGTACAGTTTAGTGGAAATCCGACGAGGTATGTCCGGACGAGAAAACACAAAGGGTACCCCCTTTGCGGAATCGACCAAAAATGGGTGTCGCGCTTAAACGTTCATAACTTTTGCTATAGGGATCCATTTTAAGCTCATGACCCGTCAAAACGAACCTTAGAACGAGGATCACGCCATGGCATGGTCTCTTTCTGGCAATACACCATGATTTGAATGGGCTTCGATAAACTGTGTTAAGTCAAAATATTGTATCCAAGATTTAATAGGAAAGTCAAAGTAGTAAAGTCAACAAATGTTAAAGTCAAGGAAGTCAAAGATGTTTAGTTTCCTTTGTGATTAAGTCTTGTAATAGTTTAGTGGGTATAAATAGGTTTTAAGTCTTGTAGTTTTGTTAAGAACTTCATTGTATACATTCATACGTGTGATATATTCAAGATCTACTCTCTCTCTACTTTCTCTCTCTAGTTCATATTGTTGATTCTTGATAAGATTAGCTTGATTGTTTGGAATTTTACATTCACAATTGGTATCAGAGCAAACCAAACAATTTCATATTGTTTTAGATCATTTTCTTGAATTGATTTTCTGGATTTTTGGATCAAATCTGAATATTTTATGGAAATTCTTGAAAAATCAAGAACATGCAGATCATATCATTTTTTTCTTAATTAAATCGAATTTCATTTGAATCATTGTTGTTAGTTTGTTGAAATGATTTCACAGTGATCGATTAATGTTTCAGAATGGTTTTTGATTAGATTCGATCAAAGATTTACACCAAATCGAATTCAATTTTTGAATTTTTATGAGATTTTGGTGTTTGAAATGTTCGAACTGTGTTTTGAATCGATTCACTGAGTTTTATTGTTTTCAGCATCAAATTAGTGTAAGAAGTGTGTTCTATATGATTAATCAATCAACTTTGTGTTTTTTTTTCAAGTTTCAATTTGCAGGTTTAAACTGATTTGGATCAATTTGTGCCATCAAATGAAGAACACACTGAGAATTTGAAGAACACGCTGAGAATTTGAAGAACACGCTGAGAATCATGAAGAACTCGCAAACTAGAGGGTTTCAATGAAATTATTTTGATCTGTTCTAATCGAAATCTTTGAAACTGGCGCAAATCATCAAGTGCAGATTAAATGCTCAAATTTCAATTGATGTAATTGCAGGCATATGCGAGTTCCATGTTTACTTGACTTGCGAGTTCATGAAGAACACACAGAAACTCTTTGCAAGTTCCAATTGATGATTTGATTTTTGCGAGTTGTGATTTAGAAGGAGAAACACCGGTCACACACACTTTACACACACCGGTCGCACACTACACACACACAGGTCACACACACTACACACACACCGGTCGCACACTACACACACACCGGTCACACATACTATACACACACCAGTCGTAGTTTTTGCGTCATCTTCTCTTCACGATCAAATAGCTTCAATCTACAGTAGAAAAGTAATCTGCAGTTTTGCGCCTCTCTTATACTAACTTTGCGTCACTCAAGTGGTGTTTTGCGCCACCTTCACTTAGAGCGAAACAAGTCTTTGCGCCTTTCATTTTTCACGCAAACCCTATGTTTTGCACCATTAACCTCTCACGCAAACTCTATGTTTTGTGCCATTAACCTCTCACGCAAACTCTATGTTTTGCGCCATTAACCTCTCACGCAAAACTCTATGTTTTGCGCCATAGTCTATTCACGCAAACTTCATATTTGCGCCAGTCACTCATCAAGTTTTGCGCCAATTTAATATTCAAGATACAAGTTTAATGGCACAATTGAGTTTCAATTGACTTAAATTTGATTGGTAGTTAAATGAAAGTGGGGTGGTGGTAGTGTAATTTGAAGGGTGGTTTGTTCATTTTAATTTTTGCACCAACCTCTTCATCAAAATTTGCAGGTTTAAAGTTTTGGGTTTGCGCCATACAAATCTTGCGCAAAATTCAAATTTGCGCCATCAACTTCATTTTTAATACAACTGCGAATTTCAAGATAATGGAAGTGGTGTTTAATTGTTAATGGAATTTGCAGGTTTGTTTGTTTTGCGCTAATCACATCTTGCGTAAATTTCAGGTTTGCATCACCAACAGTTCACGCAAATTTCAAACTTTGCGCCACCAACAGCTCGCGCAAATCTGTTTCTTGCGCCACCAATAGTTCGCGCAAAAGCTTACTTCGTGCCAACTTTATCACTTGCGCAAGATTTCATTTTAATTGGAATTTACTTTTGCGCATTTCTTTATTAAATAAATTGATCTGCGTTTTTAAATTTCAGGTGTTCTGCGAGTTCAAGTTCAAGAAATTTGAGAGAAGTTCCAGTGCTTTGAAAATTTCAGAGATTGAATTTTTCTGAGACTATTTTTTTTGTGTCCTGATCTATGTTTGACTTTCAGTCAAATTTTTCTGAATTGTTTGGGAACGATCATTCTTATCAAGCTGATTTCTCATTCAATATTTTCTGAGAGAGGAAATAATGTACTTTCATTTCAAATAACGATCATTTTGTTAAATTCTTCTTGAAACAGGATGAGTTCACCAATATTACTCAGAGGAAGATACGAGAAGTGGAAAGTTGATTTTTTCAATTTTGTAGATAAACATGAGTTGAGTTGCTATATCATATTATCATTGTCTGAAGGAGAGATGAAACCTCAAACTCCAACAGAAGATTGTTCTGAGGAACAGGAGAAAAGAAAGAGAGCTGATATTTTAGCCCACACTTTTGTGTTTAATAGTATTCGTCATGATATTAATGGTCATATAAATACCTATCAGTTGACAGGAAAAGATTTATACAAGTCGACGGAAAAGGAGATGTGGGACTATCTTGAATGGATGATGTTAGGGCCAAAGGTTGTGTCTGAGCTAAAAGGGAAGATTTCTGAGTTGGAAGATAAAATTCAGCAAGTCGTATCTGTTGAGAGTTATGAAGAGAAGATTAGAAGTTTGGAAGATTCTAATATTGAGCATATAAAGAAAATATCTAATGATGAACAAAAGATGGTCAAAGAAAGATCTGAGTTTGAGAGTAAAAAGAAAGAGTTTGCTAAAAAGTTTTTAGAGTTTTCCAAGAAGAGTTTTGAAGAAAAGAAGAATGTTGAGCTTAAATGCATAAAGCTTTCTCAGCAAGTTTCTGATTTTGAGAAAGTACTTATCTTAGAAAGAGAAAAGTTTGCCAAAGAGAAGAAGGCCATTGAACAAAAGAATGTGGGATTTTTCAAAGAATTATCAGGCAAGAGAAACAATGTTGAGAAGGGATTTGAAGAAGAAAGAAGAATATTTGAGAAAGAGATTAAAAAGCTGACTGTCAAGTTATCTGAACTATCTGAGAATGCACTGAAAGAGCAGAAAGCGAAGTCTGAGCTTGAGATGAAGATTGACCTTCTAGTCAAAGAAAGAGATAGTCTTGCTTCAGAGATTAAAGAACTTGAAAAGACAGCCTCAAGTTCAAATCAGAAAGCTGTTTCTTCACAAAGGTCAGTTAAATCTTATGATCAGATTCGTAGTACTAACCTTTTCTATGATAGAAATATAGATGGTTCAGGTACACATCAAAGCAGAATGAGACACAAAGAAGAGAAACTAGTCTGGAAGAAGAAACCAGTTGAAGATGAGAAGAAAGATGAGCTGAAAGGAAAGAAATCATGTGTACATACATACAAAGCCAAGAAGAACAATGCGCATAAAGGTCAACCTGATCATATCTACTCGATAGATCAATTAATCAGGTTTTCAGGTAAGAAATACTATTGTTCTTATTGTCGTACACATGATCATATTCACAAGACCAGTGATCATTTCTGGTATGGTACTTACTCTATAACCCCCACAAGAACTGCAACTAACATTCATGGACCCAAATACCAGTGGGTACCAAAGACGAAAATTGATTCTGTGTTGCAGGCACCTCAAGTCATGGGGGAGTAAGAGAACCAAGGCTTTTGAACAAAGCAGTTCAAAACCCGGACTTCAAAGTTAAAAGACTAAGGCTTCTAAGTACATCAGCTTAGAACCCGTACCTCAATGATAAGGAGTTTGACTTCTAAACACAATAGTTTAGGACTCGTACCTCAGTGATCAAAAGATCTTACTCCTGTACTTTGCATCCGATAAGATATGACGGTCTACAATTCACAAGGGAGTTGTATTGATCTCTATCTTGTGTTTTTTTATTGACAATATACTTACGATATGATGGTATACAATTCAAAAGGAAGTTGTATTGATCTCTATCTTGTGTTTTAACTGACATATGTCAGATGCATAATTTAAAGGGGAGTAAAGGTGGTGGCTTCTGATTACAACAGATCAGAACCCGTTCTTCAAAGTTCAGATAAGGATATTTTGCTAATATCAAGGGGGAGATTCATAGAACTATATCTTTCTATCATGATTTGAGGGGGAGCTTAAAGGTAAATATCTTCTGATCTAGATCTCTAATTGTTTGAAAGAAGAACAACTTTCAAGCATGAAAAACGTTTTCTGAAATGTTCAAACCACTTCTGGTTCTCAAAAGATTTTATGAATTTAGAAGTGTGATTTTAAATGTTTTTCAACTTTGAGCTTTAATGTTTAACTGACCGTGTGTTTCCAAAGATCAATAATTGCGTATTATCTTGTCCATATACTGTAAAGTATTCATACACACTAGTTTAGTATTTCATTTGAATTTGTTATTACCATGTCTCATAATGAACCAATTTTTCGATGGTAATTGTCCCGTTTGATTTTAAATATTTTTGAGCTTCAATCGTCATTTTTAATCTTGTGCTTTTATTGCAAAACCGTTTATATTCGTTCATATAAACAAAATATACAATTCTTTGATACCCTAACCGTTTCATTTGATCGGATTGATACATTGTCAGATTCTCAAAACAATTCTCTTGATTTCATTTCATTCATTCAATATCTTTGTTTTGAGAAATCTTCAACGTTCAATTGCTCAAATCTCATGAGCATACATTTTGACAGTGTTATCTTATTTGAGCTTAAATGTTCAAGTTAAATTGTTGAGCAATCATTCTTTATAGAACATTCATGGGATTCGTGTGTGAGCTTAAACAGAACTTCCATGGATTGACGTTAACCAGTGTTTCCTACCCAGGAAGTTATCCTCGAGTGATTGAGGGGTGAGGGGTCAAAATCAAAGAGTGGGGGAGAAAACTCATCCGGTTGAGTTTTTCTCATTGTGTGGAGCGGTAAAATGGAAAATAGAGTTTGGTTAGAAGTGAGCTTATATGTTAAAAAGAAAGAGGGTGTGAGAACAAAGTTAAAAGAATATCAGAACTCTGCACCAACCACTTTCTGAGTCGGGCAGCCACATTTCTGATTGGTTCACATTCTTTGGTGACCATCATTGAAACAGGCAGTGAGCCCATGACAACTCTTGTATTAACCCCACCAACCACTCGTTTCTTTCTCGAAAAATAAATGTTTCATTTTCTTGGGAATGCAGCACATCTGCTATCTAATCTTCACTCGGAAGATTTAGATATCGAAAAAGAAGGAAAGTTGCCCCACCTTCGCACCTCTTTCATGCACATTGAGTCCGTGTAATACATGTTGTTGTCTCAACAATTTACACAATTTAAACCTTATGAAACACAATCATTGTGCTAAATTCTTTCATACACAAGCACGAGTAATCATCAAACCAGCTCCTTCAATTGAATGGAAGTCCTGGGAGTCATCATCAAACCTTGTGTCAGAACGTTCATAGATAAACCTTGTGTTTTTCAATGATTGAATGGAAGTCCTGGGAGTCATCATCAAACCAGCTCCTTCAATTGTACATTCGTTGTACACAGTAACTTTGTGTTACTAACAGGCATTCCTAACTGTTTCATCTGTTGAATCAGGGTTACACGTTCATTATGTCTGAATTTGAAAAGATTCGGATATATACATATCATGAATTGACGGATACTCAGATCAAAGGGTGGAGAATGTCAAATCATTATGAAGGGGAGATTGTTAGTCAGTACAAAGGGGGAAACCAAAGACAGTGTTGAAATTGAAGAAGTTTTGATGATCATGATGCTCACAATCATCAAAAAGGGGGAGAAATTTTACAAAGTTCAATTTCAAATCAATTTCAAAGTCATGAAGAAAGTTCAAAGTGAAAAAGTTCAAGAAAGTTCAAGTCAAATGAAAAGAAATCATTCCGAGATGATTTAAAGTCAAATCAGACAGATGATTGAGAAAGTTTGTTTTTTTGAAGACGGTCCAGAGAACACAAGAGATGAAGATACAAGTTTTTCAAAGATTCCTCAATCGATGTTGTATCAAAGTTCAAAGATAAAGTTTTCAAAGATGTTTCAAAGTTCAAAGTTTCAAAGTTGTCAAAGAATTTCAAAAGTTTCAAGATTTCAGATTTGTGTTCAAGACATGTTGACTTTCAAAGTGAAAAAGACTTTTTCAAGATTCTTCAAAGGCTGAAAGACTGAAGGTTGTTAAAGCTTCAAAGTTCAAAGTTGTCAGAGACAAAAGCTGAAGAATCAAGTGTTAAACACTAGAGTCAAATTTTTATTAAATCTTGAATACAAAGGGGGAGATTGTTAAGTCAAAATATTGTATTCAAGATTTAATAGGAAAGTCAAAGTAGTAAAGTCAACAAATGTCAAAGTCAAGGAAGTCAAAGATGTTTAGTTTCCTTTGTGATTAAGTCTTGTAATAGTTTAGTGGGTATAAATAGGTTTTAAGTCTTGTAGTTTTGTTAAGAACTTCATTGTATACATTCATACGTGTGATATATTCAATCTCTAATTTCTCTCTCTACTTTCTCTCTCTAGTTCATATTGTTGATTCTTGATAAGATTAGCTTGATTGTTTGGGATTTTACATTCACAAACTGCATGATCTACATTCGTTTTGTTTGGCCAATGTGTGGCTTCGGCAATATCCTGCACGAGAGCGGGTTTATGTCAGGATCGAATTCTTAACAAGAATAAATTCTCAGAAACTAATATCAAAGAAGTTGTGGAATAACACTTTGATATTCAATAAAACAGTAAACAAAACAGTATATGATCAATAACTTGCAAACTTGTATTGAATGCTTGAAGTTACAAGATTAAACACACAACCTCAATATTGATGAACAGGCTCACCAATACGAATTCTACTTCTCTAGAATTAGGAACTATACCTTGAGGTTGATTTTCTCTAAAACTTTGAATGAATGAATTCTTAACTATTCTATCAAATCTATACATATATTGAACAAAAAGATAATTACAATAAATAAAATATCTTCAGTATATCTTCCATCATTATTTTCAAGCCTTCCATGAATATCTTGATTCTTTCCAGCTGTCATCCTTTCCATCCAGATCTTTAAGTCATAAGCAGTACTAACTATGCTCAGCAGCATTAATTTCTTCAAGCAGCATTAACTTGGTCTTAGCAGCATTAACTACTAAGCAGCACTAACCACTAACAGTACTAACTAGCTAAGCAGTACTAACTTTATTCAAGCAGCACTAACTTTGACTAGCAGTAGTAATACTCAGCAGTATTAACTTTGAAGTCTTCTAGCAGTAGTAATTCTGAACTAGCAGCATTAACCATACTTGAGCTTTTCTTCAGTTCCCAACAATCTCCCCCTAACTTGACTTTTAGGAAAAGAAGTCAAGTTCTTCAGAATTGATCTTCAAGATGCTTTCAACACTTCAGATTCAGTTTCCCAAATTTGGATCTAAGCCCAAACTTTGATTGACAGTTCTTCTCACCATAATCTTGGCCATCTCTGAATCCTTTGTGCATACTAGTGTAGCTTTCAGCATCCCTTCTAACTTCTCTTTGCTATGCTCATAAATTCTGTCTACCAGGTAGTATTCATGATAACAATTGTCAATAGTAATCATGTATACCCCACAGTTTTCAAAAAGTATCCATTTATCAATATTCTTGAATATAAACTCATGCTGATGATCTTTAATCTTATAAGCCACTCTTTCTGGATCAAACATCATGCACAAGTATTCCATTGCTATCTTGAGAAGATTCTCTTTAGTACCTTTCAACACAGGCTCATAGAGTTTTATCCCCACTTTGTATAATTCTTCTATGTCAGCTCTTGAACAACTTCTGACAACTCTCCCCCATGTTGAATATGCTTCAAATGAACCATCAGCTCTTTTTATTCTGAAGAAGTCCTTTCTATTATCTCTTAGAATGTCCCAGAAGGTAATCTCATGAGCTTTCATAGAGATTGGAACAACCTTCAAAGGTTCTACTATTGTCATGTAGAGATCCATACTCTCAGTAGTTGGCTTACTTGATTGTTCTGGAATTTGTACTGATTCTACTATAGGTACCTCTGAATGCTCTGCTGCAGATTCTGCTGTTTCTTCCACTCTAGGCCTTTTAGACATCCTTTTGGAAGCAATTGTCTTCACCCTTTTTCCAGCTTTGGCTTCTACACCAACACTCTCAGGTTCTTCCTTCTTCTCTTCTACTTTATCTTTTGAGGGTGTGGTCTCCTCAGGGAATGGTTTTTGAATATTCAGGTCATGCCTTTCCTTTATTCGTCTCTCAGCCTCTTCCCTTTGTGCTGAATCCCCTTGAAGCTTGGCCATTTCCTTTTGATACAACTCTTCAACCTGAGTGTATGCCATGTTGGTAAACATCTCCCCCTTAACACCAATTGCACCCTTCAGGAAATTTATCATTTTTCTTCTTTCCTGATTGGCCAAAAATGTTTTGGAGGGTTGTCTTTTCTGTTTCTGCTTTTGAGTTGGCATCTTTTTAACTGGAAGTTTCTTGGCCTGAGCTGCTGTCTGAGCTGCTTCTTTTAAGCTCTTTTGGTATTCTGCATTTAACTTCTTGGCCATAATCTTTGCAAGTTCTCTATCTTTTTCTGTTTGCAACTGTTCCTCCTTCTCCATTTGGTCTTGAAGCTGCTTTGCTATTGCCTCATCCATTTCAATCTGAGACTTCTTCTTTGCAGGCATTTCAGCTTCAACCATCTTCTCCTTTCCTTTTCCCTTTGACTCCTTTGCCTTTTCTTTTTCCTTCTGTTGAATTTCTCCTTCATTGATGACTACTCCCTTGGCCTTTTGAGTAGCCATAGGAGTATCATTCTTGGCTTTTACCAAGGTTTCAGCTATTTCCAATTCTTCAACAGATAGCCCTGTTACTGTTGCTACCTGTTCTTTTACTGTTGTTGCTTGAACATTATCTGTTTCCACTGCTTGTGCTTCTGTTTCTGCAGCTTTCTCCCCCTTAACATCAAATCCCATCTCATAAATACTCTCCTCTTCTGCTTCAGCCTCTGAACTCTCCCCCTTGTTGAAAGCATCATTAGCAGTTTTCCTCTTCTTCAAAACAAATTGCCTTCTCCTCTTCTTTTGCACCAATCTTGTGATCATTTTCTTCAATTTGGTAATCTGTACTTGTTGAGACAGAATCACCATTTTCATCTCTTCTATGTCTTTGCCTTGTTTGATGACATCCATATTGATGTTGCCCATTGTTTCCATCAATTCATTGTAGTCATATATGTCCTCACCTTCTCCAGGAGTGTTACCCCCTTTTGAAGGATCATGGGATCTTTTAGTAGTAGAAGCCTTCTGCCTAGCAGAAGCACTATCCACCCCCTTGGTTTCTTGGCACCGGGGACCTTTGAATGATTGCTCATTCAAAGTTACCATGGGAGAGGTCTTATGTATGTTACCACTGTCCTCCTCTGGGCTAGCAGAAGTAGTGGCAGCCTTCTTACCCATATGCTCTTCCATCTCCTTAGAGAGCACCTCCTGAGGGTTGGGAGACACCATGTTGGTTTCCCTTTGGATATTCTCTACTGGAGAGTGCTCCAATAGAGGGCTTTGAGGCTCTTGGTTAATAGTAGGTACACCAAGGGAAGGAGCCTTGTGTACCTTTCTCTTGACATAAGTCTTGGATATTCTGGGAGTGGGTTTAGCAGCAAAGGACTGAGGAAAAATATGAGAGAGGGAAGGTTGGGATTGGCTAGCAGTGGGTTGGTCCAATAGGGGCATTGACCCTGCTACCATACCTTCATTGGTTTTGGACACCACCATCATTGTAGAGAACAATGGGGTGTCTACTCCTTCCGAGTCCCCAGCAGATCTTCTCATATTTGAGAAAACCTTGCCTTTAGGGGGTTTTGGTACATATATCCCTTCAGAGTGAGGAATATCCGTCAATTCGTGGTTGATTACTGCTTGAATAAACCTGGGATACATATAAAAGCTCTTTTTGTTTCCCATGTTTGAGACAAGATCAATGAAAATCATTTGTGAAAAATTGTACCTTAACAGACCAAAACATAAGCAATGGGACTGCTGAACTCACTCCATCCAGTAGTCTTTTTAGAAATGCAGTGCATCAAGGTATGAACAAGAAAACGCCATTGGGGTGAGAATTTAGCTTTTGAGAACTAAAAATACCCAATGGGCCTCCATACCCCATTCTTGTAAGAGTAGAAAACAGTTCATCATTAGAGATAGAAGTTATACCAGAGGCATCGTCTAGACGTAGACTGATGCGAATTACCTCTTCAGTAACTGTCAATGGCTCGCCACACACTGTCGTCTTGATCATTTACACACCATCCTCAGTAACAATGGTGGCATGTGCCCATAATTGCCTCTGATGCTCTATGAAGATAGTAGGAGACATAGTGAGAGCATGGGCAATGTGGCTAGACTTCAGAAAGTCGACTATCTGATGAAAACCTTCAGCTTGTTTTGGCTTTTGGAGCATCACGATTTCATTGTGCTCGTCAATGAACGCCATTGATGCCATGAATCTTTGAAAATTCTTGCCTGAGAACTTTGAACTAGAGAGAAAGAGGGTTTAGAGCGCAAGAGAATAGTATGCAAAGAGTCGTTATGAACTTTTAGGCGGGGAAAGAGTATTTATAGTATTCGGAACATAAGTAGTATTAACTACTAGCAGTATTAACTAACTAGCAGTATTAACTGAGAGCAGTATTAACTGAGAGCAGTATTAACTGAGAGCAGTATTAACTGAGAGCAGTATTAACTACTAGCAGTATTAACTAACTAGCAGTATTAACTGAGAGCAGTATTAACTGAGAGCGGTATTAACTGAGAGCAGTGTTAACTACTAGCAGTATTAACTACTAGCAGTATTAACTAACTAGCAGTATTAACTGAGAGCAGTATTAACTGAGAGCAGTATTAACTACTAGCAGTATTAACTAACTAGCAGTATTAACTGAGAGTAGTATTAACTGAGAGCAGTATTAACTACTAGCAGTATTAACTAACTAGCAGTATTAACTGAGAGCAGTATTAACCACTAGCAGTATTAACTAACTAGCAGTATTAACTGTGCACTGGCAGTATTAACTACTAGCAATATTAACTACTAGTAGTAGTAACTGTGCACTGGCAGTATTAACTACTAGCAGTAGTAACTGTGCACTGGCAGTATTAACTATACTTACTCCTTTAATCTTGCGAAACACTGAGTATTGCTATACATATCCTGAAAAAGAAGATTAGTAACACCAAGAATAAACAATATACAGGTATAGAACCACTTTTTGAGAAGGGGCTTATTCAGAGTTGATCATTCCCACACTTGTTACCAAGAAAGTGAATCTACCCACATCAAAAGCTTTAGTGAATAGATCAGCAAACTGGTTATCAGTGTGAACTTTTACAACTTGAATAAGTTTCTTTTCATTACAGTCTCTTATGAAGTGATACCTGATCTCAATGTGCTTTGTCTTTGAGTGCTTGACAGGATTATTCACAATGCTAATAGCACTGCTATTATCAATAAAAATTGGAGTGTGTAGAAAGGTTACCCCATAATCCAGCATTTGATTCTGAATCCATAAGACTTGAGAACAGCAACTTGCAACTGCTATGTACTCTGCCTCTGTTGTAGATGTGGATACTGTGGTTTGTTTCTTGCACTGCCATGAAACTAGTCTTGCACCCAAAAACTGACATCCTCCAGAAGTAGATTTTCTGTCCAAGTTTGCTCCACCTAGATCACTATCTGAGTATGCAAGTAGGTCAAAGGATGAGTCATGAGGATACCAAAGTCCCAATCTGGGTTGCCCTTTGAGATATCTGAATATCCTCTTAACAGCTTGATAGTGAGATTGCTTTGGCTTAACTTGGAATATTGCACATACACAGACTGGAAACATTATATCTGGCCTAGAGGCTGTAAGATACATGAGAGAGCCAATCATGGATCTATAATGATGAACATCCATATCCTCCCCCTCAAGATCTGCTGTTATCTGCTTGTGTGTCTTCATAGGTGTGCTAGCAGGTTTTGAATCTGAGAAACCAAACTTGGTTAGAATGTCCTGCACATACTTGGACTGACAGATGAAGATTCCATCTGACTTCTGTTGAACTTGGAGTCCAAGGAAGAAAGTAAGTTCCCCCATGGAACTCATTTTGAACCTTTGATGCATTAGTTCCTCAAACTCCTTGCACATGTTGTCTCTTGTTGATCCAAAGATAATATCATCAACATAGATTTGGACCAGCAAGATATCCTTCTTCTTTCTCTTGATGAATAGAGTCTTATCAATGACTCCTCTTTCAAAGCCATTTTCCAAGAGATAGGATGACAGAGTGTCATACCATGCTCTTGGAGCTTGATGTAGTCCATAAAGTGCTTTCTTCAATTTGTATACTCTGTCTGGATAGCTTGGGTTTTCAAACCCTGGTGGTTGACAGACATATACTTCTTCTTCATTTGAACCATAAAGAAATGCACTTTTCACATCCATTTGATAGACTTTGAATTTCATATAGGAAGCATAAGCCAGGAATAATCTAATTGCTTCTATCCTGGCCACAGGTGCAAATACTTCTTCATAGTCTATTCCTTCTTCTTGTGTATACCCTTGAGCCACCAGCCTTGCTTTATTTCTTATCACTATACCTCTTTCATCTCTCTTATTCCTGAAAACCCATTTTGTTCCTATTGCCCTTTGGCCTTTAGGAAGGTCTACCAGATCCCAAACATCTTGCAGCTTGAACTGCAGTAGCTCTTCTTGCATGGCTTCTATCCAACGGGATTCTTTCATAGCATCATGTGCCTTTTTAGGCTCAAGCTGGGATAAAAAGCAAGAAAGCACTGTGTGTTGTTGATCTTGTATTTCTTGAAGCCTACTTTGATTTCTAGTCATCATAGGAGAGGATATATCTCCTATTACCAACTGTGGAGGATGATTCTTTTGTATTCTGGTGTGATGACTATGTTCTTCATTAAGTCCCACCTCTAGATTAGAGTCATTCAACTCAACTGAAGTGTTTTCAGTAGCCACTTCTGGTTCTTTATTTTCTTGAGTCTCCTCATCTCTACTTTCTTCTTCACTTTGACTTGGTCCAGTAGATGGTTCCTTTTCACAGTCTTCAACAGGATCCACTGTGGTTATGGGAAATATCACAGATTGAGATATACTTTCTGAGACTTGTGTAGTCCCTGATCCTCCACTCCCTGTACCTGCATAATCATCACTACTGAAACCAAAAGAGTTAGTTAGTGAGTCAATGTCAAATAGCCACTGAGGACCAGACCCAATAGGATTTGGTATGTTCTCATTGCATTTGACATTGTCACTTTCTTCAATTATTCTGGAAGAAGAGTTAAAAACTCTGTAAGCCTTACTCTGAGATGAGTAACCAACAAGAAATCCATCATCTGCTTTGCTATCAAACTTACCTAAGTGAGATTTGGTATTGAGAATTGTACAAGGACACCCAAATGGTTTGAAAAATCCAATGAAAGGTTTTCTTTTATTTAAAAGCTCATATGGGGTCTTGTTCTTTTGCTTGACCACTAGAACTCTGTTTTGGACATAACAAGCAGTATTAACTGCTTCAGCCCAGAAGGTAATTGGTAGTTTTGAATCAGCCAACAGAGATCTAGCAGCTTCTATTAGTGTCCTGTTTCTCCTCTCAGCAACTCCATTCTGTTGAGGAGTCCTAGGAGCACTATATTGTCTCTCAATGCCTTTCTCTTCATAAAAGGTGTTTAGATCAAGATTTTTAAACTCAGTCCCATTATCTGATCTAATGACTTTTACTTTTTGATTAGATTGGTTTTCAATTCTTAGGATAAAGGATTTGATCAGTCCACTTGTCTCATCCTTAGTCCTTAGAAAATATACCCAGGTAAATCTAGAGTAATCATCAACAATAACCAAGCAGTAAGATTTCTTGCCTATACTCATAACATTTGTAGGACCAAACAGATCCATATGCAGTAACTGGAGACAAGAAGAAATTGAGTTTATCTCTTTGGTCTTATGAGAAGTTTTGTGTTGTTTGCCTTTAAGACATGCAACACAATGATCATCACATGAAAATACTTTTGAAGGTAAACCTCTTACAAGATTGTTTTTAACAAGTTTGTTCATGGTCTTGAAATTCATGTGACACATCCTTTTGTGCCAAAGAGAGGATTCATCCACAGAAGCTTTTGAAACAAGACAGTTCAGGGATGAATCACTATAAACATTGTCCATATCTAGACAATACACATTGTCCTTTCTTGGAGTTCTAAGTAGTATCATGCTTTCATCAACTACCTTGAACCCTGGAGCAAGGATCATACACTCAGTATTTGTAAATCAACCTCAAGGCATAGATCCTAGTTCTAGAGAAGTAGAATTCGTATTGGTGAGCCTATTCATCAATATTGAGGTTGAGTGTGTAATCTTGTAGCTTCAAGCATTCAGTACAAGTTTACAGTTTGTTAATCATATACTGTTTTGTTTACTGTTCTATTAAATATCAAAGTGTTATTCCGCAACTTCTTTGATATTAGTTTCTGAGAATTAATTCTTGTTAAGAATTCGATCCTGACAAGTGGTATCAAAGCCTATTGAATCAGAAACATCTATCATGGAAAATCTTACAGAATCAAGCAGTACGTTGGTCTCCAAGGTTCCAATGCTCAAACCCAGTGAGTTTGACATGTGGAAGATAAGGATCAGACAATATATTCTTCTCACTGACTACTCAATGTGGGATATCATTGAGAATGGTCCTTCTGAAGCTGGAAGGATAGGACCAGATGGAAAAAGACCTCCACCAAAGACAGATGGTGAAAGAAAGATCAGGCAGACAGAGATGAAGGCCTTGAGCACTCTGCTCTTGGCAATCCCTAATGAATATCAGCATCAATTTTGCAACTGCACTGATGCTCAAATTCTCTGGAATTCTCTAGAGAAAAGATTTGCTGGAACTAAGAGTATCAAGAGAAATCAAAGAGATGTTCTTAAGCAGCAGTATGAGAATTTTACTTCCTCAAAGATTTTGATAGGTTCAACAAACTTATCGGAGAATTGGCCACTGTTGGAGTAAAGATGGATCAAGATGACATCAACAGGAAATTCCTCAGATCTCTTGGGGATGAGTGGACTATGTACACTGTCTCTTATAGGCAGAGTGACAATCTGGAGGAGAAAGAACTTGATGATCTATACAATGATCTAAGAGTTTTTGAAACTGAGGTAGAGATCAAGAAGAAACCTACTGGTTATGTCCACAACTCTGCACTTCTTTCAGCAGCCACTGATACTACAGCCATCCCTGAAGCAGTCAGTACTGCTGGTGGAGCAAGTTCAGAAAAAGGATCTGAAACAATTTTTGAAGCCTTCTTGTCCAGTCATAGTAACACTTCATTAATCAATGATGATCTGGATCAACTTCACCCTGATGACCTAGAGGAGATGGATATAAAATGGCAGATGGCCATGCTATCCATGAGGGTGAAGAAGTTCATTAAAAGAACAGGAAGGAATAACTTCTCCCAAAGAAGAGAGGATGGAGCTGGTTTTGACAAAACCAAAGTGGAATGTTACAAGTGTCACATGAAAGGACACTTTGCTAGAGAATGCAGGAGTGTTGTGTCTAACAACAACCACCAACAAGCTCAGAATGGAGGCTACACTCAGAACAAGAATCCTGCTCAAGCCCTTGTTTCTCAACAAGGAATGGGATTTGACTGGAGTGATCAAGCTGAGGAAGCCATTCAGAATCAAGCTCTTATGGCAGAAGTGTCTGATCTCCCATCTGAGGTAACTTCTAACCTTTGCACTAAAACTTGCATTGACACTGTCAAAAGATACAGGGATCATAATCAAAGTATGTGTGATGACCTCAAAAGGTTAGAAAAAGATAGAAGAGATTATGTTCTAATAGTTGAGAGATTTGAAGAACAAATCAAAGGCTTTCAAGCCAATGAACTTCAACACTCTTATGATACTAACTACTGGAAGTGGGAAAAGAATGAGTTAGAGACTAAACTGTCTAAATCCTTAGAAGAGAGTGATAAGCTAAAGGAGGAATTGTCCAAAGTTAAACTTGACATAGAGAAGTTTTCATATGCTTCAAAGGCAATGGATTCTCTTCTAAAGGCTCAGATTCATGATAAGATGAAGCCTGGTATTGGATACAACAGTACACCTCCTCCTTATAACAACAATTATATCTCTCCCACTTCAGACTTGTTAGAAACCAAGGAGAATAAGGACTTATCTAAAAAAGCTTTTAAGATAGACCCTTTGGATGAAGTAGTGATTAAGGATCTAACTGAGAAAGAAGCCAGTAAGAAGAGAGATAATAAGATAGGTAAATAAATCCATGAAGAAAACAATATAATCACCAATGAGGGATGTGGGAAAGACTGGATAAAGTCCAAGGAGATAGAAAAGACCAAAGGAAAAGACAACAAGGTCCATTACAAACAGACCACAGTTGTGAATCCTGCATCTGGTAAACAGTGTGATTGCAGTAAAGCCAAGAGCCTATATTCTGGTTTAAAAAGAGGAAATCAAAGAAACTGGAATAATCAATGGGCTCAGAAGCAAGGAGTTGATCTGAATAAAATCAATAGACCAAAACCTTGCTTCATATGTGGCAAGTTAAATCATCTGGCTAAATCTTGCTTTTTCAACCCTATTAATCAACAGATGACCTTTCAAAGATGTAAGCAAAAGTCTGTTGATTATAGAAAGGCTGGAAAGAAACATGGTGAAAAGAAAGGCCCATAAAGAAAAGGATTTTAAAAGAAAGCATTAAAATGTGGGTGCCCAAAAGCACTAAAACTGTTAGTACTGCTGACAGGGTTAGTGCTGCTGGAAGTATTACTGTTGCTACCTGTGTTAGTACTGCTAAAAACATTAATGCTGCTAATACAGTTAGTATCTCTTCAAAGGTTAATACTGCTAACACAGTTACTGCTGCTAACACAGTTACTACTGTTAACAAGGTTAGTACTGCTAAGCATGCAAGTGCTGCTAAGGCAGTTAATACCTCTAAAACCAGTACTGTTTCCAGCACAAATGTTTCCAAGCCTATAATTGTGACAAAATACTCCAAGAATGAGGAGGTAAAATTCAAAAATCTTGTCAAGAAGGAATGCAAGTATTTTGATGAGAAAGGGGTACCCAAGACCACTTTGGCTTGGGTTCCTAATTCATACTAACTGATCTATCTTATGTGCAGGGCAACCAACAGCTCAAGGGAAAGAGCATATGGCATGTTGATAGTGGTTGCTCAAGGCACATGACAGGCAACATGTCATGCCTTCAGGATTTCAAGCATATCAATGGAGGACATGTTGCTTTTGGAGACAATCTTACTGGTGGTAAGATAAGTGGAAAAGGTAATGTCACCAAAGGTAAGATGACATTTGAGGATGTCTACTATGTTGATCAATTAAAATACAACCTGTTAAGTGTATCACAGGTTTGTGACAAACAACATAGTATAGTATTTACAAATACTGAATGTATGATCCTTGCTCCAGGGTTCAAAGTAGTTGATGAAAGCATGATACTACTAAGAACTCCAAGAAAGGACAATGTTTACTGTCTAGATATGGAAAATGTTAAAAGTGATTCATCTCTAAATTGTCTTGTTTCAAAAGCTTCTATAGATGAATCCTCTATATGGCACAGAAGGATGTGTCACATGAATTTTAAGACTATGAACAAACTTGTTAAAAACAACCTTGTAAGAGGTTTACCTTCTAAAGTCTTTTCATGTGATGATCATTGTGTTGCTTGTCTCAAAGGCAAACAACATAAAACTTCTCATAAGACCAAAGAGATAAATTCTATTTCTTCTTGTCTCCAGTTATTGCACATCGATCTGTTTGGTCCTACAAATGTTATGAGTATAGGCAAGAAATCTTACTGCTTGGTTATTGTTGATGATTACTCTAGATTCACCTGGGTATATTTTCTAAGGACTAAGGATGAGACAAGTGGACTGATCAAGTCCTTTATCCTGAGAATTGAAAACCAAACTAATCAAAAAGTAAAAGTCATTAGATCAGATAATGGGACTGAATTCAAAAATTTTGATCTAAACACCTTTTGTGAAGAAAAAGGAATTGAGAGACAGTATAGTGCTCCTAGGACTCCTCAACAGAATGCTGTTGCTGAAAGGAGAAATAGGACATTAATAGAGGCCGCTATATCTCTGTTGGCTGATTCAAAACAGCCAATTACCTTCTGGGCTGAAGCAGTTAATACTGCATGTTATGTCCAAAACAGAGTTCTAGTAGTTAAGCCAAAGAACAAGACACCATATGAGCTTTTAAATAAAAGAAAACCCTATATTGGATTTTTCAAACCTTTTGGGTGTCCTTGTACCATTCTCAATACCAAAACTCACTTAGGTAAGTTTGATAGCAAAGCAGATGATGGATTTCTTGTTGGTTATTCATCTCAAAGTAAGGCCTACAGAGTTTTCAATTCATCTTCTAGAATAATTGAAGAGAGTGACAATGTCAAATGCAATGAGAACACACCAAATCCTATTGGAACTGGTCCTCAATGGCTATTTGACATTGACTCACTAACTAACTCCTTTGGTTTCAGTAGTAATGATCATGCACGTTCAGGAGGTGAAGGATCAGGGACTACACAAGTTCAAGAAAGTGTATCTAAATCAGTGATCTTTCCCACACCCACAGTGAATTCTTTTGAAAACTGTGAAATAGAACAATCTACTGGACCAAGACAGAGTAGAGATGAAGAGAATCAAGAAGATAAAGAATCAGAAGTAGCAGCTGAAAACACTTCAGTTGAGTTGAATGACTCCAATCTAGAAGCTGATGTTAATGAAGAACCTAGTCATAACACCAGAGTTCAAAAGAATCATCCTCCACAGCTGGTAATAGGAGATATATCATCTCCTATGATGACTAGACATCAGAGCAGACTTCAAGAAATGCAAGATCAACAGCATACAGTGCTGTCTTGCTTTCTATCCCAGCTTGAGCCTAAAAAGGCACATGATGCAATGAAAGAATCCAGCTGGATAGAAGCAATGCAAGAAGAATTGCTACAGTTCAAACTACAAGATGTATGGGATCTGGTAGACCTTCCTAAAGGTCACAGAGCAATTGGCACAAAGTGGATCTTCAGGAACAAGAGAGATGAAAGAGGAATTGTCATAAGGAACAAAGCAAGGCTAGTGGCTCAAGGGTATACTCAAGAAGAGGGTATAGATTATGAAGAAGTCTTTGCACCTGTGGCTAGGATAGAAGCTATCAGATTATTCCTAGCCTATGCGTCTTACATGAACTTCAAAGTCTATCAAATGGATGTAAAGAGTGCTTTTCTCTATGGATCAATTGAAGAAGAGGTATATGTCTGTCAACCACCAGGGTTTGAAAACCCAAGCTATCCAGACAGGGTATACAAATTGAAGAAAGCTCTTTATGGACTGCATCAAGCTCCAAGAGCATGGTATGACACTCTGTCATCCTATCTCTTGGACAATGGCTTTGAAAGAGGAGTCATTGATAAGACTCTATTTATCAAGAGAAAGAAGAAGGATATCTTGTTGGTCCAAATTTATGTTGATGACATTATCTTTGGATCTACAAAAGATATCATGTGCAAGGAGTTTGAGGATCTAATGCATCAAAGGTTTAAAATGAGTTCCATGGGGGAACTTACTTTCTTCCTTGGACTCCAAGTTCAACAGAAGTCAGATGGCATCTTCATATGTCAATCCAAGTATGTGCAGGACATTCTAACCAAGTTTGGTTTCTCAGATTCAAAACCTGCTAGTACACCTATGGAAACACACAAACAGATAACAGCAGATCTTGAGGGGGAGGATATGGATGTGCATCATTACAGATCCATGATTGGCTCTCTCATGTATCTCACAGCATCAAGGCCAGATATAATGTTCCCAGTCTGTGTGTGTGCAAGATTCCAAGTTAGGCCAAAGCAATCTCACTTTCAAGCTGTTAAGAGGATATTCAGATATCTCAAAGGACCACACAGATTGGGACTTTGGTATCCTCATGACTCACCCTTTGACCTAATTGCATACTCAGACAGTGATCTAGGTGGGGCAAACTTGGACAGAAAGTCTACTTCTGGAGGATGTCAGTTCTTGGGTGCTAGACTAGTTTCATGGCAGTGCAAGAAACAAACCACAGTGTCCGCATCTACAACAGAAGCAGAGTACATAGCAGCTGCAAGTTGCTGTGCTCAGGTCTTATGGATTCAGAATCAAATGTTGGACTATGGGGTAACCTTTCTACACACTCCCATCTTTATTGATAATAGTAGTGCTATCAGCATTGTAAATAATCCTGTCAAGCACTCTAAGACAAAGCACATTGAGATTAGGTATCACTTCATAAGAGACTGTAATGAAAAGAAACTTGTTCAAGTTGTGAAAGTTCATACTGACAACCAGTTTGCTGATCTATTCACCAAAGCTTTTGATGTGGGTAGATTCACTTTCTTGGTAACAAGTGTGGGAATGATCAACTCTGAATAAGCTTTATCTCAAAAAGTGAATAAATAACTGAATATTATAGTTTCTTGGTGCTACTAATTTATCTTTGCAGGGCATACATAGCAGTACTCAATTCAGCCTAAGCTTCAAGGAGTAAGTACAGTTAATACTGCTAGTTGGTTAATACTGCTAGTTGTTTCATACTGCTAGTTGGTTAATACTGCTAGTTGGTTAATACTGCTAGTTAGTTAATACTGCTAGTTAATTAATACTGCTAGTTGGTTAATACTGCTAGTTGGTTAATACTGCTAGTTGGTTAATACTGCTAGCTAGTTAATACTGCTAGTTAGTTAATACTACTAGTTAGTTAATACTGATAGTTAGTTAATACTGCTTGCGATTGATACTGCTCGCAGTTAATACTGCTAGTTAGTTAATACTGCTCGCGGTTAATACTGCTCGCAGTTAATACTGCTAGTTAGTTAATACTGCTCTAGGTTAATACTGCTTATAATCCGAATACTATAAATACCCTTTGCCCGCCTAAACGTTCATAACGACTCTTTGCATACTGTTCACTTGCTCTTCTAATCTTTTTCTCTCAAGTACCTAGTCTTCCAGGCAACAACATCCCAGTTCAATGGCATCCATGGCGTTTATCGATGAGCACAATGAGATCGCAATGCTACAGAAGCCCAAACAAGCCGAAGGATTCCACCAGATTGTGGATTTCCTCAAGTCAAGCCACATTGCTCATGCTCTCACTGTTGCCCCTACCATCTACATCGAGCATCAGAGGCAATTCTGGGCAAATGCCATCATTGTCGCTGAGAATGGTGTGCAGATGATCCAGACCAGGATATGTGACCAATCCCTAACCGTCACTGAAGAAGTTATTCGCATCAGTCTACGTCTAGACGATGCCTCTGGTATAACTTCTATTCCTAATGATGAACTGTTTTCAACTCTTTCCAGAATGGGATATCAAGGCCAGATGGGGATTTTTAAGTTTTTCAAAGCAAAATTTTCACCCCAATGGAGGTTCTTTGCTCATACTTTAATGCACTGTATTTCAAAGAAAACAACTGGCTGGAGCCAATTTAGCAGTTCCATTGCTTATGCATTGGTGTGTTTATCCACTGCTAGAAAATTCAATTTTTCTCAAATTATTTTTCATGATCTTGTCTCAAACCTGGATAACAAGAAGAGCTTCTTCATGTATCCCAGGTTTGTTCAAGAAGTTATTAACCATGAATTGACGGATATACCTCAACCTGTTGGGGTATATGTACCTAAACCCCCCAAAGGCAAGGTTTTCTCAAATATGAGAAGATCTGCTGGGGACTCGGAAGGAGTTGACACCCCATTGTTCTCTACAATGATGGTGGTGTCCCAAACCACTAAAGGTATGGCAGCAGGGTCAAGGCCCTCATTAGACCATCCCACTGCTAGCCAAGCCCAACCTTCTCACTCAAAAACAATTCCCCAGTCCCTTCTTGCAAAACCAACCTCTCCAATTACCCATACCTACAAGAGAAAACAGGTAAAGAAGGCTCATTCCCTTCTTGTACCAGAATCCCCTAAGCCTTTAAGCCCTCTAAAGGAGAATTCTCCTTTAGAGAATATCCATAGGGAAACCACAGGGGTGTCTCCCAACCCCAAGGAGGTGCTCTCTGAGGAGGAGGAAGAGCATATGGGTGATGAGGCTGCCACTACTCCTGCTAGCACAGAGGAGGAAAGTGGTAACATCAATAAGACCTCCCCCATGGCAACTTTAAATGAGCAATCATTTGAAGGTCCCTGGTGCCAAGAAACCAAGGGGGTGGATAGTGCTTCTGCTAGGCAGAAGACTTCCACTTCAAAAAGATCCAATGATCCTTCAATAGGGGGTAACACTCCTGGAGAAGGTGAGGACAGATATAACTATGAGGAATTGATGGAAACTATGGGAAACATCAACCAGGATGTTATTAAGCAAGGAAAAGAAATAGAGGAGCTGAAGCTGGTCATCCTATCTCAACAAGTGCAGATTACCAAGCTCAAGAAGTTGGTAATGCAACTAGTACAGAAACAGAAGAGGAAACAGTTTGTGCTAAGGAGAAGGAAATTTGAGAAGGATGCTCCCAAAAAGGGGGAGATCAACATGGAAGAAGCAACAAGAGAGGGGGAGCTTGAAAAAGAGAAAGTTTAAGTTGAGGGGGAGAGGGAAGCAGAAAAAGAAAGAGTCTCAGTTCAACTAGAAGCAGAAACTGATAATGCTGCTGAAACCTCACAAGCATCAGTAACAGAATTATCACCATCAGAAATTGAAGTAGCTGAGATGTTGATCAAAGCAATGAATGACACTCCCAAAGCAAAGGGAGTAATCATAAATGAAGGGGGAGCAAAGAAAAGAGAAAAGAAAGAAATGGATGCAGAGGCAAAGAATAAGGGAAAAGCAAAAATGGTGGAATCTGATCAACCTGTCAAGAAGCAAAGGTTGGTTGAATCAGATGAAGCCTTAGCAAGGAAAATGCAGGAGGAGATGGAAAAAGAAGAAAGAGCTCAGGTGGAGAAGGACAGGGAGATGGCAAAGGCTTTAGCTGCTGAGTTAAATAAAGCCTATCAAAAAGGGCTTGAAACTGAAAAGGCTAAACAAAGGGCCATAAGTCTGAGAAAGGCTATGATAGCTAAATCAAGTGCAAAGAAAAGAAGACCTTCACAAACTTACCTTGCCACTCAGGAAAGAAACAAAATGATAACTTTCTTGAGGAGTGCAATTGGGGTAAAGAAAGAAATGTTTGTGAAGATGAATTTTGATCAAATCAGGGACCTCTATGAGAAAGAAATGGGGAAGCTGAAGAGCAATGAAAAGGATAGAGTG
This sequence comes from Arctium lappa, assembly GCA_023525745.1. Lineage (NCBI taxonomy): Eukaryota > Viridiplantae > Streptophyta > Magnoliopsida > Asterales > Asteraceae > Arctium > Arctium lappa. The sequence goes on from CM042061.1 coordinate 62,754,113, forward strand.
GAATTTGAAAAGAAGGCCAAGGAGAGTAATGATATTGACATGAATCAACCATTCCCTGAAAGTGAAGAGGGAACTCCTATCAAAGAAATGGCAGAGAAAAAGGAAGAAAAGAATAAGGAAGAGACTCTAGTGCAGGTTCAAAAGATTTTGAAGAGAACCAAAATGATGGCTAAAAGAAAGAAAAACAAGAAGCCTAGAGTAGTAGAAGAACAAAAGGTTGCTGAAGAAGAAGTGGCACCTGAGTCATCTAACCAGCAAGAGTCATCAACCAAAGATGATGTAAGTTTGTACATGGTAGTGATGGACAAAGTGCCTGAACCAATTTCTGCAGAACCTGTAGAAGTTAAGCCTCCTGAGGTCATTCACTGGGATACATTGACAGTGGATGGAAAGGAATATATCAGACTGAAGAGAAAAGATGAGAAATATGAAGTGTACAGCACTTGGAGTAAGATTGTCAGAACATGCTCAAGGTCTGATATTGAAGAAATGTTTGCAATAGGGATGAAGTCATATGCAGATGAACTGAAAGCTCCAGAGATTTCAATCAAAAAGCTGGTAATGGAGTATCTGTGTATGATGTTCAAACCTGATGAAGTAGAGGAGGTAATCAGAAATGTGTTTCAAACAGTGAATAATTGGACTCTATATGAAACTAGTGGAGTATATGCAGTGACTTTGGATTTAAATCACACTGAGTACTTCCTAGTGGATAGAGTGTACAATCATAGCAGATTAAAGCTTCATGCCATGCTGAAGAAAAAGCTAGGGTGTATTCCAGATTCACAGATGGCTAAATACTTGATCCAAAGAACCATCAATCAGAGTTTGGGATTGGATGCAAATACTGGAATATAGGCCACTATGAAGTTTTGGGAGCATCTTGGAGAGCTTATGAAGAAATATCTGAAGAACTTGACTTCTCTTCTAAAAGTCAAGTTAGGGGGAGATTGTTGGGAACTGAAGATTCTACTAAGTGTGGTTACTACTGCTATTACAAGAGTGGTTACTACTGCCAGAACACTTTGAAGATTAATACTGCTGAGTATTACTACTGCTAGTAGAATTACTACTGCTAGTCAAAGTTAGTGCTGCTTGAACAAAGTTAGTACTGCTTAGCTAGTTAGTACTTCTAGTAGTTAGTAATGCTTACAGTTAATGCTGTTGGAAGAAGTTAATGCTGCTAAGCATAATTAGTGCTGCTAAAGAGATCCGGATGGAATGTATGACAGCTGGATATTCTGAAGATATACTGAAGATATACATAGAAGATATACATGGAAGATATACTGCAGATTTGTTTATTCTTTGTAATTATCTTTTGATCAGTATAGAATGCATAGTATAGATAGAAACAATTTTCGATAATTTTGAGAGAGAAAATCAACCTCAAGGCATAGATCCTAGTTCTAGAGAAGTAGAATTCGTATTGGTGAGCCTGTTCATCAATATTGAGGTTGAGTGTGTAATCTTGTAGCTTCAAGCATTCAATACAAGTTTACAGTTTGTTAATCATATACTGTTTTGTTTACTGTTCTATTAAATATCAAAGTGTTATTCCGCAACTTCTTTGATATTAGTTTCTGAGAATTAATTCTTGTTAAGAATTCGATCCTGACAAATATGCTATGTTGTTTGTCACAAACCTGTGATACACTTAACAGGTTGTACTTCAACTGATCAACATAGTAGACATCCTCAAATGTCATCTTACCTTTGGTGACATTACCTTTTCCACTTATTTTACCACCAGTAAGATTATCTTCAAATGCAACATGTCCTCCATTGATATGCTTAAAATCCTGAAGGCATGACATGTTGCCTGTCATGTGCCTAGAGCAACCACTATGAACATGCCATATGCTCTTCCCCTTGAGCTGTTGGTTGCCCTGCACATAAGATAGATCAGTTAGTATGAATTAGGAACCCAAGCCAAAGTGGTCTTGGGTACCCCTTTCTCATCAAAATACTTGCATTCTTTCTTGACAAGATTTTTAAACTTTGACTCCTCATTCTTGGAGTACTTTGTCACAATAATGGGCTTGGAAACATTTTTGCTAGAAGCAGTACTGGTTTTAGAAGTACTAATTGCCTTAGCAACACTTGCATGCTTAGCAGTACTAACCTTGTTAGCAGTAGTAACTGTGTTAGCAGCATTAATATTTTCAGCAGTACTAACACTGTTAGCAGTAGTAACTGTGTTAGCAGCACTAATATTTTCAGCAGTACTAACACTATTAGTACTTCTAGGCACCCATAGTAAAACACTTTCTTTTAAAACCTTATTTTTCATAGGGCCTTTACTTTCAACAGATTTCTTCATCACATGTTTCTTTCCAGCCTTCCTATAACCAACAGGTTTTTGCACAAATCTTTGAAAGTTTATCTGTTGATTAATAGGGTTAAAGAAGCAATACTTAGCCAAATGATTCAACTTGCCACATATGAAACAAGGTTTTGATCTTCAGATCAACTCCTTGTTTCTGAGCCCATTGATTATTCCAGTTTCTTTGATTACCTCTTTTTGTACAGAATTTAGGCTCTTAGCTTTATTGCAAGCACACTGTTTACAAGATCCAGGATTCACAACCGTGGTTTGTTTGTAATGGACCTTGTTATCCTTTCCTTTGGTCTTCTCTATCTCCTTGGACTTGACCCATATTTTCCCACATCCCTTATTGGTGATAATGTTGTTTTCTAATGGTATCTCTTTACTCACATCATTATCCCTATTCTCACTGGCTTCTTTCTCAGTCAAATCCTTAACTACTACCTCATCCAAAGGATCTATCTTAAAAGCTTCCTCAGACAAGTCCTTTTTCTCCTTGGTTTCTAACAAGTCTGAAGTAGGAGAGATATAGTTGTTGTTGTAAGGAGGAGGTGTATTGTTGTATCCAACACCAGGCTTCATCTTATCATGAATTTGAGCCTTTAGAAGAGAATCCATTGCTTTTGAAGCATATGAAAACTTTTCTATGTCAAGCTTAACTTTAGACAGTTCCTCTTTCAGCCTATCATTCTCTTCTAAGGACTTAGACAGTTTGGTCTCTAACTCATTCTTTTCCCACTTCCAATAGTTTGTGTCATAAGAGTGTTGAAGTTCATTAGCTTGAAAGCCTTTGATTTGCTCTTCAAATCTCTCTACTATCAACACATAGTCTCTTCTGTCCTTTTCTAATCTTTTGAGGTCATCACACATACTTTGATTGTGATCCCTGTATCTCTTGACAGTGTCTATGCAAGATTGAGTGCAAAGATTAGAAATTACCTCAGAGGGGAGATCAGACACTTCTACCATAAGAGCTTGATTCTGAATGGCTTCCTCAGCTTGATCACTCCAGTCAAATCCCATTCCTTGTTGAGAAACAAGGTCTTGAGCAGGATTCTTGTTTTGATTGTAGCCTCCATTCTGAGCTTGTTGGTGGTTGTTGTTTGGAACAACACTCCTGTACTCTCTAGCAAAGTGTCATTTCAAGTGACACTTATAGCATTCCACCTTAGTCTTGTCAAAACCAGCTCCATCTTCTCTTCTTTGAGACAAGTTGTTCCTTCCTGTTCTTTTAATAAACTTCTTCACCCTCATAGATAACATGGCCATCTGCCATTTAATGTCCATCTCCTCCAGGTCATCAGGGTGAAGTTGATCCAGATCATCATTAATCAATGAATTGTTGCTATGACTAGACAAAAAGGCTTCAAAGATAGTTTCAGTGCCTTTTTTTGAATTTACTCCACTGGCAGTACTAACTGCTTCAGGGTTGGAAGTAGTATCAGTGGATGCTGAAAGAAGTGCAGCATTGTGGATATAACCAGTGGGCTTCTTCTTGGATTCTACCTCAGTTTCAAAAACTCTTAGATCATTATATAGATCATCAAGTTCCTTCTCTTCCAGATTGTCACTCTGTCTATATGAGACAGTGTACATAGTCCATTCATCCCCCAAGAGATCTGAGGAACTTTCTGTTAATATCATCTTGTTCCATCTTCACTCCTACAGTAGCCAGTTCACCAATGAGCTTGTTAAACCTATCAAAAGTTTGAGTCATAGACTCATTCTTTGAAGAAGTGAAGTTCTCATACTGCTGCTTTAGAACATCTCTTTGATTTCTTTTGATGCTTTTAGTTCCAGCAAATCTTTTCTCTAGAGCATTCCAGAGAATCTGAGCATCAGTGCAATTGCAAAATTGATGTTGATATTCATTGGGGATGGCCAAGAGCAGAGTGCTCAAGGCCTTCATCTCTGTCTGTCTGATCTTCCTCTCACCATCTGTCTTTGGTGGAGGTCTTTTCCCATCTGGTCCTATCTTTCCTGCTTCAGAAGGACCATTCTCAATGATATCCCACATTGAGTAGTCAGTGAGAAGAATGTATTGTCTAATTCTGATCTTCCACATGTCAAACTCACTGGGTTTGAGCATTGGAACCTTAGAGACCAGAGTACTGTTTGATTCTGCAAGGTTTTCCATGATGAATGAATAGATGTTTCTGAGGGAGTTTGGCTCTGATACCACTTGTCAGGATCGAATTCTTAACAAGAATAAATTCTCAGAAACTAATATCAAAGAAGTTGCGGAATAACACTTTGATATTCAATAAAACAGTAAACAAAACAGTATATGATCAATAACTTGCAAACTTGCATTGAATGCTTGAAGTTACAAGATTAAACACACAACCTCAATATTGATGAACAGGCTCACCAATACGAATTCTACTTCTCTAGAATTAGGAACTATGCCTTGAGGTTGATTTTCTCTAAAACTTTGAATGAATGAATTCTTAACTATTCTATCAAATCTATACATATATTGAACAAAAAGATAATTACAATAAATAAAATATCTTCAGTATATCTTCCATCATTATTTTCAAGCCTTCCATGAATATCTTGATTCTTACCAACTGTCATCCTTTCCATCCAGATCTTTAAGTCATAAGCAGTACTAACTATGCTCAGCAGCATTAATTTCTTCAAGCAGCATTAACTTGGTCTTAGCAGCATTAACTACTAAGCAGCACTAACCACTAGCAGTACTAACTAGCTAAGCAGTACTAACTTTGTTCAAGCAGCACTAACTTTGACTAGCAGTATTAATTCTACTAGCAGTAGTAATACCCAGCAGTATTAACTTTGAAGTCTTCTAGCAGTAGTAATTCTGAACTAGCAGCATTAACCATACTTGAGCTTTTCTTCAGTTCCCAACAGTTTATTTCAAGTTATTTCTTGTGAAACCCGTATAATTTACATTGTAGATGGACCATGTACAGTTAGTTGGAAATCCGACAAGGTCGGTCCGGATGAGAAAACACAAAGGGTGCCCCCTTTGATGAATCGGGCAAAAATTGGTGTCGTGCTTAAACGTCCATAACCTTTGCTACGGGGATCCGTTTTAAACCCATGACCCGTCAAAACAAACCTTAGAACGAGGATCAATCCATGGTCTGGTTGATTTCTGGAAATACACCAAGATTTTAATGGGTTTCGATAAACTGCATGATGTAGGCTCGTTCGGTTTGGCCAATGTGTGGCTTCGGCAATATCCTACACGAGAGCGGGTTTAATTCAAGTTATTTCTTGTGAAAACCTTATAATTTACATTGTAGATGGACCATGTACAGTTTGGTGGAAATCAGACGAGTTCGGTCCGGACGACAAAACACAAAGGGTACCCCCTTTGCTGAATCGGCCAAAAATGTGTCGCGCTTAAACGTCCATAACTTTTGCTATAAGGATCCGTTTTAAGCCCATGACCCATCAAAAAGAACCTTAGAATGAGAAACACGAGATGGCATGGTCTCTTTTTGGCAATACACCATGACTTGAATGGGTTTCGATAAACTGCATGATCTACGTTCGTTCGGTTTAGCCAATGCATGGCTTCGGCAATATCCTACATGAGAGCGGGTTTATTTCAAGTTAATTCTTGTGAAAACCATATAATTTACATTGTATATAGACCATGTACAGTTTGGTTGAAATCCGACGAGGTCGGTCCGGACGAGAAAACACAAAGGGTGCCCCCTTTGGTGAATCGGCCAAAAATAGGTGTCGCGCTTAAACATCCATAACTTTTGCTACGGGGATCCGTTTTAAGTCCATGACACGTTAAAATGAACCTTAGAACGAGGAGAACTCCATCGCATGTCTTTCTGGCAATACACCATGACTTGAATGGGTTTCGATAAACTACATGATTTACATTCATTCTATTTGGCCAATGTGTGGCTTCGGCAATATCCTGAACGAGAGCGGGTTTATTTCAAGGTATTTCTTGTGAATAACTTATAATTTACATTGTATATGGACCATGTACAGCTTGGTGGAAATCCGACGAGGTCGGTCTGGACGACAAAACACATAAGGTACCCTCTTTGCTGAATCGACCAAAAATGGGTGTCGCGCTTAAACATCCATGACACATTAAACGAACCTTAGAATGAGGATCACGCCATGGAATCGCTTTCTGTTAATACTCCATGATTTGAGTGGGTTTCGATAAACTGCATGATGTACGTTCGTTCAGTTTGACAATGTGTGGCTTCGACAATATCTTGTACCAGAGCGGGTTTATTTCAAGTTATTTCATGTGAAAACCTTATAATTTACATTATATACGAACCATGTACATTTTGGAGGAAATCCGACGAAGTCGGTCCGGACGAGAAAACACAAAGGGTACCCCCTTTGCTGAATTGACCAAAAATGGGTGTCGCGCTTAAACGTCCATAACTTTTTCTATAGGGATCCATTTTTAGCCCATGATCGGTCAAAACGAACCTTAGAATGAGGAGAAATCCATGGAATGGTCTCTTTCTGACAATACACCATTATTTGAGTGGGTTTCGATACACTGCATGATGTACATTCGTTCGGTTTGGCCAATGCATCGCTTCAAAAATATCCTACACGAGAGCGGATTTTGTTGGGAACTGAAGATGTGAACAAGTCTTTAATGCTGCTAGTTCAGAATTTGTACTGCCAGAGGACTTCAAAGATTAATACTGCTAGGTATTACTACTTCTAGTATAATTAATACTGCTAGTTCAAAGTTAGTGCTGCTTGAACAAAGTTAGTACTGCTTAGCTAGTTAGTACTGCTAGAGGTTAGTGTTGCTTAGTAGTTAATGCTTCCAAGACTCAGTTAATGCTTCCAAGAGTTTAATGCTGCTTCTGAGATAATGTGAAGATAATGCTGAAGAGATCGCGTGTGAAGATAAACATGGAAAGCTGAAGATAATTATGAAGATTATTCTGAAGATCTTTTTATGTTTAGTAATTATCTTTTAGTCAGTATATGTATAGAATTGATAGAATAGTTTTTAAAAAAATTATTATTCATTCTGTGTTTTTGGAATAGAGAGAGTATCAACCTCAAGGCATAGTTCCTAATTCTAGAAAAGTAAAATTCGTCTTGAAAGAGCTTGTTCTTCAAGATTGAGGTTGTGTGTGTAATCTAGTAATCTCAATCATTCAATACAAGGTTGCAAGTTGTTCATCAAATTTATACTGTTTGTTTACTGTTACATTGAATATCAAAGTGTTATTCCACAAACTTCTTTGATATTGTTTCTGAGTATTTATAATTCTTGTTGAGAATTCGATCCTGACAAGTGGTATCAGAGCCTGTTCTCTCAGAAACATCTATTCATTCATCATGGAAAACTTTGCAGAATCAAACAGTACTCTGGTCTCTAAGGTTACAATGCTCAAACCCAGTGAGTTTGACATGTGGAAGATCAGAATCAGGCAATACATTCTTCTCACTGACTACTCAATGTGGGATATCATTGAGAATGGTCCTTCTGAAGCAGGAAAGATTGGACCAGATGGGAAAAGACCTCCACCAAAGACAGATGGTGAGAGGAAGATCAGACAGACAGAGATGAAGGCCTTGAGCACTCTGCTCTTGGCCATCCCCAATGAATATCAGCATCAATTTTGCAACTGCACTGATGCTCAGATTCTCTGGAATGCTCTAGAGAAAAGATTTGCTGGAACTAAAAGCATCAAAAGAAATCAAAGAGATGTTCTAAAGCAACAGTATGAGAACTTCACTTCTTCAAAGAATGAGTCTATGACTCAAACTTTTGATAGGTTCAACAAGCTCATTGGTGAACTGGCTACTGTAGGGGTGAAGATGGAGCAAGATGATATCAACAGGAAGTTCCTCAGATCTCTTGGGGATGAATGGACTATGTACACTGTCTCATATAGACAGAGTGACAATCTGGAAGAAAAGGAACTTGATGATCTATATAATGATCTAAGAGTTTTTGAAACTGAGGTAGAAACCAAGAAGAAGCCCACTGGGTATATCCACAATGCTGCACTTCTATCAGCATCTACTGATACTACTGCCAACCCTGAAGCAGTTAGTGCTGCCAGTGGAGTGAATTCAGAAAAAGGCATTGAAACTGTCTTTGAAGCCTTTTTGTCCAGTCACAACAACAATTCCTTGGTTAATGATGATCTAGAGCAACTTCATCCTGATGACCTGGAGGAGATGGACATTAAATGGCAGATGGCCATGTTATCCATGAGGGTGAAGAAGTTTATTAAAAGAACAGGGAGGAACAACTTCTCTCAAAGAAGAGAAGATGGAGCTGGTTTTGACAAGACAAAGGTGGAATGCTATAAGTGCCACATGAAGGGACACTTTGCTAGAGAGTGCAGAAGTGGTGTTCCTAACAACAACCACCAACAAGCTCAGAATGGAGGCTACAATCAAAACAAGAACCCTGCTCAAGCCCTTGTTTCTCAACAAGGAATGGGGTTTGACTGGAGTAACCAAGCTGAGGAAGCCATTCAGAATCAAGCTCTTATGGCAGAAGTGTCTGATCTCCCCTCTGAGGTAATTTCTAATCTTTGTACTCAATCTTGCATAGACACTGTCAAAAGGTACAGGGATCACAACCAAAACATGTGTGATGACCTCAAAAGATTAGAAAAGGACAGAAGAGATTATGTGTTGATAGTTGAGAGGTTTGAAGATCAAATCAAAGGCTTTCAAGACAATGAACTTCAACACTCTTATGACACAAACTACTGGAAGTAGGAAAAGAATGAGTTAGAGACCAAACTGTCTAAGTCCATAAAAGAGAATGATAGGTTGAAAGAAGAATTATCTAAGGTTAAGCTTGACATAGAAAAGTTTTCATATGCTTCAAAAGCAATGGATTCTCTTCTAAAAGCTCAGATTCATGATAAGATGAAGCCTGGTATTGGATACAACAACACACCTCCTCCTTATAACAACAACTATATCCCTCCTACATCAGATTTGTTAGAGACCAAGGAGAAAAAGGACTTGACTGAGAAAGCATTTAAGATAGATCCTTTGGATGAGGTGGTGGTTAAGGATTTGACTGAGAAAGAAGCCAGTGAGAATAGGAATAATGTTGTGAGTAAAGAGATACCCTTAGAAAACAACATTATCACCAATGAGGGATGTGGAAAAATCTGGGTCAAGTCTAAGGAGATAGAGAAGACCAAAGGAAAGGATAACAAGGTCCATTACAAACAAACCACTGTTGTGAATCCTAGACCTTGTAAATAGTGTGCTTGCAATAAATCTGAGAGCTTAAATTCTGGTATAAAAAGAGGTAACCAAAGAAACTGGAATAATCAATGGGCTCAGAAACAAGGAGTTGATCTGAATAAAATAATCAGACCAAAACCTTGTTTCATATGTGGTAAGTTAAACCATTTGGCTAAGCTCTGTTTCTTTAACCCTATTAATCAACAGATGAACTTTCAAAGATTTGTGCAAAAACCTGTTGGTTATAGGAAGGCTGGAAAGAAACATGTGGTTAAGAAATCTGTTGAAACCAAAGGCCCCATGAAGCACTAAAACCGTTAGTACTACTGACAGAGATAGTGCTGCTAGAAGCATTACTGCTGAAAATATTAATGCTACTAATACTGTTAGTACCTCTTCAAAGGTTAATATTGCTAACACAGTTACTGCTGCTAACACAGTTACTACTTCTAACAAGGTTAGTACTGCTAAGCATGCAAGTGCTGCTAATTCAGTTAGTACTTCTAAAACCAGTACTGCTTCTAGCAAATGTGTTTCCAAACCCATCATTGTGACAAAGTACTCCAGAAATGAGGAGGCAAAGTTTAAAAATCTTGTCAAGAAAGAATGTAAATATTTTGATGAGAAAGGGGTACCCCAAGACCACTTTGGCTTGGGTTCCTATTTCATACTAACTGGTTTATCTTATGTGCAGGGCAACCAACAGCTCAAGGGGAAGAGCATATGGCATGTTGATAGTGGTTGCTCTAGGCACATGACAGGTAACATGTCATGCCTTTAGGATTTCAAGCATATCAATGGAGGACATGTTGCATTTGGAGACAATCTTACAGGTGGTAAAATAAGTGGAAAAGGTAATGTTACAAAAGGTAGGATGACATTTGAGGATGTCTACTATGTTGATTAGTTAAAGTACAACCTGTTAAGTGTATCACAGGTTTGTGACAAACAACATAGTATATTATTTACTAATACAGAATGTATGATCCTTGCTCCAGAGTTCAAGGTAGTTGATGAAAGCATGATACTACTTAGAACTCCAAGAAAGGACAATGTTTATTGTCTAGATATGGACAATGTCTCAAGTGATTCATCCCTGAACTGTCTTGTTTCAAAAGCTTCTGTGGATGAATCCTCTCTTTGGCACAGAAGGATGTGTCACATGAACCTCAAGACTATGAACAAACTTGTTAAAAACAACCTTGTAAGAGGTTTACCATCAAAAGTCTTTTCATGTGATGATCATTGTGTTGCTTGTCTTAAAGGCAAACAACACAAAACTTCTCATAAGACCAAAGAATTAAATACACTTTCTTCTTGTCTCCAGTTATTGCATGTGGATCTGTTTGGTCCTACAAATGTTATGAGTATAGGCAAGAAATCTTACTGCTTGGTTATTGTTGATGATTACTCTAGATTTACCTGGGTATATTTTCTAAGGACTAAGGATGAGACAAGTGGACTGATCAAATCCTTCATTTTAAGAATTGAAAACCAAACTAATCAAAAAGTAAAAGTCATTAGATCAGACAATGGAACTGAATTTAAAAATCTTGATCTAAACTCCTTTTGTGAAGAAAAAGGAATTGAGAGACAATATAGTGCCCCTAGGACTCCTCAACAGAATGGAGTTGCTGAGAGGAGAAATAGGACACTAATAGAGGCTGCTAGATCTCTGTTGGCTGATTCAAAACTGTCAATTACCTTCTGGGCCGAAGCAGTTAATACTTCTTGTTATGTCCTAAACAGAGTTCTAGTAGTCAAGCCAAAGAACAAGACCCCATATGAGCTTTTAAATAAAAGAAAACCCTTTATTGGATTTTTCAAACCTTTTGGGTGTCCTTGTACAATTCTCAATACCAAGTCTCCCTTAGGTAAGTATGATAGCAAGGCAGATGATGGATTTCTTGTTGGTTATTCATCTCAGAGTAAGGCCTACAGAGTTTTTAACTCTTCTTCTAGAATAATTGAAGAAAGTGACAATGTCAAATGCAATGAGAACACACCAAATTCTATTGGGTCTGGTCCTCAGTGGCTATTTGACATTGATTCACTAACTAACTCTTTTGGTTTCAGTAGTGATGATTATGCAGGTTCAGGAAGTGGAGGATCAGGGACTACACAAGTTCAAAAAGTATATCTCAATCTGGGATCTTTCCCATACCTACTGTGGATCGTGTTGAAGACTGTGAAAAGGAGCCATCTATTGAACCAAATCAGAGCGAAGAAGAAAGAAGAGATGAGGAGAGTGAATAAAATATAGAATCTGAAGTAGCTACTGAAATCACCTCAGTTGAGTTGAATGACTCAAATCTAGAGGTTGGACTCAATGAAGAGTCTAGTCATCACACCAGAACTCAAAAGAATCATCCTCCTCATTTGGTAATAGGAGATATCTTTTCTCCTATGATGACTAGAAATCAAAGCAGGCTGCAAGAGATGCAAGACCAACAGCATACAGTGCTTTCTTGCTTTTTATCCCAGCTTGAGGCTAAGAAGGCTCATGATGCTATGAAAGAGTCCAGTTGGATAGAAGCCATGCAGGAAGAGATACTGCAATTCAAGCTGCAAGATGTTTGGGATCTGGTAGACCTTCCTAAAGGCCAAAGAGCAATAGGCACAAAATGGGTCTTCAGGAATAAGAGAGATGAAAGAGGCATAGTAATAAGGAATAAAGCAAGGTTGGTGGCTCAAGGGTATACACAAGAAGAGGGAATAGATTATGAAGAAGTATTTGCACCTGTGGCTAGGATAGAAGCAATTAGATTATTCCTGGCTTATGCTTCTTATATGAAATTCAAAGTCTATCAAATGGATGTAAAAAAGTGCATTTCTATATGGTTCAATTGAAGAAGAAGTATATGTCTGTCAACCACCAGGGTTTGAAAATCCAAGCTATCCAGACAGAGTATACAAATTGAAGAAAGCACTTTATGGACTACATCGAGCACCAAGAGCATGGTATGACACTCTGTCATCCTATCTCTTGGAAAATGGCTTTGAAAGAGGAGTCATTGATAAGACTTTGTTCATCAAGAGAAAGAAGAAGGATATCTTGCTGGTCCAAATCTATGTGGATGATATTATCTTTGGTTCCACAAGAGACAACATGTGCAAGGAGTTTGAGGAACTAATGCATCAAAGGTTCAAAATGAGTTCCATGGGGGAACTTACTTTCTTTCTTGGACTCCAAGTTCAACAGAAGTCGTATGGAATATTTATCTGTCAGTCCAAGTATGTGCAGGACATTCTAACCAAGTTTGGTTTCTCAGAGTCAAAGCCTGCCATCACACCTATGGAGACACACAAGCAGATAACAGCAGATCTTGAGGGGGAGGATATGGATGTTCATCATTATAGATCCATGATTGGATCTCTCATGTATCTTACAGCCTCTAGGCCAGATATAATGTTTCCAGTTTGTGTATGTGCAAGATTCCAAGTTAGGCCAAAGCAATCTCACTATCAAGCTATTAAGAGGATATTCAGATATCTCAAAGGACAACCCAGATTGGGACTTTGGTATCCTCATGACTCATCATTTGACCTACTTGCATACTCAGACAGTGATCTAGGTGGAGCAAACTTGGACAGAAAATCTACTTCTGGAGGATGTCAGTTTTTGGGTGCAAGACTAGGTTCATGGCAGTGCAAGTGTTAGCTCCAAATCATCTGTTTGTTAAAGTGTTGAAAATACCAGTCCTATTTCAGAGGACTTTCAAGAAGATACACTTCAGAGGACGAACACTTCAGAGGACGAAGGCTTCAGAGGACGAAGACTTCAGAGGACACACCTGCCTCTGAAGTACTTTTCAGCAACTAAGACATCAGAGATGGCTTCATCAGAGGCTCTGAAGACAACGTCAGAGCTCTGAAGACATTCTCTGGATGTTCACGTGAGAATGAAGACATCAGAGATGGCTTCATCAGAGGCTCTGAAGACAAGGTCAGAGCTCTGAAGACATTCTCTCTGGATGTTCACGTGAGAATGAAGACATCAGAGATGGCTTCATCAGAGGCTCTGAAGACAATGTCAGAGGCTCTGAAGACATTCTCTATGAAGATACTCTGAAGTTGAGAATGAACAGAAGAACAGAAGAACAGATGACACGTCACTTAGTGATAAGATTTACTTTCTAGAGTAGGTCACTGTTCAGCATGCTCTTTCTCGTCATACAAGTACACTGCTTACTTTATGGTCCTATAAATAGGACCATCACCTTATTGTTCAAAGTGTGCTTAAGAAGTTATATATCTGATAATATAAGTTGGATACTTTATTCTAAAGAATATCTTGTTTATCTTTATCTGCTTTATGAACTGTGATATTTGAATCTCCTTTGATATTAAACTGTATTACTTCCGCTGTCATTACTCTTATTGTTTATATCATTGTTACGAGATTAGATCTGGGATCCAACAGCAAGAAACAAACCACAGTGTCCACATCTACAACAGAAGCAGAGTACATAGCAGCTGCAAGTTGCTGTTCTCAAGTGTTATGGATTCAGAATCAAATGTTGGACTATGGGGTAACCTTTCTACACACTCCAATCTTTATTGATAACAGCAGTGCTATTAGCATTGTTAATAATCCTGTCAAGCACTCAAAGACAAAGCACATTGAGATCAGGTATCACTTTATAAGAGACTGCAATGAAAAGAAACTCATTCAAGTTGTAAAAGTTCATACTGATAACCAGTTTGCTGATCTATTCACCAAAGCCTTTGATGTGGGTAGATTCACTTTCTTGGTAACAAGTGTGGGAATGATCAACTCTGAATAAGTCCCTTCTCAAAAAGTGGTTAAATACCTGTATATTGTTTCTTCTTGGTGTTACTAATCTTCTTTTTCAGGAAATGTATGGCAGTACTCAGTTCATCACAAGCTTTAAAAAGTGTAGGTATGGTTAATACTGCCAGTACAGTTTTAGTACTGACAGTACAATTTTACTACTGTCAGTGTTCAGTTAATACTGGTAGTGGTTAATATTGCTCCCAGTTAATACTGCTAGTTAGTTAATACTGCTAGTGGTTAATACTGCTCTCAGTTAATACTGCTAGTTAGTTAATACTGCTAGTGGTTAATACTGCTCACTGTTAATACTGCTTATATTCCACAACCTATAAATACCCTTTCCCCGCCTCAAGAGTTCATAACGACTCTTTGCATATTGTTCACTTGCGCTCTAAACCCTTTCTCTCTCAAGTACCAAGTTTTCAGGCAAGAACTTTCAAGTTCAATGGCATCCATGGCATTCATCGATGAGCACAATGAGATAGATATGCTCCAAAAGCCAACACAAGCTAAAGAATTTCACCAGATAGTCGACTTTCTGAGGACAAGTCACATCGCTCATGCGCTCACTGTGTCTCCTACCATCTTCATAGAGCATCAGAGGCAGTTCTGGGCTAATGCCACCATTGTTACTGAGAATGGTGTGCAAATGATAAAGACAAGAGTGTGTGAAAAACCCCTAACCGTTACTGAAGAGGTACTACGCATTTGTCTACGTCTAGATGATGCTGCAGGTATAACCTCTATTCCTAATGAGGAACTTTTCTCAACTCTTTCAAGAATGGGGTATGAAGGCCAAATGGGGATTTTTAAATTTTTCAAAGCTAAATTTTCACCCCAATGGAGGTTCTTTGTTCATACCTTGATGCACTGTATTTCAAAGAAAACAACTGGCTGGAGCCAATTTAGCAGTCCCATTGCATATGCTTTGGTGTGTTTATCCACTGCTAGAAAATAAAATTTTTCTCAAATGATCTTCAATGATCTTGTCTCAAATCTGGACAACAAGAAGAGTTTCTTCATGTATCCCAGATTTGTTCAGACAGCTATCACTACTGAGTTGTCGGACATACCTCACTTTGATGGGGTATATGTACCAAAACCCCCTAAAGGCAAGGTTTTCTCAAATATGAGAAGATCTGCTAGGGACTCGAAAGGAGTTGACACCCCATTGTTCTCAACAATGATGGTGGTGTCCCAACCACAAGAAGGTATGGTAGCAGGGTCAAGGCCCCCATTAGACCATCCCACTGCTAGCCAATCCCAACCTTCCCACTCTATATCAATTCCCCAGTCTCTACTTCATAAGCCAACTTCACCAATCACCCAAACTTATCAAAGAAAACAGGTAAAGAAGGTTCCTTCCCTTCTTGTACCTTCACCCTCTAAGCCTATAAGCCCTCTAAGGGAGGATTCTCCTTTAGAGAATATCTACAGGGAAACCACAGGGGTGTCTCCCAACCCCAAGGAGGTGCTCTCTGAGGTGGAGGAAGAGCATATGGGTGAGAAGGTTGCCACTACTTCTGCTAGCACAGAGAAGGACAGTGGTAACATCTCTAAGACCTTCCCCATGGCAACTTTGGGTGAGAAATCAACCAAAGGACCCTGGTGCCAAGAAACCAAGGGGGTAGCTGGTGCTTCTGCTAGGCAGAAGGCCACTACTAAAAGATCCAAGGATCCATCAAGGATGGGCAAAACATCCAAAAAGGGTGAGGACAGAACTGAAACTGATGAATTGATGGCAAAACATTCCAAGGATCCTTCAAGGGTGGGTAAAACACCTAAAGAAGGTGAGGATAGATATACTTACTGGGAATTGATTGAAGCATTAGCCAACATTAATGTTGATGTGGTTAATCAAGGAAAGGAAATCAAAGACTTGCAGCAAGTAGTCATCTCCCAACAACAGCAGATTTCCAAACTCAAACAACTGGTGGGAAAGGTCATGGCCAAAAAAAGAAGAGGTCAGTTTGTTCTAAGAAGAAGAAAGGGGGCAACCAACAAGGAAAATGTGTATGCTACCAAAAAGGGGGAGAATTCAAGCTCAGAACAGATAAATCAACAGATTGAGGGGGAGTTTGTTGAAGAAAAGAAAGCAGCAGAAACAACACCAGCAGCAGTTACAACCCCAGAAGCAGAAATTGTTACCTGCTGAGCCAAAACAAGCAGCAGAAACTGTTAGTGCTACTGAAATTTCACAAGCAGCAGTAACAGAGTTAACACCAGCAGAGATTGAAGTAGCAGAAATGCTTGTCAAAGCAAAGAATGACACTCCCAAAGCAAAAGGAGTGGTCATAAATGAAGGGGGAGCAAAGAAAATAGAGAAGAAAGAAATGGCTGCAGATGCAAAGAAAAAGGGAAAAGAAAAGATGATAGAATCTGATCAACCATCCAAAAAGCAAAAGATGATTGAATCAGATGAAGCATTAGCCAAGAAAATGCAAGAAGAGTTAGATCAAACAGAAAAAGAGCAGGTTGAAAAAGACATAGAAATAGACATAGCACTTGCAAATGAGTTAAATGAAGCATTCCAGAAAGGGTTGGAAACAGAGAAGGCAAAGCAAAGAGCAATGACCTTGAGAAAGGCTATGATGGCCAGAACAAGTGCTAAGAAGAGAAGACCTTCACAAACTTACCTTGCTACTCAGGAAAGAAACAAAATGATAACTTTCTTGAGGAGTGCAATTGGTGTAAAGAAAGAAATGTTTGTGAAGATGACTTTTGATCAGATCAAGGACCTCTATGAGAAAGAAATGGGAAAGCTAAAGAGTAATGAAAAGGATAGAGTGGAGTTTGAAAAGAAAGCCAAGGAGAGGCATGATGTGAATATTAATCAACCATTCCCTGAAAGTGAAGAGGGAACTCCAACCAAAGAAAAGGCAGAGAAAAAGGAAGAAAAGAAGAAGGAGGCTATTATAGGGCAAGGTCAAAGGACTCTGAAGAGAACTAAAATGATGGCCAAAAGAAAGAAGATTGTAAAGAAGCCTAGAGTAGAAGAAGAGAAAAAGGTTGTTGAAGAAGAAGAGGCACCTAAGAATGAAGAAAAGAAAGTTGAATCTCAGGAAGTACCACAGAGTTCAGATGTAAACATGTACATGGTGGTAATGGATAAAATTCCAAAGCCTATCTCAGCTGAACCTGTTGGATTCAAACCTCCTGAAGTCATTCACTGGGATGTCTTGGAGGTAGATGGAAAGGAATATATCAGATTGAAGAGAAAGGATGAGAAGTATGAAGTGTACAGCACTTGGAACAAGATTGTCAGAACCTGCTCAAGATCTGATATTGAAGAAATGTTTGAGATAGGGATGAAGTTATATGCAGATCAACTGAAAGCTCCAGTGATTTCAATTACAAAGCTGATAATGGAGTATCTGTGCATGATGTTCAAACCTAATAAAGTGGAGGAGATAATAAGGAATGTCTTTAAAACAGTGAATAATTGGACTCTATATGAAACTAGTGGAGTATATGCAGTGACTTTGGATTTGAATCACACTGAGTACTTCCTAGTGGATAGAGTATACAACCATAGCAGATTGAAGCTTCATGCCATGCTAAATAAGAAGCTGGGTTGTGCATCAAATTCAGAAATGGCAAAGTACCTAATTCAGAGAACTATCAATCAGAGTATGGGACTGGATCCTAACATTGGAGTAGATCAATGAAGGTTTTGGAAGCATTTGAAGAACTTGACTTCTCTTTCTAAAAGTCAAGTTAGGGGGAGATTGTTGGGAACTGAAGATGTGAACAAGTCTTTAATGCTGCTAGTTCAGAATTTGTACTGCCAGAGGACTTCAAAGATTAATACTGCTAGGTATTACTACTTCTAGTAGAATTAATACTGCTAGTTCAAAGTTAGTGATGCTTGAACAAAGTTAGTACTGCTTAGCTAGTTAGTACTGCTAGAGGTTAGTGATGCTTAGTAGTTAATGCTGCCAAGACTCAGTTAATGCTTCCAAGAGTTTAATGCTGCTTCTGAGATAATGTGAAGATAATGCTGAAGAGATCGCGTGTGAAGATAAACATGGAAAGCTGAAGATAATTATGAAGATTATTCTGAAGATCTTTTTATGTTTAGTAATTATCTTTTAGTCAGTATATGTATAGAATTGATAGAATAGTTTTAAAAAAAATTATTATTCATTCTGTGTTTTTGGAATAGAGAGAGAATCAACCTCAAGGCATAGTTCCTAATTCTAGAGAAGTAGAATTCGTCTTGAAAGAGCTTGTTCTTCAAGATTGAGGTTGTGTGTGTAATCTTGTAATCTCAATCATTCAATACAAGGTTGTTGTAACACCCCGAATTTTCGTTTGGTTTTGCGAGGTGGTTTTAAAGAAAAGAGGTTGATGTTTCTGTCTACAGGGCGCACGGGTCGTGCGCTATCCTTCAGGAAATGCGCACGACCTCGTGCGCTATCCTTCAGGAAATGCGCACGGGTCGTGCGCATGGAACAGTGTGCGAGGCAGTGGAAAACGCACCGGCCGTGCGCCCTCCCCTTTGGAAAACGCACGGGCCGTGCGCTGTGTTGGGAGGTGTGCAAATCCTTGGCTAAATATCTCTTTTGTGAGATTTCTTTTAGAAATCTCAGATTCATCTCTCTCTCTCTCTCTTCTTTTTCTCTCTTTTTCTTCTTCGATCTTCAAGGCTCGTTTGGTTGCTAGTTTTCGGTGTTTCTAGCGAGGGGTCGGTGTTTTAAGCTTCACCTCTACGTCGTGGTCATTATCTGGTTTTCCGGGTTTTATTCTGAAAACCTACCGGTGAGTTCCTACTATCATTTTACAAACTTTATACATGTCAAAACTCTTATTTGCGAAATCTAAAGTATTTCTACGGTATGATTTTATGTTCTCTACATTTTGTTGTAAATGAAGTTTTTGGTGATTCTCGGGGTTCCCGGTCATATTTGACCAAAATGACGGGTTCCGCCTTATTGAAGTAAAATGATGTTTTACTTGCACATTATGTGGTCGTTTGAAAAGGATGATTATGAACTCATTTTAATGGTTTTCGTTCTTACCAGAAGTTGAACTGGAAATGACATTTTGGTTATAAAATGTGTTTATACCATATATTTATTTATGGTTGGTCACATATGTTGTTGTGACGAGTCCTTACCATTACTAGTGGATCCCTAGGTTTTGGAGTAGACTGTTTTGTTGGGATGTTACATTCCCCAGAATTGTAGCTATGGATCACTTGTTCCTCGAGGGCAACTTGGTACAGTTATGTGAGGCCGGATACTAGCCATGGTTCATAGTGATCCTAGCGATGGAGTATACCTTGGTTTTGCGCTTGGGGCTTGATCTCACGTTAAAGCACGGACTTTGTGATTCGTATCCGCGAATTCCAATTGGTTTAGCTCGTAACTCGGTTAGTTGGCCTAACTTTGTGTTTCGCCACAATCCTTGGTAAAAAGATTTGTTTTCGGTCCTTTGGTGGCATGTTTATAACGAAAAAGCCCGCTTGTGGCAAGGACCTAAATTATAAATTTAACCTCTTTGGAAATGTTATCTTGTTGCAAATGTTTTATCTGTTGAGCTTTATAAACTTTATGTTCTCACCAGGCTTTATAGTCTGACACTTTTTCTCAAATGATGTGTATAACAGGTTTCCATTAGCGGTGGGTGCCGGGGTTTTTGGAGAGACGAGTTTTGAGTCTCGGGGTTTTTGGAGATGTTTTAAGTATTGTTGCTGGGCATTGTTAAGTCCCATTCTTTTGATGAAATCCTTGTATAGAATTGTATAGTCTTAAGGACTGATCCCATTTATGGGAAGTTAATGGAATTGCTTTCGTCATATTGTCAGGTTTCTAGGTTTTAATTTACTCTGATTTTTGAGGTTGTTACAAGTTGGTATCAGAGCTCTAGTTTAAGCGAACTAGGCCTTAGACTGCGTATGCTAAGAATTGATCCGCGAGATTTGGGTAGAGCTCTTAAGATGGATTAGTATTAGAATTTATGGAAAGTACGTTTATCAGGCGTTGTAGTAGTGGTGACAAGAACCGTTATGTGTTGTATGTTCATAATTTCACTTAGCTAATGTTATTATGAGGATACTGTACGTAAGTGTGCTTGAATTTCTATTGCTATGACAATTGGTAATGTGGTAGTACGTTTCCTTTGTGTTTATTAAATCTCTCTCTTATCTCTGTCTCTGTTCTGTGAAACAGTTCAGTATGGTGAATACGCGTGGTAGACCGCGTACTCGTGTTGATGGTCTGGAAGTGACAGCCTCTACAGCTGATCAGCCAGAAGGAGTTGAGGTTGTCGTGCGTCCGCCAGTTCAACAAATACTAAGTGGGGGGCCAGAGGTCATTCCGCGTGTGGACCTGGCTTCGTCCCACCCAGTAATCAGGGATGCTAGTTCCCCGTCTGAGTTGATGGCCAGCATGATGTTGGCAATGAGGGAAGAGATGGCAAAGCAGCAAGAGTTTCTGCTAAAAGTGATTGAGGACCATGATGTGAACAATCGTAGAAGTGAGACGGTTGTGGAAAACATCGTAGTAGGTTCTGGAGGCGTTGGTACAGGGGTCAGGGTTGAGGAGAATAGGATTGTTGGTGCTCCAGGAAATAGGAAAAGTTGTTCCTACAAATCCTTTTTGGGTTGCGGACCGCCAGAGTTCTCTGGTTCTGACGACCCAGTCTTGTGTGTGAAATGGATCCGAGCGGTCGAGCAAGCTTTTGGCTCTTCCGAATGCGGAGATGATCAGAGGGTGTGGTTCGGTACCCAATTGCTGAGGGACACTGCACTCATATGGTGGAATATCATCCAATCCACTCTATCTCTTGAAGTGTTGGCCCAGTTGTCTTGGGTCGAGTTCAAGAAGAAGCTGCTAGAAGAGTTTTGCAACGAGAGAACGATGGACCGAATTGAGAAAGAGTTCCGGTCCTTGGTGAAGGGAAGCCTGACAGTGAGGGAGTACACTCGTCAGTTTATGGAGAAGCTTGGTCTGGTGGGGCATGCTGCCCCAACAGAGAAAGACAAGATGAAAGCTTATCTCAACGACTTGCCTGCGGACATGCAATCCATGGTCCATAATTTCAAGGCTTCTAACCTCCGAGAGATGGTGGAGGAAGCTCAATTCATGGAAGAGATGTTTGCGAAGGGCAAAACTGCGAAGGCAGTGGTGGTGCCTGAAAAGAGAAAGTGGGAGAACAGTTCAGTACCTCCCAAGCAGACCCGACCTTTTGTCGGAAACCGCAACTTCAGCAGTTATCAGGAAGCTAAGTGGTACCCGAGGTGTCGAACCAAGCATCACGGTAACTGTTACAACAATTCTCAAGTTTGCTATAAGTGTGGGAAGCCCGGTCATACTGTCAGAGATTGCCCGCTCAGTGGAATCGTCTGTTACGAGTGTAAGGCACCGGGGCATGTAAAGAGAGATTACCCGAAGCTTGTGTTGGGTAGCGCGCCAGCAAGGAACGAGAACCCTCCTAAGGTTCAGAGTCGAGCTTTTCAGATGACGGCTGAAGAGGCTAGAGCATCAGCTGATGTGGTATCGGGTACTTTTCTTATAAACTCTGTACCTGCTCGTATTTTATTCGATACGGGTGCTAGTTTCTCTTTCGTATCTGAATTGTTCCGTCAGAAATTTGCTATGCCCACTACTAGTCTTGAGGATGCATTAGTGGTAGAAATAGCCGATGGTAGTCAAGTTCTGATCCGCGAAGTTCTGAGGCAGTGTACTCTTGGAATCGAAGGGAAAGAATTCTCGATCGATCTATTACCGATGTTAATCGGGGGTTTTGATGTGGTAATCGGTATGGATTGGTTGTCAAACAATCAGGCCGAGTTCGTGTGTTCCAAGAAGATGATTCGACTTCCCAACCTCTCTGGAGAGGTCATGGTCATCTATGGTGAAAAGAGAAAGGGTGAAGTGGCAATAATCACAATGGCAAGAGCACGCAAGTGTTTAATAAAAGGATGTTTGTCTTTCCTAGCCTATGTGATCGATGCTAAGTTAGAGAAATCAAAGCTGGAAGATGTGAAGATAGTGCGTGAGTTTCCAGATATCTTTCCGGACGACTTGCCCGGGTTACCACCCGATCGGCAGGTAGAGTTTCGGATTGATCTTGTGCCTGGAGCAGCACCAATTGCTAAAGCACCTTATCGTTTAGCGCCATCGGAGATGCAAGAGATGGTAGCACAACTCCAAGAGCTATTGGAGAAGGGATTCATAAGACCGAGTTCGTCACCTTAGGGAGCTCCGGTCTTATTTGTCAAGAAGAAGGATGGCACAATGAGAATGTGCATTGACTATCGTGAGTTGAACAAAGCTACAGTGAAGAACAGGTATCCGCTTCCTAGAATAGACGACTTGTTCGATCAACTTCAAGGAGCGGGTTGCTTCTCCAAAATCGACTTACGATCAGGTTATCACCAAGTGAAGGTAAGAGAAGAAGATGTTCCGAAGACGGCTTTCAGAACGCGTTACGGCCATTACGAGATCCTTGTAATGCCTTTTGGCCTGACGAACGCACCAGCAGTGTTTATGGACTTGATGAATAGAGTGTGCCAACCTTTCCTCGACAAGTCGGCAATTGTATTCATTGATGACATACTAGTGTACTCCAAGAGTGAGTCGGAACACGAACAGTATCTACGTGAGGTTCTGGAAGTGTTGAGAAGAGAAAGATTGTACGCCAAGTTTTCCAAGTGCGACTTTTGGCTTAAAGAAGTACAATTTCTGGGGCACGTAGTCACTCGAGACGGAGTGAAAGTAGATCCCTCCAAGATTGAAGCTATGATGAATTGGGAGCCTCCTAAGAGTCCGTCCGAGATCCGAAGTTTCTTGGGTCTGGCGGGATACTACAGGAGATTTATCCAAGACTTTTCAAAGATCGCTTCTTCCTTGACAGTTCTGACTCGGAAGAATGTGAAGTTTGAATGGACCGAAACCCAAGAGAAGGCGTTCCGAATCCTTCAAAAGAAGTTGTGTGAAGCTCCGATCTTGACTTTACCTGAAGGGTCGGAAGATTTCGTGGTTTACAGCGACGCTTCAAAGATGGGACTGGGATGTGTGTTGATGCAACGAGGCAAGGTGATCGCTTATGCCTCGAGGCAGCTTAAGATACACGAGCAGAATTATCCTACCCATGATCTGGAGTTAGCAGCGGTGGTGTTCACCTTGAAACTTTGGCGACATTATCTTTACGGCATGAAGTGTACTATTTTTACAGATCACAAGAGCCTGAAGTATGTCTTTGATCAAAAAGAGCTGAATATGAGGCAAAGGAGGTGGCTTGAGTTGCTGAAAGATTACGACTGTGAATTGCTTTACCATCCAGGTAAGGCGAACTTGGTGGCCGATGCGCTAAGTCGGAAGGACTATAGCGGGAGTATTCGGGCTACCCATTCAAGGATCGAGCTAGTGTCTAGTCTTGTTGAGAAGATCAAGGCATCACAGGTGGAAGCACTGTTAGAATAGAATCTCAAAGAAGAAGTCATGACAAAACAGCGTTTACTCTTGACGGAAGATAGCCGTGGAGTGAAACTGTTCAGCGGTCGTGTGTGGGTGCCCAAGATAGGGGGTAACCGTGAGCTGTTGCTAGAAGATGCACACAATTCCAAGTATTCCATACATCCGGGAAGCACAAAGATGTACAGGGACTTGAAGTTGCACTATTGGTGGCCGGTAATGAAGCTTGATGTGGCATGTTACGTTGAGCGTTGTGTGACGTGTTCGCAAGTTAAGGCCGAACATCAGAGACCATACGGGAGTCTTCAGTCTTTAGAGATTCCCGAATGGAAATGGGAGCATATCACCATGGACTTCGTGACGAAGTTGCCTAAAACTCTTCGAGGTCACGATACCATTTGGGTGATAGTTGATAGATTGACGAAGAGCGCTCATTTCTTGGCTATGCGCGAGACACTACCGATGGATAAGTTAGCAAAGTGTTATATCGATGAGGTGGTCTCGAGGCACGGCATACCATTGTCGATCGTGTCGGATCGCGACAGTCGGTTCACTTCGAACTTCTGGGATGGATTTCAGAAAGAACTTGGTACTCGGGTGAAGTTGAGTACGGCTTACCATCCGCAAACCGACGGGCAGAGCGAACGAACGATCCAAACCTTGGAAGACATGCTGAGGTCTTGTGTCATCGATTTCGGGGGTAGTTGGGACACTCACCTGCCTTTGGTAGAGTTTGCCTACAACAATAGCTACCACTCGAGTATCGGAATGGCACCCTTTGAGGCTTTGTATGGGCGAAAGTGTCGGACTCCCGTGTGCTGGCTTGAAGCGGGAGAAAAGCAGTTTGCCAGACCTGAAATCGTGCAAGAGACTGCCGATAAGGTCAAGTGCATTCGTGAAGGAATGAAAGTGGCTCAAGATCGTCAGAAGAGCTATGCCGATAAGAAGAGACGGCCGATGGAATTCCAAGTGGGCGACCGCGTTATGCTTAAGGTGTCGCCGTGGAAAGGTATTATACGGTTCGGAAAGCGTGGGAAGCTGAGTCCCCGTTTCCTCGGACCTTTCAAAGTGCTTAAACGGGTGGGTTTGCAAGCCTACCAGTTGGAACTGCCACCGGAGTTGAGCAGAATACACAACACGTTTCATGTTTGCTACCTCCGGAAATGTTTGGCGGTGGAAGACAGCGTCATTCCCCTTTCAGAGTTAAGGGTTGACGAAGGAAACCGTTGTGTGGAAGAACCCGACGCCATCTTAGAGAGAAAGTCTAAGAAGTTGCGTCATAAAGAAGTCACCTTGGTCAAGGTGCAGTGGAAGCATCACCGGGGAGCAAATGTGACGTGGGAAGCCGAGGAGGATATGAAGCGAAGATATCCTCACCATTTTGAGTAGTTGGGATTTCGGGGACGAAATCCTTCCCAAGTTGGGGAGGATTGTAACACCCCGAATTTTTGTTTGGTTTTGCGAGGTTGTTTTAAAGAAAAGAGGTTGATGTTTCTGTCTACAGGGCGCACGGGTCGTGCGCTATCCTTCAGGAAATGCGCATGGAACAGTGTGCGAGGCAGTGGAAAACGCACGGGTCGTGCGCCCTCCCCTTTGGAAAACGCATGGGCCGTGCGCTGTGTTAGGAGGTGTGCAAATCCTTGGCTAAATATCTCTTTTGTGAGATTTCTTTTAGAAATCTCAGATTCATCTCTCTCTCTCTCTCTTCTTTTTCTCTCTTTTTCTTCTTCGATCTTCAAGGCTCGTTTGGTTGCTAGTTTTCGGTGTTTCTAGCGAGGGGTCGGTGTTTTAAGCTTCACCTCTACGTCGTGGTCATTATCTGGTTTTCCGGGTTTTATTCTGAAAACCTACCGGTGAGTTCCTACTATCATTTTACAAACTTTATACATGTCAAAACTCTTATTTGCGAAATCTAAAGTATTTCTACGGTATGATTTTATGTTCTCTACATTTTGTTGTAAATGAAGTTTTTGGTGATTCTCGAGGTTCCCGGTCATATTTGACCAAAATGATGGGTTCCGCCTTATTGAAGTAAAATGATGTTTTACTTGCACATTATGTGGTCGTTTGAAAAGGATGATTATGAACTCATTTTAATGGTTTTCGTTCTTACCAGAAGTTGAACTGGAAATGACATTTTGGTTATAAAATGTGTTTATACCATATATTTATTTATGGTTGGTCACATATGTTGTTGTGACGAGTCCTTACCATTACTAGTGGATCCCTAGGTTTTGGAGTAGACTGTTTTGTTGGGATGTTACATTCCCCATAATTGTAGCTATGGATCACTTGTTCCTCGGGGGCAACTTGGTACGGTTATGTGAGGCCGGATACTAGCCATGGTTCATAGTGATCCTAGCGAATGAGTATACCTTGGTTTTGCACTTGGGGCTTGATCTCACGTTGAAGCACGGACTTTGTGATTCGTATCCGCGGATTCCAATTGGTTTAGCTCGTAACTTGGTTTGTTGGCCTAACTTTGTGTTTCGCCACAATCCTTGGTAAAAAGATTTGTTTTCGGTCCTTTGGTGGCATGTTTATAACGAAAAAGCCCGCTTGTGGCAAGGACCTAAATTATAAATTTAACCTCTTTGGAAATGTTATCTTGTTGCAAATGTTTTATCTGTTGAGCTTTATAAACTGTATGTTCTCACCAGGCTTTATAGTCTGACACTTTTTCTCAAATGATGTGTATAACAGGTTTCCATTAGCGGTGGGTGCCGGGGTTTTTGGAGAGACGAGTTTTGAGTCTCGGGGTTTTTGGAGATGTTTTAAGTATTGTTGATAGGCATTGTTAAGTCCCATTCTTTTGATGAAATCCTTGTATAGAATTGTATAGTCTTAAGGATTGATCCCATTTATGGGAAGTTAATGGAATTGCTTTCGTCATATTGTCAGGTTTCCAGGTTTTAATTTACTCTGATTTTTGAGGTTGTTACAGTTGCAAGTTTTTCATCAAATTTATATTGTTTGTTTACTGTTACATTGAATATCAAAGTGTTATTCCGCAAACTTCTTTGATATTGTTTCTGAGTATTTATAATTCTTGTTGAGAATTCGATCCTGACAGATTTATTTCAAGTTATTTCTTATGAAAACCTTATAATTTACATTGTAGATGGACCATGTACAGTTTGGTGGAAATTCGACGAGGTCGGTCCGGACGACAAAACCCAAAGGGTACCCACTTTGCAGAATCGGCCAAAAATGGGTGTCGCACTTAAACGTCCATAACTTTTGCTACGAGCATCTGTTTTTGCCCTATGACAAATTAAAACGAACCTTAGAACGAGGAGAAAAGCATGGCATGGTCTCTTTCTGGCAATACACCATGATTTTAATAGGTCTCGATAAAATGCATGATTTACGTTCGTTCGGTTTGGCCAATGTGTGGCTTCGGCAATATCCTGCATGAGAGCGGGTTTATTTCAAGTTATTTCTTGTGGAAACCTTATAATTTACATTGTACATGGACCATGTACATTTTGGTGGAAATCCGACGAGGTCGGTCCAAACGAGAAAACACAAAGGGTACCCCCCCCCCTTTGCTGAATCGACCAAAAATGGGTGTCGCGCTTAAACGACCGTAACTTTTGCTATAGGGATCCATTTTAAAACCATGACACGTCAAAATGAACCTTAGAACGAGGATCACGCCATGGCATGTCTCTTTCTGGCAATACACTATGATTTGAATGGGTTTCGATAAACTGCATGATCTACGTTCGTTCGGTTTGGCCAATACGTGGCTTCGGCAATATCCTGCATGAGAGCGTGTTTATTCCAAGTTATTTCTTGTGAAAACCTTATAATTTACATTATAGATGGACCATGTACAGTTTGGTGGAAATCCGAAGAGTTCGGTCCAGACGACAAAACACAAAGGGTACCCCCTTTGCGAAATCGACCAAAAATGGGTGTCGTGCTTTAACCTTCATAACGTTTGCTATAATGATCCGTTTTAAGCCCATGACCCGTCAAAACGAACCTTAGAACGAGGAGCACGCCATGGCATAGTCTCTTTCTGGCAATAAACTATGATTTGAATAGGTTTCGATAAACTACATGATCTACGTTCGTTCGGTTTGGCCAATGCGTAGCTTCGGCAATATCCTGCACGAGAGCAGGTTATTTCAAGTTATTTCTTGTGAAAACCTTACAATTTACATTGTATATGTACCATGTACAGTTTGGTGGAAATTCGACATGGTCAGTCCGGACGAGAAAACTCAAAGGATACCCCCTTTGCTGAATCGACCAAAAATGGGTATCGCGCTTAAACGTTCAAAACTTTTGCTACGGGGGTCCGTTTTAAACCCATGACACATTAAAACGAACCTTAGAACGAGGAGCATGCCATGGCATGGTCATTTTATTTAATACACCATGATTTTAGTGGGTTTCGATAAACTGCATGATGTACGTTCGTTCGGTTTGGCCAATGCATGGCTTCGGCAATATCCTGCATGAGAGCGGATTTATTTCAAGTTATTTCATGTAGATGGATCATATACAGATTGGTGGAAATTCGACGAGGTCATTTCGGACGAGAAAACAGAAAGGGTACCCCCTTTGTTGAATCTGCCAAAAATGGGTTTCGCGCTTAAACGTCCATAACTTTTGCTACGGGGATACATTTTAATCCAATGACCCGTCAAAACGAACCTTAGAACGAGGAGAACACTATGGCATGGTCGCTTTCTGGAATATACATTTTCAAAAAGCAATTGAAAATGTATATTCCAGATCAAATCAAGCAATTCTAACTATCTCAATCAAGATTATGACAATGTTTATTCTAGAGAGAGAGTAGAGAGAGTAGAGAGAGAAATCGTATGTGTATTAGTCTGACAATTATGATACGTACAATACTTCTAGTTACATGATTTACAAAGCAAACACTATTTATATGAGGACTAAAATCACATGATTAACCACAATAGATTTAGACTATGTTGGCTTTTCTTGACTCGACTTTTCTCACTTAAATCTTGGATACAATTAATACACTAACACGGTGTAGGATAATGCTGAAGCCACGCATTGGCCAAACCGAACGAACGTACATCATGCATTTTTTCGAAACCCACTCAAATCAAGGTCTATTGAAAGAAAGCGACCAAACCATGACGTTCTCCTCATTCCAAGGTTCGTTTTGATTGTTCATAGGCTTAAAACGGATCCTCGTAGAAAAAGTTATGGACGTTTAAGCGCGACACCCATTTTTGGTTGATTCAGCAAAGGGGTACCCTTTGTGTTTTCTCGTCTGGATCGACCTCGTCGGATTGAATACTACACTTTGCGCTTTCTTATCTCTCTCTACTTTCTCTCTCTAGGATTCATTGATCTTGGACTCACAATTGGTATCAGAGCCAATCTGAATCTTGAGAGAATTGAGAGATTGTTTTTCGTTACTAAATTTGTTGATTGAATCGAAAATTTGATCGATTTTCTTGATTTTTTCAAGAAAATCTCGTTTTCTTGATTTTTCATCAAATTTGGATGTGTTTTTGATCGAATTCTTGTATAAATTGGTTTGTTGGATTCGTTTTTGAGTGTAAAATCTTTTTGATTCACATCAATTTGCAAGAAAAACATGCTTTGATTGTCAACCTTTGGAAATTGTTGAGTTTTTGGAAAAATGAGTTTCACGTTCTGTTCATATACGAAATTTTGAGTTTGAGGTTTTTTAATCGATTTTGTTGATTGAAATGTGTTAGAAACGTGTTTTCGATCATTTCTATGTGATTTAGTTGCTTTAATTTCATGGTTATAATTGAATCTTGCGAGTTTTACTTGGTTTTCTTCGGTTTGCGCTAGATCTCTACTTTGCACCAGTCCATATGCATTTGCACGAGTTCATATTAGTTTGCGCTAGATCTTACTAATCTTGTTTGTTTCGGGTTATCAATATCACGCAAAGTTTAAACTTTGTGTTTCTCTCCACTCTCGCAAAGAGTGATTTGCGTTTCTCGTGTATTCCGCAAAGAGAACTTTGCGTCTTCCATGCATCACGCAAAGTGAAACTTGCATCTCCTTCTACTCACGCAAAGTTGGTTTGCGTCACCAACTACTCACGAGAAGTA
Organism: Arctium lappa; assembly: GCA_023525745.1. Classification (NCBI taxonomy): domain Eukaryota; kingdom Viridiplantae; phylum Streptophyta; class Magnoliopsida; order Asterales; family Asteraceae; genus Arctium; species Arctium lappa. The sequence goes on from CM042061.1 coordinate 62,783,960, forward strand.
CAATTTGCGTTTCACTCCTATCACGCAAAGTCACTTTGTGTCTCCTTCAGATCGAGAGAACTTCAGTTTGCGTTTCAAGCTTCTCACGCAAACTTCAGTTTGCGTCTCCTTCGTATAACACAAAGCTACTTTGCGCCACAGCTTTATAACGCAAAGTCTTGTTTGCGTCTTCTACATCTTATAAAGCTCAACTTTGCGCCAGTCTCAGACTTAGAATTTTTCTGGATTATCTGAAATATGGATTCTGACAAGTTTACTTATCAAGCTCAATTCTACAAAAATGATCTTATGATGTCTTTGGGTATAGAAAATCGTCCACCAGTGTTGATTGATGAAAATGAGTTTACACAGTGGCAAGATCGGTTCCTGAACTTCATTGAACGTCAAAAGAATGGTAATGACATGTTGATCATTCTATCTGAAAGACCTTTTGAGAAACCCAAATTGGCTTCTGGATTATATAAGCCTACTAAAGAATATACACATGAAGAGTTGTCCGCATATCAAGCTGATTGTGATATTAAAGCAAATCTGATGCTAGCATTGCCAAACTCTATATACAACAGGATTGATTGTTTCAAAACTCATCCTAATCTGATGTGGCAACAGCTTGAGAAGATTATGTTTGGTTCTTCGGTAGCAACTCAACTCAGGCATAAGCGATACATGAATAACTTTGAAGAATTCAAAGCCAAGGATGGGGAGCCACTGAAAGCTGTGTTTGATCGATTTTGTGCCGTGATCAATGATCTTAGGAAAATTAAAGTTGAAAAGACTGAGCTTGAGACAAATCTGAAATTCCTCAACATATTGCAGCCTGAATGGAACAAATCTTGCCATAGACTGAGGAACGATGTCAGAATCTCCACTATGCAAATCCAAGAGATGTTTGAGATTTTGTTCACTGATGAATGCATTGTAAATGAGAATAAGGCCAAACTTGAGAAAAAGAAGAAGTCAGTTGACCCAGTAATACTCCTCACGAGCCAACTGGCTGAACAAGTGTTGTCTGAAAACTCTTACAATGGGTCAACTGATGATGATGGTGAGGCTCTGCAGAAAGCTATGATCCTTATCTCTCAGCATTACTAGAAAAAGTTCCAACCAAGATCGAGTTCTAACACTTCTCGCTTCACTTCCGGTTCTAAAGTCAAAGTACCCGAGCCAAAGACTGCGGCCTGTTATAACTGTGGAAAGTCGGGCCACTTCTCAAAGGAGTGTAGAGTGAAGAAGGTTAGGGACTCAGCTTACTATCGAAAGAAATTGGAGCTGGCTGAAAAGAGAGAGAACGGAACAGTTTTACTTGCAGAAGAAGAATTCTGGTTGGATCACTCTGACGATGAAGCTGCAAATGTAGAGATCGCACAGATGTGCTTGGTTGGAGTTGATCAGTCAGATGATGATTCTGAAACAGATGAAGATGAGGTATATTCAGAGTTTGATTACAATTTCATTACCTCTCAGATGAATATCATGATAACTGCTTTATCTGATTTACGTTCAAAATTCTTATCTGAAAAGCATTTAAATGCCGAAAAGTCAGATTTGATTGACAAACTGAAAATTTCTTTGAAAGATGAAAAATCTATTTTGGAAAACACAAAAGATATCTTTCAAAAGAAATTGGATGATTTGAAAAATTCAAATAAGACTTATCTTGAGTCTTTGACTAAAATGACTACTTTAAAAGATGAATTTTCAGATAAAATAAATAAATTAGAAGAAAATCTTTATCGAAGGAACCAATCTGAACAAACAATTTTTATGAATAAACCAAGGAGTGAAGAAGCTTTAAAACAAAGATGGGGACTTGGTTTTGACAATCCTCATTGTTTAAACAAAGTGATAAAAGAAGTTCCCACTTTATATAAATACGATTATCTAACTCTTGCACACTATGCTCCTCAGTTTAAATTCTTTTGGACTAGTGAAAAGCAAATTTTAGAAGTCGAAAATGAGAAAAGGACAAATAATAAGAAAAATGAAATTCCTTTTGTTTATACGTATGAAAATGCCAAATATTTTCCTGATAAATCAAGGAGAGGTAGAAAAGGTTTAAATGATATATCTCCTGTCAAATCTTCAGTATCTAATGATTTTGTTGATCTTTTTCCAAATGATTCTGATAAGGAAAATATTTCTCCAATCATTTATGATTCGAAGAAATATACTCCTCCGTTAATATTAGAAAGCAAAATCATCGATCTTGAAGATAAGATAGAAGATCAAAATATTTTAAAAGAAATTGAGTCTGATATTATTCTTTCTTTCATGACGTCTAGTCTTGAAGAAAATTTATTTTCTCAAAAACCAGATTCTATTTCTAGCCTTTCTTCTGATTCTAAGGAAAACAAAAAGGAAGTTTCTAATTTTAAAATCTTTTCTCAAAATAATTCAGATTCCGAGGCAAATTCAGATTTTTTAGTTGATCAGATTGGTTGCTTAGGTAAATTTATTTCTTCTGATTTAAATATTAAATCTAAAATTCTTGATAATTCTTTTACGCTAAATGATTAATATTATAAACCTAAGCGTAAAAGAAGACGGTCAAAGAAATCAAAGAAACAAGATAAAGTTCTTTCTGACAGTTCTAATTCTTCTGATTCTAATCTTTCAGATAGGACTTTGATCAAGTCAAAGAGGCAGATCTGGAGAGCGAAGCGAACATCTACTGATTCTATGTTTGATGGAGATAGATATGTAGACAGACCTTATAATAGTGATTCATTTGCTGTTTGTAATAAAGTTTCAAAATATTCTATAAAGCAAATGTGTCAAATTACCAAAAATGTCTCATATTCATCTTCTGATTCTAGTTCATATGATTATGCTTTCTCTTCTGATGATTGTTCTTATCATTCTGATCATATTTCTCATGCTTTAACTGTCAAATCTTCTAACTATTTCCCCATAAGAACTGCAACTAACAAACACAGGCCCAAATTCAAGTGGGTTCCCAAATCTTTATCTGATTCAAAGTTGCAGGCACCTCATGTTAAGGGGGAGTAAGTGAATTTGGCTTCTAAGTACTTCAGCTTAGAACCCGTACTTCAACGACTACAACTTCTAGACATATCAGTCTAGGACTCGGTCTTGAATGTTGGTAAGATTCTGACTGATGAGAAACTGTGAGTACATCAACTTTCATTCCGCTGCATATATCTTTGTATATGATGTGTTCTGGTTTTTTATTATCAATATTTTTTCAGAATCTAAGCTACTTTTTTAAACCCTGAATTTGTACAACCCGAAATATTTCAAATGAGACACAAATTCATTTTACATTGTGAAAGATGATATTATTGAATTATATTTTGTTTCAACTAAATATAAACGTGTCGTTTTTCGTTTAAAAAAAATCGTTTTATTTTTCTGTTTTCATTTTATCGGCATGTTGAATTTAAAAGTTTAAACCTTCACAAATTTTATTCTATAAAGTAAAACTTTTACAATTTTTCTTTCCTATGAATAAAATGTGTGTCCAGGATAAATTTACAAGTTGATTTGTTAATATTAAAGTTTTTATATGTTCATCTTTCATTTTCTAACATAAGTCGAAAATTCAGCAACATGTTTGTAGCTTTTCTTACTTCTTTAAAGTTGTGTGATTCAGAATATTTATAGTTTACAATGCTTAGAAAACCTAAAAAGTCAGAATTTTGGATTATAATGAAAATATGGGCTAAGCACTTAGATGTAGATCTGTCAGGATCGATTTCTTAACAAGAATAAAGTCTCAGAAACAATATCAAAGAAGTTGCGGAATAACACTTTGATATTCAATGTAACAGTAAACAAAACAGTATATGATCAACAACTTGTAAACTTGTATTGAATGCTTGAAGTTACAAGATTAAACACACAACCTCAATATTGATGAACAGGCTCACCAATACGAATTCTACTTCTCTAGAATTAGGATCTATGCCTTGAGGTTGATTTTCTCTAAAACTTAGAATGAATAATTAATTCAGTATAAACTATTCTATACAATTCTATACATATACTGGATAAAAGATAATTACAATAAATAAAACATCTTCAGTATATCTTCTATCATTATCTTCAATCCTTCCATGAATATCTTGATTCTTTCCAGCTGTCATCCTTTCTATCCGAATCTTCAATTCATAAGCAGTACTAATCATAAGCAGCATAAACAACTAAGCAGCACTAACCACTAACAGTACTAACTAGCTAAGCAGTACTAACTTTGTTCAAGCAGCACTAACTTTGACTAGCAGTATTAATTCTACTAGCAGTAGTAATACTCAGCAGTATTAACTTTGAAGTCTTCTAGCAGTAGTAAATCTGAACTAGCAGCATTAATCATATTTGAGCTTTTCTTCAGTTCCCAACAATCTCCCCCTAACTTGACTTTTAAGGAAAGAAGTCAAGTTCTTCAGATTTTCTTCAAGATGCTTTCAACACTTCAGTTTACACCCCTAGATTAGGATCCAAACCCAAGCTTTGATTTATAATCCTGCTAACTACAACCTTTGCCATTTCTGAATCTTTTGAACAAATAAGCTTGGCATTCAACATTGCTTGTAGTTTACCCTTGTTGTGCTCATATATCTTGTCCACCAAGTAGTACTCATGATATGCTCCATTCACAGTGATGACATAGACCCCACATCTTTCAAATATCTTCCAGTTTTCTATCCTTAGAAATTTATTCTCCAGATGCAAGTCCCTGATCACATGTTGAACTTTACTAGGTTCAAACATCATGCACAAGTGTCAGGATCGAATTCTCAACAAGAATTAATTCTCAGAAACAATATCAAAGAAGTTTGCGGAATAACACTTTGATATTCAATGAAACAGTAAATCAAAACAGTAAATATGAAGAACAAACTGTAAACTTGTATTGAATATTTGAAATCACAAGATTACACACTCAACCTCAATCTTGAAGAACAGACTCTTTCAAGACGAATTCTACTTCTCTAGAATTAGGATCTATGCCTTGAGGTTGATTTCTCTCTTGAACTTAGAATGAATTATTAAAAACTCAACTATTCTATACATTCTATACATATACTAATCAAAGGATAATTACAATAAATAAACATATCTTCAGTATATCTTCCATGTATATCTCTAAGCTTCCATGAATATCTTCAGTTTATCCAGCTGTTATCCTTCCATGCGAATCTTCATCATATAAGCAGTATTAATCTTCAGCAGCATTAATCTCTTCTAGCAGCATTAACTACTAAGCAGCACTAACTACTAGCAGTACTAACTAGCTAAGCAGTACTAACTTTGTTCAAGCAGCACTAACTTTGACTAGCAGTATTAATTCTACTAGCAGTAGTAATACTCAGCAGTATTAACCTTGAAGTCTTCTAGCAGTAGTAACTCTGAACTAGCAGCATTAACCATACTTGGTAAATTCTTCAGTTCCCAACAACAAGTACTCCATGGCTAATCTGATTAAGCTCCTTTCTTCTCCTGTCAACTCCTTTTCATACAATCTCATTCCAACTTTAAACATCTCTTCTAGATCTGATCTTGTACAACTTCTGATGAAACTTCCCCAAGTAGGATACACCTCATATATGTCCCCTAGCCTCTTAATCCTAAAGAATTTCTTTCTTTGATCTTCCAGGATATCCCAAAAGATGATTTCAGGAGCTTGGATAGAAATGGGATCTGCTTGTATTGGATCATCATTTGTTAATGTCATGAACAATTCAACCTGCTCATTAGATTGCTTGTTTGATGATTCTGGATTCTGAGTTGGTTCTGCTGAAGGTGTAACAGGAGGTTCTGCTTCAGATTTTGCTCTTTCTTCAACTTTTTGCCTTTTGGACTGCATCTTGGAGGCTATAGACTTTACTTTCTTTGAAGACTTTACTTTCACATCAACATTCTCTTGCTCTTCTTTCTTTTCTTCAGCTTTATCCTTTGAAGATGTGGTCTCCTCAGGGAATGGTTGTTGGATGTTGAGATCATGTCTCTCTTTCATCCTTCTTTCTGCTTCTTCCCTTTGAGAGGAATCCCCTTGGAGCTTTGCCATTTCCTTCTTGTAGAGCTCCTCAACTTGACTGTAGTCCATGTTTGTGAACATCTCCCCCTTGACTCCAATTGCACCTTTCAGGAAATTTATCATTTTTCTTCTTTCCTGATTGGCCAAAAAGGTCTTGGAGGGTTGTCTCTTCTGCTTTTTGAGTGGCATTCTTTTGACTTGTACTTTCTTGGCCTGAGCTGCTGTTTTCATGCTCTTCTGATACTCTTCATTTAGTTTTCTGGCCATATTCAGTGCAAGCTCTCTATCCTTCTCAGATTGAAGTTGTTCCTCCCTTTCCATTTCTGCCTGAAGCTGCTTTGCCACTTCTTCATCCAGCTCAATCTGATTTTTCTTCTTTGAGGGTTGTTCAGGTTCAACCATCTTTGCTTTTCCCTTTGCATCCTTCATACCTGCCTCATTTGTTTCTTTTGTCTTCTTTTCAAGGCCTCCTTCATTGATGACCACTCCCTTGGCCTTTTGAGTAGCCTTAGGAGTGTCATTCTTTGCTTTTACCAAAGTTTCTGCTATTTCCAATTCTTCAACAGATAGCCCTGTTACTGCTGCTACCTGTTCTGTTACTGCTGCTGCTTGAACCTTATCTGTTTCTACTGCTTGTGCTTCTGTTTCTGCAGCTTTCTCCCCCTTAACAACAAATCCCATCTCAGAAATACCTTCCTTTTTCTGCTTCAGCCTCTGAATTCTCCCCCTTGTTGAAAGCATCATTAGCATTTTTCCTCTTCTTCAAAACAAATTGCCTTCTCCTCTTCTTTTGCACCAATCTTGTGACCATTTTCTTCAATTTGGTAATCTGTACTTGTTGAGATAGAATCACCATTTTCATCTCTTCTATGTCTTTGCCTTGTTTGATGACATCCATATTAATGTTTCCCATTGTTTCCATCAATTCATTGTAGTCATATCTGTCCTCTCCTTCTCCAGGAGTGCTACCCCCTTTTGAAGGATCATGGGATCTTTTAGTAGTGGAAACCTTCTGCCTAGCAGAAGCACTATCCACCCCCTTGGTTTCTTGGCACCGGGGACCTTTGAATGATTGCTCATTCAAAGTTGCCATGGGGAAGGTCTTAGAGATGTTACCACTATCCTTCTCTGTGCTAGCAGAAGTAGTGGCAGCCTTCTTACCCATATGCTCTTCCATCTCCTTAGAGAGCACCTCCTGAGGGTTGGGAGACACCCTGTTGGTTTCCCTTTGGATATTCTCTAAAGGAGAATTCTCCCTTAGAGGGCTTAAAGGCTAAGTGGGTGAAGGTACAAGAAGGGAAGGAGCCTTCTTTACCTGTTTTCTTTGATAAGTTTGGGTGATTGGTGAAGTTGGTTTATCAAGAAGAGACTGAGAAATTGATTTAGAGTGGGAAGGTTGGGATTGGCTAGCAGTGGGTTGGTCTAATGGGGGCCTTGACCCTGCTACCATACCTTCATTAGTTTGGGACACCACCATCATTGTAGAGAACAATGGGGTGTCTACTCCTTCTGAGTCCCCAGCAGATCTTCTCATATTTGAGAAAACCTTGCCTTTAGGGAGTTTTGGTACATATATCCCATCAGAATGAGGAATATCCGTCAATTCGTGGGTGATAACTGCTTGAACAAACCTGGGGTACATATAAAAGCTCTTTTTGTTTCCCAAGTTTGAGACAAGATCATTGAAAATCATTTGGGAAAAATTATACTTTCTGGCAGTGGCTAAGCATACCAAAGCATAAGCAATGGTGCTACTGAACTCACTCCATCCAGTAGTCTTTTTAGAGATACAATGCATAAGGGTATGGACAAAGAAACGCCATTGAGGTGAAAATTTTGCTTTTAAGAACTTGAACACACCCAATGGGCCTCCATACCCCATTCTTGTAAGAGTAGAAAACAGTTCATCATTAGAGATAGAAGTTATACCAGAGGCATCGTCTAGACGTAGACTGATGCGAATTACCTCTTCAGTAACTGTCAATGGCTTGCCACACACAGTCGTCTTGATCATTTGCACACCATTCTCAGTAACAATAGTGGCATGTGCCCAGAATTGCCTTTGATGCTCGATATAGATTGATGGAGACACTGTCAGTACATAGGCGATATGGCTAGTTTTCAGAAAATCCACTATCTGATGAAATCCTGCAGCTTGCTTTGGCTTTTGGAGTATCGCGATTTCATTGTGCTCGTCAATGAATGCCATTGATGCCATTGATCTTTGAAAGTTCTTGCCTGAAAACTTGATACTTGAGAGAGAGAGGGTTTAGAGCGCAAGAGAATAGTATGCAAAGAGTCGTTATGAACTTTTTAGGCGGGCAAAAAGTATTTATAGTATTCGGGACATAAGCAGTATTAACCTAGAGCAGTATTAACTAATAAGCAGTACTGACGGCGAGCAGTATTAACTAACAAGCAGTATTAACGGCTAGCAGTATTAACTAAGCAGTATTAACGGCGAGCAGTATTAACTGAGAGCAGTATTAACCACTAGCAGTATTAACTGAGAGCAGTATTAACCACTAGCAGTATTAACTGAGAGCAGTATTAACCACTAGCAGTATTAACTGAGAGCAGTATTAACCACTAGCAGTATTAACTGTGCACTGGCAGTATTAAAACTGTACTGGCAGTATTAACCATACTTACTCTTTTAATCTTGTGATACACTGAGTACTGCTATACATATCCTGAAAAAGAAGATTAGGACCACCAAGAAATAACAATATACAGGTATTTAATCACTTTTTGAGAAGGGACTTATTCAGAGTTGATCATTCCCACACTTGTTACCAAGAAAGTGAATCTACCCACATCAAAAGCTTTAGTGAATAGATCAGCAAACTGGTTATCAGTGTGAACTTTTACAACTTGAATAAGTTTCTTTTCATTACAGTCTCTTATGAAGTGATACATGATCTCAATGTGTTTTGTCTTTGAGTGCTTGACAGGATTATTCACAATGCTAATAGCACTGCTATTATCAATAAAAATTGGAGTGTGTAGAAAGGTTACCCCATAATCCAGCATTTGATTCTGAATCCATAAGACTTGAGAACAGCAACTTGCAGCTGCTATGTACTCTGCCTCTGTTGTAGATGTGGATACTGTGGTTTGTTTCTTGCACTGCCATGAAACTAGTCTTGCACCCAAAAACTGACATCCTCCAGAAGTAGATTTTCTGTCCAAGTTTGCTCCACCTAGATCACTATCTGAGTATGCAAGCAGGTCAAAGGATGTGTCATGAGGATACCAAAGTCCCAATCTGGATTTCCCTTTGAGATATCTGAATATCCTTTTAACATCTTGATAGTGAGATTGCTTTGGCCTAACTTGGAATCTTGCGCATACACAGACTGGAAACATTATATCTGGCCTAGAGGCTGTAAGATACATGAGAGAGCCAATCATGGATCTATAATGATGAACATCCATATCCTCCCCCTCAGGATCTGCTGTTATCTGCTTGTGTGTCTCCATAGGTGTGCTGGCAGGTTTTGAATCTGAGAAACCAAACTTGGTTAGAATGTCCTGCACATACTTGGACTGACAGATGAAGATTCCATCTGACTTCTGTTGAACTTGGAGTCCAAGGAAGAAAGTAAGTTCCCCCATTGAACTCATCTTGAACCTTTGATGCATTAGTTCCTCAAACTCCTTGCACATGTTGTCTCTTGTTGATCCAAAGATAATATCATCAACATAGATTTGGACCAGCAAGATATCCTTCTTCTTTCTCTTGATGAATAGAGTCTTATCAATGACTCCTCTTTCAAAGCCATTTTCCAAGAGATAGGATGACAGAGTGTCATACCATGCTCTTGGAGCTTGATGTAGTCCATAAAGTGCTTTCTTCAATTTGTATACCCTGTCTGGATAGCTTGGGTTTTCAAACCCTGGTGGTTGACAGACATATACTTCTTCTTCAATTGAGCCATAAAGAAATGCACTTTTGACATCCATTTGATAGACTTTGAATTTCATATAAGAAGCATAAGCTAGGAATAATCTAATTGCTTCTATCCTAGCCACAGGTGCAAATACTTCTTCATAGTCTATTCCTTCTTCTTGTGTATATCCTTGAGCCACCAACCTTTCTTTGTTTCTTATGACTATTCCTCTTTCATATCTCTTATTCCTGAAGACCCATTTTGTTCCTATTGCTCTTTGGCCTTTAGGAAGGTCTACCAGATCCCAAACATCTTGCAGCTTGAACTGTAGTAGCTCTTCTTGCATGGCTTCTATCCAACTGGATAATTTCATAGCATCATGTGCCTTTTTAGGCTCAAGCTGGGATAAAAAGCAAGAAAGCATTGTATGTTGTTGATCTTGCATTTCTTGAAGCCTACTTTGATTTCTAGTCATCATAGGAGAAAATATATCCCCTATTACCAGCTGTGGAGGATGATTCTTTTGAATTTTGCTGTGATGACTAGGTTCTTCATAAAGTTCCACCTCTAGATTAGAGTCATTCAACTTAACTGAAGTGTTTTCAGTAGCTACTTCTGGTTCTTTATTTTCTTGAGTCTCCTCATCTCTACTTTCTTCTTCACTTTGACTTGGTCTAGTAGATGGTTCCTTTTCACAGTCTTCAACAGGATCCACTGTGGGTATGGGAAAGATCACAGATTGAGATATACTTTCTTGAACTTGTGTAGTCCCTGATCCTCCACTCCCTAAACCTGCATAATCATCACTACTGAAACCAAAAGAGTTAGTTAGTGAGTCAATGTCAAATAGCCACTGAGGACCAGATCCAATTGGATTTGGTGTGTTCTCATTGCATTTGACATTGTCACTTTCTTCAATTATTCTAGAAGAAGAGTTAAAGACTCTGTAAGCCTTACTCTGAGATGAGTAACCAACAAGAAATCCATCATCTGCTTTGCTATCAAACTTACCTAAGTGAGATTTGGTATTGAGAATTGTACAAGGACACCCAAAAGGTTTGAAAAATCCAATGAAAGGTTTTCTTTTATTTAAAAGCTCATAAAGGGTCTTGTTCTTTGACTTGACCACTAGAACTCTGTTTTGGACATAACAGGCAGTATTAACTGCTTCAGCCCAGAAGGTAATTGGCATTTTTTAATCAGCCAACAGAGATCTAGCAGCCTCTATTAGTGTCCTATTTCTCCTCTCAGCAACTCCATTCTGTTGAGGAGTCCTAGGGGCACTATATTGTTTCTCAATGCCTTTCTCTTCACAGAAGGTGTTTAGATCAAAAATTTTAAACTCAGTCCCATTATCTGATCTAATGACTTTTATTTTTTGATTAGTTTGGTTTTCAATTCTTAGGATAAATGATTTGATCAGTCCACTTGTCTCATCCTTAGTCCTTAGAAAATATACCCAGGTAAATCTAGAGTAATCATCAACAATAACCAAGCAGTAAGATTTCTTGCCTATACTCGTAACATTTGTAGGACCAAACAGATCCATATGCAGTAATTGGAGACAAGAAGAAATTGAATTTATCTCTTTGGTCTTATGCGAAGTTTTGTGTTGTTTGCCTTTAAGACATGCAACACAATGATCATCACATGAAAATACTTTTAAAGGTAAACCTCTTACAAGGTTGTTTTTAACAAGTTTGTTCATTGTCTTGAAATTCATGTGACACATCCTTCTGTGCCAGAGAGAGGATTCATCCACAGAAGCTTTTAAAACAAGACAGTTCAGGGATGAATCACTATCAACATTGTCCATATCTAGACAATACACATTGTCCTTTCTTGGAGTTTTAAGTAGTATCATGCTTTCATCAACCACTTTGAACCCTGGAGCAAGGATCATACACTCTGTATTTGTAAATAATATGCTATGTTGTTTGTCACAAACCTGTGATACACTTAACAGGTTGTACTTCAACTGATCAACATAGTAGACATCCTCAAATGTCATCTTACCTTTTGTAACATTACCTTTTCCACTTATTTTACCACCAGTAAGATTATCTCCAAAAGCAACATGTCCTCCATTGATATGCTTAAAATCCTGAAGGCATGGCATGTTGCATGTCATGTGCCTAGAGCAACCACTATCAACATGCCATATGCTCTTCCCCTTGAGCTGTTGGTTGCCCTGCACATAAGATAAATCAGTTAGTATGAATTAGGAACCCAAGCCAAAGTGGTCTTGGGTACCCCTTTCTCATCAAAATACTTGCATTCTTTCTTGACAAGATTTTTAAACTTTGACTCCTCATTTTTGGAGTACTTTGTCACAATGATAGGCTTGGAAACATTTTTGCTAGAAGCAGTATTGGTTTTAGAAGTACTAACAGCCTTAGCAGCACTTGCATGCTTAGCAGTACTAACCTTGTTAGAAGTAGTAACTGTGTTAGCAGTATTAACCTTTGAAGAGGTACTAACAGTATTAGCAGTATTACTATTTTCAGCAGTACTAACACTGGTAGCAGCAGTAATGCTTCCAGCAGCACTATCCCTTTCAGCAGTACTAACAGTTTTAGTGCTTCTAGGCACCCACATTTTAATGCTTTCTTTTAAAACCTTTTTCCCTATGGGGCCTTTGGTTTCAACAGATTTCTTCATCACATGTTTCTTTCCAGCCTTCCTATAACCAACAGGTTTTTACAGAAAGCTTTGAAAGTTCATTTGTTGGTTAATAGGGTTAAAGAAACAATACTTAGCCAAATGGTTTAACTTTCCACAAATAAAACAAGGCTTTGGTCTATTGATTTTACTCAGATCAATGCCTTGCTTTTGTGCCCATTGATTGTTCCAGTTTCTCTGATTTCCCCTTGGTTTATCATGTTTTTGGGGCTCAGATTTATTGCATGCACACTGCTTGCAAGGGATAGAGTTCACAACAGTGGTCTGCTTATAGTGAACCTTCTTGTTCTTTCCCTCAGTCTTCTCTATCTCATTGGACTTGATCCAATGCTTTCCGCATCCCTCATTGATGATTATGTGGTTTTCTATAGGAATCTCACCACTTACAGTGTTGTCTTTATCTTTGACAACTTCTTTCTCAGTTTTATCCTTAACAACTACTTCATCTAAGGGATCTATCTCAGTAGCTCCCTTAGGTAGGTCCTTCCTATCCTTTGTTTCTAACAAATCTGATCTAGGAGGGATGTAGTTGTTGTTATAGGGTGGTGGTGTGGTATTGTACCCTATTCCTCTTCTCAGTTTATCATGAATCTGAGTTTGTAGCAAAGAATCCATTGCTTTGGAAGCATTGGAAAACTTTTCTACATCTAGTTTGACTTTAGCTAGCTCTCCTCTTAGCTTTTCACTCTCCTCTTTGGATCTGGTCAGTTGAAGTTCTAAGTCATTTTTCTCCCACTTCCAGTAGTTTGTGTCATAAGAGTGTTGAAGCTCATTAGCTTGAAAACCCTTAATCTGCTCTTCAAATCTCTCAACAATCCTAACATAATCTTTTATGTCCTTTTCTAATCTCTTCGGGTCATCACTCATGGTCTGATTGTGATCCCTGTATCTTTTAATAGTGTTAATGCAATTTTGAGAACAAAGATTGGAAGTTACCTCTGTTGGGAGATCTGACACCTCTGCCATTAGATCTTGGTTCTGGATGGCCTCTACAGCTTGATCACTCCAATCAAACCCCATGCCTTGTTGAGAGACAAGGGCTTGTGCAGAGTTTCTGTTATTATTGAAGCTTCCAGATTGAGCTTGTTGGTGGTTATTGTTTTGAGGCATTCCACTTTTGCATTCTCTAGCAAAGTGTCCCTTCTGATGGCATTTATAGCATTCCACCTTTGACTTGTCAAAACCTGCTCCATCTTCTCTTCTTTGTGAGAAGTTGTTCATTCCAGTTCTTTTGATGAACTTCTTGACTCTCATAGAGAGCATGGCCATCTGCCATTTAATGTCCATCTCTTCAAGATCATCTGGATGGAGTTGTTCCAAGTCATCATTAATGAGAGAAGAGTTTCCATGACTTGCCAGAAAGGCTTCAAATACAGTTTCATTGCCTTTCTCTAGATTTGCTCCATTGGCAGCACTAACTGATTCAGGGTTGGAAGTAGAATCAGTTGATACTGAAAGGAGTGCAGCATTGTGAACATACCCAGAAGGCCTCTTCTTAGCCTCTACCTCAGATTCAAAAACTCTTAGATCATTATATAGATCATCAAGTTCCTTTTCTTCCAGTTGATCATTTTGCCTGAAAGACACAGTATACTTGGTCCATTCATCACTCAGGGACCTTAGAAACTTTCTGTTCAGATCATCTTGATCAATTTGTACTCCCACTGTAGCAAGTTCACCAATAAGCTTGTTGAACCTGTCAAAAGTTTGAGTCATAGACTCATTCTTGGTTGACATAAAGTTCTCATATTGTTGCTTCAGAATGGCTTTCTGATTTCTCTTGGTACTTTTGGTACCTGAGAATCTCTTCTCTAGAGCATTCCAGAGCATCTCTGCATCAGTGCAGTTGTAGAACTGATGTTGATATTCATTGGGAATAGCCAAGAGCAAGGTGCTCAAGGCTTTCATCTCTGTCTGTCTAATCTTTCTTTCAGCATCAGTTTTTGGTGGAGTTCTCTTTCCATCTGCACCAATCTTTCCTGCTTCAGAAGGACCATTCTCTATGATATCCCACATAGAATAGTCAGTGAGGAGTATGTACTGCTTGATTCTGATCTTCCACATATCGAATTCATTGGGTCTGAGCATTGGAACCTTTGAGACCAGAGTACTGTTTGATTCTGCAAAGTTTTCCATGATGAATGAATAGATGTTTCTGAGAGAACAGGCTCTGATACTACTTGTCAGGATCGATTTCTTAACAAGAATAAAGTCTCAGAAACAATATCAAAGAAGTTGCGGAATAACACTTTGATATTCAATGTAACAGTAAACAAAACAGTATATGATCAACAACTTGTAAACTTGTATTGAATGGTTGAAGTTACAAGATTAAACACACAACCTCAATATTGATGAACAGGCTCACCAATACGAATTCTACTTCTCTAGAATTAGGATCTATGCCTTGAGGTTGATTTTCTCTAAAACTTAGAATGAATAATTAATTCAGTATAAACTATTCTATACAATTCTATACATATACTGGATAAAAGATAATTACAATAAATAAAACATCTTCAGTATATCTTCTATCATTATCTTCAATCCTTCCATGAATATCTTGATTCTTTACAGCTGTCATCCTTTCCATCCGAATCTTCAATTCATAAGCAGTACTAATCATAAGCAGCATAAACAACTAAGCAGCACTAACCACTAGCAGTACTAACTAGCTAAGCAGTACTAACTTTGTTCAAGCAGCACTAACTTTGACTAGCAGTATTAATTCTACTAGCAGTAGTAATACTCAGCAGTATTAACTTTAAAGTCTTCTAGCAGTAGTAAATCTGAACTACCAGCATTAATCATACTTGAGCTTTTCTTCAGTTCCCAACAAGATCTGGGTATTTGAGATGATTTTTAAATTCTTATAAAACAGAAATCTCTAAGTTTAAAAGTTTGTACCTGTGACCTTTCTGGTTTGGGAAAGTAAGTTTTGTGGGATGCTTGTCATCTTGTCCCCTAAGGTCATTTGATCTGGGGGTGATCGAACCCAAATCCTTCTATAGAACCAGATCGAAAGTAATGTAACTGGTATGAATGGGTTTAGGATGTGTTGATGTAGCTTTCTGATCTGGGAAAGTAAGTTCCAAGGGGTGCTTGACACCTAGTCCCCTAAGGCCATCTGGTCTGGGAGCGACTGACACAAATACTGCAATAGGGTCAGATAGAAAGTTACGTTTACGACATGTTCTTTACTTACCGAACTTTTTGATTAAAAGATGCCAAAGTGCACGTGCTTAAAAGATGCCAAAGAGCACACTCATGTAAAGATGCCATAGAGCACAATGCTAAAAGATGTCAATGAGCACACATCTCTTGATACTTGGTGATATGTCTGAGTTGTGATAAACCTGTAATTTTGTGAATGTCTGAATTTTTGATGGCTTAGTGTGATTATTTGCAAAGTTCTTTATCATAATTTAAGGATTGCATTTTCTTGAAGCTAATCGAAGTTCACATGTGAGCACACTGAATAGATTGATGGAAGTTTTTGAAACTGGACATGTTTAAACTTGATATGCAATAACACTTGTTTCTATATCCAAATACATATATTTGACTTCATCTGACGGATTTTATTGTGATATTTTACTAAGTAGAATTTTATTTGTTTCTGTTTAAATTTTTATGTATTTAGTTGTTTCAAAATTCATATTCAGTATATTTTTCTTTCTACTATGATGTTTCCTTATGTGTTCTCATATCTTTTCCAATGGGTTTGTGCATTATTCAAGGGGGAATGAAAAAGGAGTTTGTTCTGAAAAGATCATATCTGTTTTCGAGGGGGAGCATCTGATTTTCTTTATATGAATGCTAACTTGAATTGTCATATCTAGTGCATTTGTGTAGGGGGGGTCAAAGAGCTTAAAAAGGTAAATTTTTCTGAATCTAAGTCAACTTTGCGCCAACAGTTGGTCGCGCAAACCTCACTTTGTGCCACCTTCGTGTAACGCAAACCTCCCTTTGCGCCACTAGCGTGTCACGCAAACCTTTCTTTGCGCCACCTGCGTGTTGCGCAAACCTCTCCTATTTTCTCTGTTTCTTTGATTTTGCAGATCTTAAGTTGTCTCGTCTCCAACATTGGCATGACCTAGTTGAACCAGTTCATCAAGGTCATAAGGGGGAGAAATCAGAGAAGTCAAGGAGATGATAAAGAGACAAAGAGCTCAAAAGTTTATCTGCTAATCAAGATTTGCTCAAAGATTCTATTCTCTCAGCCATTTTTAATTCTTTTGTTGTTCCTACTCCGACCACCACAGTTCATTCAAGGTCTTTCAAAAGAGGTGTGTTGTCTAGAGCACAAGCTGATGAATCAACTGTTCGTTCAATTTTATTCCAATCTGGTCCAGACTTGTCAAAGGCAGTAAAGACAAATCAACTGAAAGATGCTGAGAATAAGTTTTCTTTTAAAAAGTCATATTGCTTCATAAAGTTGCTTTTATGGTCCGTGCTGATTTAGAAGATGAATTTTAAAGACCAAAGCGCCAATGATTACTAAGGGGTGATTGTTAGGTCTGATTTTATAGTAATCATTGTATTTATAGGACTTGGTCAAATACTGTGTCTAATGTCATATACTGTGTTGTATTGACCAAGGGTATTTAAGTCCCTTTGGTCTTAGTTGTTTGTAACAACTTCACGCACTCATATTGAATACTACACTTTGCACTTTCTTGTCTCTCTCTCTACTTTCTCTCTCTAGGATTCATTGATCATGGACTCACAGAAATAACTTGTTGGGAACTGATTAATGTTGCTAAGTGATTACTACTGCTGGGCTATCAAGATTACTACTGCTAGTAGAATTAATACTGCTTAAAGAGTTAGTGTTGCTACTTGAATAGTTAGTACTGCTTGGAGAGTTAGTACTGCTAGTAGTTAGTACTGCTGAAGATTAATGCTGCTGAAGATGGTTAATGCTTCTGAATAAGAATTAGTGCTGCTTATAAAGATAAAGATGCCTTGGAGATAAAGACAAGCTGAAGATAAGGTTGAAGATAATTATGGTATTGATGCTGAAGATCAATTGTATTTTGATAATTATCTTGTAATCAATATTTGTATATATAGTATAGAAGTCTTTGATAGAGATAATTTTTTTAAGTCAAGTATTCTGAGTTTTTTGTTTAGATATAGAATTAACCTCAAGGTTTACAATCCTAGTTCTAGAGAAGTAAAATTCGTCTTGGTGAGCCTGTTCATCAAGATTGAGGTTTTGTTTGAAAGCTTGTAACTTTAATCATTCAATAAAGTTTACAAGTTGTGATTTATATTTTACTGTTACATTGATAGTTTGAATATTAAAGTGTTTTTCCGCAACTTCTTTAATATTGTTTCTGAGTTTCATTATTCTTGCTAAGAATCAGATCCTGACAAGTGGTATCAGAGCCTAGTATTCTCAGAAACCTTCATTCATCATGGACAACACAGTTGAATCAACCAGTACTCTTGTTTCAAAGGTTCCCATGCTCAAACCTAATGAGTTTGACATGTGGAAAATTAGGATCAAGCAGTACATCCTCCTTACAGACTTTTCTATGTGGGACATTGCTGAGAATGGTCCCTCTGCTGAAGGTAAAATTGGACAAGATGGAAGAAGACCACCTCCAAAAACTGATGTTGAAAAGAAAGTGAGACAATTGGAGATGAAAGCCTTAAGCACCCTGCTTTTGGCCATTCCTAAGGAGTATCAACATCAGTTTCACCACTGCACTGATGCTCAGATTCTATGGAATGCATTAGAAAAGAGATTTGCTGGCACCAAGAGCACTAAGAGGAATCAAAGGGATATTCTCAAGCAGCAATATGAGAATTTTACATCTTCAAAGAATGAGTCTATGACTCAAACTTTTGATAGATTCAATAAGTTAATTGGTGAGTTGGATACTGTTGGAGTTCAGATGGAACAAGATGATGTCAACCGAAAGCTCCTCAGATCTCTTGGAGATGAATGGACCATGTACACTGTCTCATTCAGACAGAATGACATGTTGGAAGAAAAGGAACTGGATGATCTGTATAATGATCTGAGAGTGTTTGAATCTGAGGTGGAAGCAAAGAAGAAGCCTACTGGATATGTTCACAATGTTGCACTCCTATCAGCATCAACTGATTCTACTGCAAACCCTGAATCAGTTAATGCTACTAGTGGAGTAAATCAAGAAAAAGGCAATGAATCTGTTTTTGAAGCCTTTCTTTCCAGCCATGGAAACTCTTCTTTAATCAATGATGACTTGGAACAGCTTCATCATGATGATCTTGAAGAGATGGATATTAAATGGCAGATGGCCATGCTTTCTATGAGGGTGAAGAAGTTTATCAAGAGGACTGGGAGGAACAACTTCTCCCAAAGAAGAGAAGATGGAGCAGGCTTTGATAAGTCAAAGGTGGAGTGCTACAAGTGTCACATGAAGGGACACTTTGCCAGGGAATGCAGAAGTGGAGTGTCTCATAACAACCATCAACAAGCTCATACTGGAAGCTTCAATCAGAACAGAAACTCTGCTCAAGCTCTTGTTTCTCAACAAGGAATGGGGTTTGACTGGAATGATCAAGAAAAAGAAGCCATTCAAAATCAAGCTCTCATGGCAGAGGTATCAGATCTCCCAACTGAGGTACTTTCTAATCTCTGTTCTCAAACTTGCATAGACACTGTGAAAAGGTACAGGGATCACAACCAGAGTATGAGTGATGACCTTAAAAGGTTAGAAAAGGATAGAAAAGACTATGTGAAAATTGTTGAAAGGTTTGAGGAACAAATTAAAGGGTTCCAAGCCAATGAACTTCAACACACATATGATACAAATTACTGGAAGTGGGAGAAAAATGATCTAGAAATCCAACTGACAAATTCTAGAGAGGAGAATGAAAAGTTGAGAGGAGAGCTAGCCAAGGTTAAGCTGGATGTGGAAAAGTTTTCATATGCTTCTAAAGCCATGGATTCTATGCTAAAGATCCAAATCCATTATAAGCTTAAACCAGAAATTGGATACAATACCGCACCACCACCATACAACAACAACTACATCCTTTAGATGAAGTAGTTGTTAAGGACAAAACTGAGAAAGAAGCTGGTAAGAGTAAGGATAATACAGTGAGTGGTGAGATTCCCTTAGAAAATAACATTCTTACCAATGAGGGTGGTTGAAGGGATTGGGTCAAATCTAATGGTGTAAAGAAGACTGAGGGAAAGTCTAAAAAGGTCCATTATAAGCATACTACAGTTGTGAATCCTGGTCTTTGCAAACAGTGTGCAGGTAATAAGTCTGAGCCCCTAAAACATGATAAAAGGAGGGGTAATCAAATAAATTGGAATAATCAGTGGGCTTAGAAACAAGGAGTTGATCTGAGTACAATCATCAAACCAAAACCTTGTTTCATATGTGGCAAATTGAACCATCTTACCAAGCACTGTTATTTTAATCCTATGAACCAAAGGATAAATTTTCAAAGATCTGTGCAAAAACCCTTTGGTTATAGAAAGAATGAAAGGAACCATGTGGCTAAGAAACATTGTTAGACCACAGTCTCATTGGATTCAAGATCATCCAATCTGAAGATCGCAATCTGAAGCTAAAGCCGGAAAGTCGACTCTCGATATTAAAGTCTATGTTGTTTATAATAAATGTCAAAGTAATCAATGTAATTGTTTATTATTGTAATAGTTAACTTAATATCTAATATGTTAGATATTAGTTAACTTAGGTAACATAGTTAGTTTTATTAGTTTCTAGTTTAGTTATTAGAAATAATATCTAGATCTAATATCTAGATATTATCTTAGGAAGTGTGTTCAACACACTAGTTAGATTAGTTGTGTATCTCACTCTCTCAAAAAATCAGATAAGTTTTACTCACATACAAACACACACTTAAAGGTGTAAAAGAGAGAAAACAGAGAACACAATCCAAGCTTTAATCTGATCAACCTTGTAACCATTTCTATATATCAATACAGGTTGGTAATCGTTATTGTGTTGTTTCTAAGAACTTGATATTAGTATTGTTGTGGACCGACAAACATGTTAAATCTAAAAGCCACATGAAGAAAAAGACTGTAAACGAAAGTGTCAAGATGTGGGTTCCCAAAATCACTAAAACTGTTAGTACTGCTACCACAAATAGTGTTGCTGACAAAGATAGTGCTGCCAGAAGCAATACTACTGCTATCAATGTTAGTGCTGCTAAGAGTATTAGCACTTCTAAACCTAACATTGTTAGTACTTCATCAGATGTTAATACTTCTAACTCTGTTAGTGCTTCTAACAAGGTTAGTACTGCTAAACCTGTTAGTGCTGCTAACTCTGTTAGTACTTCTAAAATTAGTACTGCTTCTAGTGTTTGTGCTTCTAGACCAATCATCTTCACAAAGTACTCCAGTAAAGAGTGTTCTAATTTTAAAAATCTCATCAAAAAGGAGTGCAAGTACTTTGATGAGAAAGGGAGGCCCAAGACCACTTTGGCTTGGGTTCCCAGTCAATACTAATTGATTTATCTTATGTGCAGGGCAACCAGCATCTCAAGGGAAGGAGCATTTGGCATGTTGATAGTGGTTGCTCTAGGCACATGACAGGTAACATGGCTTGCCTCAAGAATTTCAAGAAAATTGATGGAGGACATGTTGCCTTTGGTAATACTCCAGATGGAGGTAAGATTAGTGGTAAGGGTGATGTAACAAAAGGTAAGATGACCTTTGAGTATGTTTTCTATGTTGAGCAGTTAAGGTACAACCTGTTAAGTGTATCACAGGTTTGTGACAAAAAGCATAGTATATTATTCACTGATTCAGAATGCATTATCCTTGCTCCTGGATTCAAGGTAGTTGATGAAAAGATGATACTACTAAGAACTCCTAGAAAGGATAATGTCTATTGTTTGGATATGGAAAATGTTTCAAATGATTCATCCCTAAACTGTCTTGTTTCAAAAGCCTCTTTGGATGAATCATCACTTTGGCACAGAAGGATGTGTCACATGAACTTTAAAACAATGAATAAACTTGTTAAAAACAACCTTGTAAGAGGTCTGCCTTCAAAATTCTTTTCATGTGATGATCATTGTGTTGCTTGTCTCAAAGGCAAACAACACAAAACTTCTCATAAGTCCAAAGAATTGAACACAATTTCTTCTTCTCTTCAGTTGTTGCATATGGATCTGTTTGGTCCTACAAATGTCATGAGTATAGGTAAGAAATCATACTGCTTAGTTATTGTTGATGATTACTCTAGATTTACTTGGGTGTATTTTCTAAGGACTAAGGATGAGACAAGTGGACTGATCAAATCCTTTATTCTAAGAATTGAAAACCAAACAAATCAAAAGGTAAAAGTCATTAGGTCAGATAATGGTACTGAATTTAAAAATCTTGACCTAAACACCTTTTGTGAGGAAAAAAGAATTGAGAGGCAATACAGTGCTCCTAGGACTCCACAACAAAATGGTGTTGCTGAGAGAAGGAATAGGACACTGATTGAGGTTGCTAGATCTCTGTTAGATGATTCAAAACTTCCAATTACTTTCTGGGCTGAAGCAGTTAATACTGCTTGCTATGTCCAAAACAGAGTTCTAGTAGTCAAGCCTAAGAACAAGACACCATATGAGCTTTTAAATAAAAGAAAACCATTTATTGGATTTTTCAAACCTTTTGGGTGTCCTTCTACCATTCTCAATACCAAATCTCACTTAGGAAAGTTTGATAGCAAAGCAGATGATGGTTTTCTTGTTGGTTACTCATCTCAGAGTAAGGCCTACAGAGTTTTTAATTCTTCTTCTAGAATAATTGAGGAAAGTGACAATGTCAAATGCAATGAGAACACACCAAATCCTATTGGTTCAGGTCCTCAGTGGTTATTTGACATTGATTCACTAACTAACTCTTTGGGTTTCAGTAGTGATGATCATGCAGGATCAGGAAGTAGAGGATCAGGGGATGAACAAGTACAAGATATTATTCCCCAGTCTGTTATCTTTCCCATATCTACAATGGATCCTATTGAAATATGTGAAAAGGAGACTATTGCTGAACCAATTTAGAGTGAAGAAGAAAGAAGAGATGAGGAGAATTCAAAGCATGAAGAGCCAGAAGTAGCTGATGAGATCCCTCATCTGACTTAAATGGTTCCAATTTAGATGTGGGAATTAATGAAGAACCTAGTCATCAGACAAGAACTCAGAAGAATCATCCTCCTGAGCTGGTAATAGGAGACATTACTTCTCCTATGATAACTAGGAATCAAAGCAGACTTCAAGATTTGCAGGATCAGCAGCATACAGTACTCTCTTGCTTTCTATCTCAGATTGAGCCTAAGAAGGCTTATGAGGCAATGAAAGATTCAAGTTGGATAGAAGCCATGCAAGAAGAGTTGCTACAATTTAAATTGCAAGATGTTTGGGACTTGGTGGACCTTCCAAAAGGTCATAGAGCAATTGGCACCAAGTGGATTTTCATAAATAAAAAGGATGAGAGAGGAATAGTAATCATGAACAAAGCAAGGCTAGTGGCACAAGGGTACACTCAGGAAGAAGGCATAGAATATGAGGAAGTCTTTGCTCCAGTTGCACGGGTAGAGGCAATTAGGTTGTTTCTAGCCTATGCCTCATATATGCAGTTCAAGGTATATCAGATGGATGTAAAGAGTGCCTTTCTATATGGAAAAATTGATGAAGAAGTATATGTCTGTCAGCCCCCTGGATTTGAAAATCCATCATATCCTGACAGAGTGTACAAACTTAAGAAAGCACTCTATGGTCTACATCAAGCCCCAAGAGCATGGTATGATACACTGTCTACCTATCTCTTGGAAAATGGGTTTGAAAGGGGAATCATTGACAATTAAAAGAAGAAAGAAGGACATCCTACTTGTTCAGATCTATATGGATGACATCATATTTGGATCCACAAAAGATCAAACGTGTAGAGACTTTGAAGAGTTGATGCACAAGAGCTTCAAAATGAGTTCAATGGGTGAACTCACTTTCTTCCTTGGACTTCAAGTGAAACAGCAGAAAGATGGGATTTTCATAAGTCAATCAAAGTATGTGAAAGACATCCTAGATAAGTATGGTTTATCAGACTCAAAGCCAGCAAGCACACCAATGGAAACACACAAACAGATCACTGTTGATCTTGAGGGGGAGGATGTTGATGTCCATCTTTATAGATCAATGATTGGGTCTCTCATGTATCTCACAACCTCAAGACCAGATATCATGTTTCCAGTGTGTGTGTGTGCCAGATTCCAAGTCAAGCCAAAGCAGTCACATCTTCAAGCTGTTAAGAGGATTTTCAGATACTTAAGAGGGCAACCTAGATTAGGTCTTTGGTATCCTTATGAATCTACTTTTGACTTGATTGCATATTCAGACAGTGACTTGGGTGGTGCTAATATAGATAGAAAGTCTACTTCAGGGGGATGTCAACTTTTGGGTGCAAGACTAGTATCTTGGCAGTGTAAAAAGCAAACCAAGTGTCCTTATCCACAACAGAAGCTGAGTACATTGATGTTGCAAGTTGTTGCTCTCAGGTTCTATGGATTCAGAATCAAATGCTGGACTATGGGGTAACCTTTCTTCACACTCCAATCTTCATTGACAATAGCAGTGCTATTAGCATTGTTAACAATCCAGTCAAGCACTCCAAAACAAAGCACATTGAAATCAGGTATCACTTTATTAGAAACTGCAATGAAAAGAAGCTTATTCAAGTTGCTAAAGTTCATACTGATAACCAGTTAGCTGATCTGTTCACTAAAGCTTTTGATGTGGGTAGATTCACTTTCTTGGTCACAAGTGTGGGCATGATCAACTTTGAATGAGCTCATGTTTAAAAAGTGTTTGTATACCTGTTATTTGTTTATTTTTTTTGGTGCTACTAATCATCTTTCTCAGGAACTTTATTGCCCTGCTCAGACTAACACAAGCTTCAACTTTGATAGAGATAATTTTTTTAAGTCAAGTATTCTGAGTTTTTTGTTTAGAGATAGAATTAACCTCAAGGTTTACAATCCTAGTTCTAGAGAAGTAGAATTCGTCTTGGTGAGCCTGTTCATCAAGATTGAGGTTTTGTTTGAAATCTTGTAACTTTAATCATTCAATAAAGTTTACAAGTTGTGATTTATATTTTACTGTTACATTGATAGTTTGAATATTAAAGTGTTTTTCCGCAACTTCTTTAATATTGTTTCTGAATTTCATTATTCTTGTTAAGAATCAGATCCTGGCATAACTTGAAAAAAAACCACTCTCGTGCATGAAATTACCGAAGCCACCCATTGGCCAAACCAAACGAACATACATCATGCATTTTATCGAAACCCACTCAAATCATGGTGTATTGCCAGAAAGTGACCAAGCCATGGTGTGATCCTCGTTCTAATGTTCGTATTGACGTGAGATGGGATTAAAACGGATCTCTATAGCAAAAGTTATGGACGTTTAAGCGCGACACCCATTTTTGTCCGATTTAGCAAGGGGGTACCCTTTGTGTTTTCTCGTCCGGACCGACCTTGTCGGATTTCCACGAAACTGTACGTGGTCTATCAATAATGTAAATGAGAATGTTTTCACAAGAAATAACTTGAAAACCCCCCGCTCTTGTGCAGGATATTGCCAAAGCCACGCATTGGCCAAACCGAACGAACGTACATCATGCAGTTTATTGAAACACACTCAAATCATGGTGTATTGCCAAAAAATGAACAATCCATGGCATGCTCCTCGTTCTAAGGTTCGTTTTGACGGGTCATGGGCTTAAAATGGATCCCCGTAACAAAAGTTATGGACGTTTAAGCGCGACACCCATTTTTGGCCGATTCAGCAAATGGGGTACCCTTTATGTTTTCTCGTCCGGACCGACCTCGTCGGATTTACACCAAACTATACATGGTCCATCAAAAATGTAAATTAGTGAATTTTTGTACATATCGCATATGATAATATACATTTAAATAATTAAAATTCACTAATTACAGGCTCGGTTACTCGTCAGTGAAGTTTGAGATAAGTGGTGTCCGGTTGTGTCGTTTACGCGTGTGTGTGGCTTCAAACTCTTAATAAGTCGAGTTTTCTTTTAACCAATTTCGAACTGGAATGCATACATTATGAAATGGTTAATTTTATAATGTGAAATTGTTAGTGTATAAAGTTGTATCCAAGATTTAATGTAGAAAAGTCAATGTCTGTAAAATCAAAGTCAAGTCAAGTCTTAGTTTTGTAAGCCTTGTGGAGTTTGACCATATATAAGGCTTATGAGTGTTTGTTGTAAGTGTGGTCAAGCATTTGAATTGTTACATTCTAAGAGATATATGACAAGGTCACTTTCTCTCTCTACTCTCTCTACTCTCTCTACTTTCTCTTTAGAATTGTTCTTTGATTGACAATATCTTGATTTAGATTGAATTGCTTGGAATCTGGGAATATTACATTTTCAATTGGTATCAGAGCCGAACCCAATCATATTCAAACGAATTACTTCATTTGATTTGGATCGAATTCTTGATTTTTCAAGAACGCGTAGAAAGTTTTCTGAGTTTTCATCTTTTGATCAAATTCGTATTTGTTATTTGACTTTTGTATTATAAAATGGTGTTGTAGTGATCGTTTTTTGATTTAGGACATTTTCTATTCACATTGTTTCACGAAATTCTTACAAAAGCAGATTGAATTTTGGATTTTTTGAAGTTTTTCATAAAACGAAGTTGAACACTGTGTTGTTATCAATTTGTTGAAATCTTGTTTCTTGTAATCAAATCATGCATTTGGAAAGTGTTTAGTTTCAACATTCGATCGTACTTATGTTTTTTCAATTCTTGATTGCAGGTATTAAGAGTTGTGATCGAAATCAGAGTGTAAGAATGAAGAACACGCAAGATTTGAAAAACGCGCAAGCTTCAAACTGAAGAACATGCACGACGAAGAACGCTCAAGCTAGAAAGAACACGCAAAAAGTGATATACGCAAAGTGAAAACGCGCACAAGCCTACTTGCGCAAAGTGATTGCAACAGTAATCTGCGAGTTTTATCGGTTTGCGAGTTTACATTTTGCGCGAACTTAAAGTGTCAAAAAACTTTCTAAGTATAAAACGCGCAAATAGTTCTTTACGAGAACTTAAAACGCACACATCGTTGTCTGTGCGAACCTGAAACGCGCACGTAGTGTTCTGCGCGAAGTTGAAACATGCATAAGTCTGCTTGCGAGAAGTAGTGTTCACAGTGTTTTGCGAGTTTCTTTGGTCTGCGAGTTTGTGCCTTAGAAAAATTTTCAAGTGTTTTTCAAGTTTGTTTTACAAGTCAATTTTTATTTGAATATTTTGGGAATGATCATTTCAAGTATACATTCAATATGTCAGAAAAAAAAATTCTCTAGGGGCGCTGCCCCTCAACCCCGCAAGGGCGTTGCACCTTGACCCCTCCCCCCCGCTAACCGGGTAGCGGGACCCCCGTGCTAAGTCTGCGGAGGGGGACATACTTCTGATAGTGATAAAAAAAATTCTGATTTCTGTTAACGATCATTTTCAAGTTTTTTTTTCAGATATCAAGATGTCTACTGTATTGTCAGGGAGAGATTGTGTCATCATGTACATGCCTGAGATACCGGCAATAGAGGTTGAACGTGATAAACTGAAGGATCAGAATTCAGCACTTCTAAAACAGATTCAGGAGTTTAAATCTAAGTTGTTAAACTCTGATAAAACTTCTGAATGTGCTAAATGTATTGATCATTCTAAATCTGATTGTGCAGGTATCATCAGAGCAAGACAAAAAGAAATTAAAGAGAAAGAGAAAGAAATTAAAAGGAAAGAGGATATGATTGTGACTATTGAGAAAGAAATCAAACTGAAAGACAGAAAGATAACAAATCTTCAAAGCAAGCTGAAGACAACTGAACAACAGTCATCAGAATTTAAAGTTGAATCAGTTCATCTACACATCAAGTTTAAAGCTTTTGAAGAAAAGATATCTGCTTTGGAGACAAAGAATGTTGAACTAATGAAAAGTCTTCAAGGAGATAAAGACAAAACAAATCTGGAGAAAGATTCAACTCAAAAGCTTTCTGACTTTTCTAAGAAAGTTATCCAAGAGAAAAAGGATCTTGAGCTAAGATGTATTAAACTCTCCAAGCAAGTGTCAGAGTTTGAAAAGATCTTAATTACTGAAAGAGACACGTTTGCAAAAGAGAGACAAGTTCTTGAAGATAAAGTTATTGAATTTCCCAAACAAATTTCTGTTTTACAAGACTTACTTGAGAAAGAAAGACATTTTTTTCAAGAAAAGAAAAAGTCTTTTGAATCTGAAAAGAAAAATTCTGAAAAGAGAAATGTTGGGATCTTCAAGGAAATATCTGAAAAGAACAAGAACTTGGAGAAAGATTTTGAGCAAGAACGTTTAAACTTTGAATCTGAAATATTTAATCTCACATCCAAGATATATGTTTTATCCTCAGACATTCAAAAAGAACAGATGGCTAGAACTGATTTGAAGAAGAAGTTTGACACACTTTCTGATAAAAGAAATATTTTATCTAAAATATTAAAGGACTTGGAAGCTATAAATGTTGAATTGTCAGAGAAGATTTCAGCTGATGTGATTAGTCAATCACCTTATGACAATTCATCTGAATCAGTTTGTTCTTTTAAAACAACTTCAAGTTCCATTCATGAAAATGTTTTCAAAAAGAAATGTGTCAAACCAAATATTATCAAATCAAATCAGCTTCGTCCATCTAATCTATTCTATGACAAGTCTGTTGATAGTTCAACTAGCTTCTATGTCAAATCTCTGGGAAAGCATTCAAAGAAAGGATAAATGGTATGGAGAGTTAAAGGTTCTTCAGATGAAAAGAAGAATGACAAAGCATCTACATCCACATCAAATGACAAAAAGAACAAAGCTCATAAAGGTAAATCTTTTGGTAAACCTGATATATTTTATTCTACTAATCATTTGATCAGGGTTGCTCAAAAGAAGATTTGTTGTTCTTACTGTGGAGAGAATGATTTTGTTCAAAAAGAATCTGCTCATAACTGGTACGGATCTTACAGAATAACTTCTCAGAAAAGTAACTTTAAAGATTTAAATCTAATGAGAAGTGGATTCCTAAATCTAACTTACCAGGACCCAAATACTAGTGGGTACCAAAACCTGTCAAATGTTTTGCAGGTACCACAGGTGTAGGGGGTGCAAGATGATTGACTTCTAGACAAAACAGTCTAGGACTCGTACCTCAAAGAATTGTGGCTCATGAATAATTCAGTTCAAGACTCGCACTTCAATGTTAAAGGACTATGACTTCTAAGTAAAATAGCTTAGGACTCGTTCTTTAATGTTTAAGGACAAGGATATTATGCAAATATCCAGGGGGAACTTATCAGAATATAAATCATTATATCATGATTTGAGGAGGAGCATAAACGTAAGTATTTTCTGATCTAGATCTCTGACTGTTTGAAAGAAGAACCACTTTCAAACATGAAAAATGTTTTCTGAAATGTTCAAACCACTTCTGGTTCTCAAAAGATTTCATGAATTTAGAAGTGTGATTTTTAATTGTTTTTCATACTTGAGTGTTAAATCTTTAACTGAATGTGTGTTTCCAAAGATCAATACTTGTATATTATCTTGTATATATACTATCAAGTATTCATACACACCAGTTCAGTACTTCATTTGAATTTGTTATTACCATGTCTCTAAACAAAACAATTTTTTTTGATGGTAATACCCCCGTTTGATTTCAAGTTGTTGAGCTTCAAACATCATTTCTATCTTTGTTCGTTCATTACTAAATTGTTTATATTCGTTCATATAAACAAACTATCAAGTTCTTTGATACCCCAACCTTAAATGTCCATACTCATGACATTTGATCTATTTGATATAGTGTCAGTTTCTCAAAACAATTCTGTTGATTTCATTTTATTAATTCTTTATTCTTGTTTTGAGAAATATTCAAAGCTCTCACACTAACAATATGAAGCATTCATATACTTACAGAGTTATTCTGTTTTCGGATGCTTAATTGTTCAATCTAAATTGTTGAGCAACATATCTTTTAGGACAAATTACATGGGATTCATGTGTGAGCTTAAATAGAACTTCCACGGATTCACGTAAACCTGTGTTTCCTACCCAGAAAGTAATCCTAGAGTGATTGAGGGGTGAGGGGTTTTAAATCAAAGAGTGGGGGAGATAACTCATCCGATTGAGTTTTTCTCATTGTGCTGAGCGGTAAAATGTAAATGAGAGTTTGGTTAGAAGTGAGCTTTAATGATAAAAAGAAAGAGGGTGTGAGATCAGAGTTAAAAGAAAAATGAAAACTCTGCACCAACCACTTTCTGAGCCGGACAGCCACATCTACTGATTGGTTCACAATTTTTGGTGACCATCATTGAAACAGGCAGTGAGCCAATGCCAACTCTTGCAATTACCCCACCAGCCACTAGTTTCTTTCTTGAAAAAGAAATGTTTCATTTTCTTTGGGGACGCAGCATATCTGCTATCTGATCTTCACTCGGAAGATTTAGATATTGAAAAAGAAGGAAGTTTGCCCCCACCTTCGCACCTCTTTCATGCACATTGAGTCCGTGTAATACTTGTTGTTGTCTCAACAATTTACACATTTTGAGCCTGAAAAAGATTAAGTAGCTTTAATCATTCTACACTTTCATGTACACACAAGGAATATGTTTTCTTGTCATAACATTCATAGAAAAATCCTTTGTGGTTTTTCGATGATTGAATGGAAGCCCTGGGGGAGTGAACATCACAAAAGCTCCTTTCCAATGTACATCTGTTGTACAAAGTGGCTTTGTGCTACTTACAGGCATTCTAACTGTATCATTTGTTGATTCAGGGTTACAACATTTATTATATCTGAATTTGAAAAGATTTGGGTATATACAATTCATGAATTGACGGATACACAGATCAAAAAGAGCGAAGATTGTCATTTCATAAAGGGCGGAGATGGTTATTGTATCATAAAGGGGGAGAATGTCAGTTTATCACAAAGGGAGATAGATTTTTCAAATACTGTGATGACTTGAAATGGTTTTGATGATTTTGATGCTCACAATTCATCAAAAAGGGGGAGAAATTCTGAGATTTCAAGTCAAATGAAAGATACTCTGAATTTTCAAGTCAGATGAAGACTAATTGAAAGACGTTCTGAAGAATAGTAAAAGGGGGAGAAATTCTGAAAGTTTAATTTCAAAGCAAAAAGAAAGATTATTCTCATCTAAAAGGAAGAGATCTTCTGAAGAAAATGAAGGAGATATATCTGAATTTTCATAAAGATATTCTGAAGAAAATAGATATGATTCAACGACAAATCAAGTTGATTCGAGAAAGTTTGTTTTTCCGAAGACAGTTTCAGAGATTATAGAGATGAAGATACAAGTACTGAAAGATTCCTCAGAGTTGAAAGATTTCTCAAAGTTTAAAGAAGATCAAAGAAGTTTCAAGAATTTAAAGTTTTATTCAAGACTTGATGACTTTTCAAAGCAAAGTGAATGACTTTTCAAGATTCTTCAAAGCATCAGTGTTTAAAGATTGTTAGAGCTTCAACGTGTAAAGTTGTCAAAGTAAAGGTTTGAAGAATTAAGAGCTGAAGACGATTGTCAAATTTTTTTAAATCTTGAATACAAAGGGGGGAGATTGTTAGTGTATAAAGTTGTATCCAAGATTTAATGTAGAAAAGTCAAAGTCTGTAAAATCAAAGTCAAGTCAAGTCTTAGTTTTGTCAATGATGTTTGCTTGTAAGCCTTGTGGAGTTTGACCATATATAAGGCTTATGAGTGTTTGTTGTAAGTGTGGTCAAGCATTGTAATTGTTACATTCTAAGAGATATATGACAAGGTCACTTTCTCTCTCTACTCTCTCTCTCTCTCTAGAATTGTTCTTTAATTGACAATATCTTGATTTAGATTGAATTGCTTGGAATATGGGAATATTACATTTTTAGAAATATTATTGATATGAAATATTTTGTTATCATTTGATATGTTACGGTTGTGCTAGAATGCCAACAATATGTGTAAGGTTGTGCTACAAATGCCAACGATATGTTACGGTTGTGCTAGAATGTCAACGAAAAGTGTGCGGTTGTGCTAGAATGCCAAAGAAATGTGTACGGTTGTGCTAGAATGCCAAAGAAATGTGTATGGTTGTGCTAGAATGCCAACGATATGTGTACGGTTGTGCTAGAATGTCAATGAGGCAATTATATGTGTTTTGCCTGAATGTCAATAAAAGTGTTTTTTTTATAAATATTATATATATAAAGTGTTTTGGTATATTGTGGAATGACAGGGAATATCTCACTAGACCATTCGGTCTAGCCCTCATTTTTGTTTTAAAAATATGTATTTCAGGACAAGTACGTATGGCCGGTAAGGGAAAAGGGAATATGTGATGTTACTTGTTCGAGTGTTGTTTTGTGAAGTTGATATGAAGTTTATATGCAAGTTGTTTTGATCATTGTAAATAGATCTTTTGTATGATGTTAACTTTATCGAAAAAATTGTAGTGACGTAATGAGATTGTATAGTTTTGGATTATGGGACCCAATATGTAACTCAATATGGTTTGTTTTTGTATGAGATACATGTTAAATGTTATGTGAAATGTCGGGTTGTTATAGTTGGTAGCAGAGTCATAGTTTAAGAGATTTAAGTATTCAGATCAATCCTTAGACTTAAACTGTATGATTTTATGTGAAATTAATGATGTCCCTGTTATACATAGAACCATGAAATGTTAAATATAATGGGTAAAAGAAGCGACATATAAGGTAAATTTAAATTACATTTGGCCAATGTAATATGAGTTTACAGGTGCATGTTTGAACTGGAACACCTTATTATATTTGGGTATGTGATTAAATGCATATATATTTTATGAAAGTGCAGGATAAAAAATAATTCTCAACGGACAGTAAGGATTGTCTCCGTAAATCCAGAAGGGGAAAATCCTTAGATTAAAAATATAAATGACGGACCTCCAACTAATCAAGAAAGAGGTACAACTCGTGGAATAGGAATCACTGAAATGGAAATAAATCAGACACTGTATCTGCTAGAGGCCGAGGTCGGGGTAGAGGCCGAGGTCGAGGTAGAGGTCGAGGTTGAGGTCGGGGAAGAGAAACATCGTTAAATCAAGAAACATCAGTTCAGGAAAGTTCAACCAGTGACAGAGGTAGAGGTCGGGGTCGAGCTCAAACTTCTGAATTTGTCACACGAACAGATTTGGCTGCAGAATTTGTTAAGTTTCAAACTGATCTTCAATCTAATCTTCAAACTTTATTGGGACAACATCATTTTGCAGAACCTGGACCTATTCACCATCCTGAACCTACCAGAAAAATTGAGGTAAACACAACATCTTCTACTATTCCAAAAAGATGTGACGATAAGATGCTTTTGACTTGCAAACCTCCAACATATTCTGGGGAACGTGATCCAGTTAAATTTATGCGTTGATTAAAATAAATAGAATCACTTTTTAAAACCAATAAATGTGCAAATGAAGATAGAGTATTATTTTTTGTCGTTGTATTAAAGTCCGATGCTTTGTTTTGGTGGGAAGCCTTGACAACTTCTAAAGGGCCAAATATTTTTGAAACTATGACTTGGGAAGATTTTACTAAAGAATTCAAAAATCAATTTTGCCCATAAGCAGCGGTGAAACTATTAGAGGAAGAGTTCATGAAATTAGAACAGGATAACATGACTGTTCGGGATTATACAGCAAAGTTTTTAGAAAAGTCCCGTTTTGCTGAACATTATGTATCATCTTAAGCACTTAAAGTGGATAGGTATATCTATGGATTGAAGTCTTCTATTAGAGGATTTGTAATGGCTATGTCTCCAGAGACTTTTAGTTCTGCAATTGATGTTGCAGAGACCACAAAAAAAGATAAAAATCGGGAAATGAGTGAGAAGAGTGGAAACAAAAGAAAATGGGAGGGATCATCATTTGAACCTAAAAAGCCAAGGTTCAATAGATTTGATAATCGTCAGACTTCTAGATTCACTGAAAGGCCATGTCAGAAATGTCATAAAGTAGATCAGGGTGACTGTAATTCGGATCCACGAACTTGTTATAAATGTGGAACATCTGGGCATATTGCTAGAGATTGTCGAATCACCCGCTTTTGTTACCTTTGAAATTCTCCGAATCATCTTCAGTATGATTGTCCGCAAATGAAGTCTCGGGGAATAAATTATGCTGGAATTAGTCCAGGGAACTGGGGAAATACAAGAAAGCCTGATCAACCTAAAACAAAAGGGCGAGCATTTCAGATATCTACAGTTGAGGCTGAGGAAACTCCTAATGTGGTGACAGATACATTTTTGGTAAACTCGGTATGTGAAAAAGTGCTATTTGACTCTTGTGCAAATCGTTCATTTGTGTCTCCTTCGTTTGTTAATTGTTTGCATGTGAAACCTAAATCTTTAGATTATGTGTTAGTAGTAGAGACTGCTAATGATAATCAGGTTTCAGTTAGTGAAGTTTTGATGACTGTAGTATAGATGTAGATGGGTGTGTGGTACCAATTCAACTATTTCCTATGTCTTTAAATGAATTTGATGTGGTAGTGGGGATGGGTTGGTTGTCAGAGAATCAGGCTAGTATTGTTTGTAACAAGAAAATGATTCATATTGACTTAACTGGGAAAGGACCGGTTGTGATTTACGGTGACCGTAGAGACCGACAGACTAGTTTAATTTCTATGTTAAAAGCTCGTAAATGTGTAAAGAAAGGTTGTCAGAGTTTCTTGGCTTATGTAATTGATGCAAAGAAAGAAAAGAGTAAAATTGAAAGCATACCGGTAGTTAGTGAATTCCCAGAAGTCTTTCCAGATGATTTAACTAGTCTTCCACCAGATCGATCTATTGAATTTAGAATTGATTTGATACCCGGGGCAGCACTGATTGCTCGTGCACCGTATCGGTTAGCTCCGTCCGAAATGAAAGAAATGATGTCCCAATTACAGGAACTTCTTTATAAGGGTTTCATCAGACCTAGTACTTCTCCATGGGGTGCACTGGTTTTGTTTGTAAAGAAGAAAGATGGGTCGATGAGAATATGTATCGATTATCGGGAACTAAATAAACTGACTATAAATAATAAATATCCGCTTCCGAGAACCGATGATCTTTTTGATCAGTTAGTTGGGGCTAGTTACTTCTCAAAGATTGATTTACGATCGGGTTATCACCAGTTGAAAGTCCGGGAAGAAGATGTATTGAAAACTGTCTTTCGTACCAGATACGGTCATTATGAGTTTTTAGTGATGTCGTTCGGTTTGACTAACGCACCGGCAGCTTTTATAGACATGATGAATCGGGTATGTAATCCTTATCTTGATAAATTTGTGATCGTTTTTATCGACAATATTCTTATTTATTCCCAATCAGAAATGGAATATGCTAATCATCTTCGTTTGATATTGGAATTGCTGAAAAGAGAAAAGGTTTTTACTAAACTGTCTAAATGTGAATTTTGGCTACGAGAAGTTCAGTTTTTGGGGCACATTGTTTCTGAAAATGGTATCAAAGTGGATCCTGTGAAGATAGAAGCAATTGAAAAATGGGAACCGCCGAGAACACCGACCGAAGTTTGAAGTTTTATGGGGTTGGCAGGTTATTATCGAAAGTTTATACGGGATTTCTCTCGTATCGCGACGGCTTTAACTATGTTAACGAGAAAGAACATAAAGTTTGAATGGAAAGAAGCTCAAGTCGAGGCCTTCCGAGTATTGAAAGAAAGATTATGTAGTGCGCCGATCCTATCTTTACCTGATGGTTCAGAAGATTTCGTAGTTTACAGTGACGCTTCGAAATTGGGTTTGGGTTGTGTATTGATGCAACGTGGAAAGTTATTGGTTATGCTTCTCGTCAGTTGAAAGATCATGAAAGACAGTATCCCACCCATGATATGGAACTTGCCGCCGTTGTGTTTGGTTTAAAATTTTGGAGACATTATTTGTATGGTACCAAATTTCAGATTTTCACCGATCATAAAAGTCTTCAACATCTATTCAACCAACGGGAGCTAAATATGCGGCAACGACGATGGTTAGAACTGGTAAACGATTATGATTGTGAAATCATGTATCATCCGGGAAAATCTAATGTGGTGGTTGATGCTTTAAGTCGTAAATAAAAGAGTGGAACGATCAAAGTTATTGCATTACAGGCCGAATTATTACCGAACATATTTGAAGAGCTAAGGAAGTGTTAGATTGAAGCTTTAAAGGAAGAGAATATGAAACAAGAATGACTCACTGGTATGTCATCTCTATTAATAAAAGAAAATCGTGATTTAATATGTTTCGAAAATAGAATTTTGGTGACTCGTTTGGGTGATATACGTGAAAGAGTTTTGAATGAAGCTCACCGGTCGTTTTTTATTCATCCGGGTACTAACAAAATGTACCGAGACTTACGACAATTCTATTGGTGTTCGGGTCTGAAGAAAGATATTGCTCGATATGTGGAGTGTTGTTTAACTTGTTTGCAGGTTAAAGTGGAACATCAACAACCTTACGGTAAGTTACAATCGTTGGAAATACCGGTTTGGAAATGGGATCATATTACGATGGATTTCATAACAAAGTTGTCAAGAACTCTGAAAGGTTTCGATGCTATCTGGGTTATTGTTGATCGATTGTCTAAGTCGGCTCATTTTCTACCGATCAAAGAATCATATCCATTGGAAAGATTAGCGAAGTTATATATCGATGAAGTGGTAACTCGACACGGTGTACCATTATCGATTATATTTGATCGAGACATTCGGTTTACTTCGATGTTTTGGAAGAGTTTTTAGAGAGAGATGGGATCCCAGATAAAGTTAAGTATTGTTTATCACCCTCAGACAAATGGTCAAAGCAAACGGACTATTCAGACACTGGAAGATATGTTACGAGCTTGTATTATTGATTTTGGTGGATCGTGGGAAATGTATATTTCTTTGATTAAAATTTCTTATAATAACAATTATCATTCCAGTATTCAAGCGGCACCTTTTGAAGTATTGTATGGTCGAAAATTTCGAACTCCTTTGTGTTGGAACGAAGTTGGAGAGAAACAGTTAGTTGGGCAAAAAATAGTACAGTTAATAACTGATAAGATTGGACAGATCCGGGAACGAATAGAAGTGGCTCAAGACAGACAGAAAAGTTATGCCGACAGACGCCGAAAACCATTAGAATTTCATATTGGAGACAGTGTTATGTTAAAAGTCTCACCGTGGAAAGGAGTAGTTCATTTTGGGAAACGTGGTAAACTAAGTCCTAGGTATATTGGACCATTTGTGATTATTGAAAGAATTGGTGAAGTGGCGTATCGGTTAGAGATTCCATCTGAGCTAAGTGGTATTCATAATACTTTCCATGTTTCAAATCTTCGAAAGTGTTTAGTTACTCCTGATCAGGCAATACCGTTACCATAAATTCAGGTTGATGAAAAATTATCATTTATCGTAGAATCGGAAGTGATTATTGATCAGAAAGTCATAGTACTCAGAAATAAAGAAATCAGTTTAGTAAAGGTACAGTGTCGGTACCACAAGGGACAGAATGCGACATGGGAATTGGAATTCGAAATGAAATCAAAGTACCCCCATTTGTTTGACTGACCGAATTCCGGGACAGAATTCCTTTTAGGGGGAGATATTGTGATAACCCGGTAAGTTACGTTTATTATTTTATGTGATCATTAAGATAAGTGGAAGGGCTTTATATTATATTTGATACTTCTATTGGTATTTTAAGTATTAGATATAGGTTAAGGGTTTATGTGTTTAGTTGGTTATACTTTTGGATTTAAGTGTAAATAACCATAGATATATATATGTGACTCATAGATAGTTTAATGAGTCATAACAACTCATATGCTGAAATATCTTAGTGGGGGTGGGGGGGGGGTTATGTGTGTGTCGGCAAAAAGAGAAGAGAAAGGAGAGAAGAAGGGAATGCAAGAGAAGAAGGGTTAGAGTTAGGTTCTTTTACTTTGGTGATTCAAATAATTCTCCAAATTTGCAGGTATGTTTAGATTGTTATGTTGAAACTTATTCTTCCTTGCTTAAGTTATCTTAGTCAGTTTAGGATTTGTTTAAGTTCCTCCATGAATAATACTTGAGTTGAATCCAAGTCTTGAATTTAAGAAAAGCTATGGTTTATGGTTTATATATCTTCCTATACTTGGTATTGATTTAAGTTTCAAGGTTTAACTCTGCATTATGGTGATGGAGTTCATGTTATGGCAAGTTGCAGGTTATAAGTTAGATGGTAATTGTGAGTTTAAATGATTAGATATGCATGTATAGAGTTGATATGAGTTCCTCCTTGTTATTTGACGTTAGAACCTCATTTTTATGCTAAAAACTTCCATAGAAATGACCCAAATTCAATTGGGTTTGAGTTGGGGTGTCAGAGGGATGAAATAGGGGTTGTTTGTTGTCCACAGAGGTCTGTGCGACCTTTGGCGCGGTTTGGGTCGCGTCAAGCACTGTTTCAGCATTTTCCAATTTTTGTTTATTGCGTACTCGTGTCGTTTCTAGACGTAATATAGGGGTATGGGTACTTGTTTTGAGTGTAGAATAGCGTTTGAACTCATTGAACAAGTTATTATAAGCATATCACAACCCCAACTCTTGTTTTTTTATGTCAGTTGTTCGGTTTCTAGCTCGATTACGATTTGAGGCATCCGTTGGGAAGTTTAAGGTCGTAAATTGTAGTAGTGAGTCTTATATGCATATAATTATGTGGATTTCATAAATGTGTATATATTACAGGCTCGGTTACTCGTCAGTGAAGTTTGAGATAAGTGGTGTTCGGTTGTGTCGCTTACGCGTGTGTGGTTTCAAACTCTTAATAAGGTGAGTTTTCTTTTAACCAATTTCAAAGTGGAATGCATACATTATGAAATGGCTAATTTTATAATGTGAAATATTATTGATATGAAATATTTTTGTAGATCCCAGTACAGTGCAATCAACAGATATAATCAATGAAGAACAATATATTAGCCACAACCTCTAGTCATATGATTGATAAGAACTCAAAGGGTTACAGGTTTACAGAAAGAATTTCTGATAATGGTATGTAAACCTAATGACTAGAAAATTAGGAAATGAGACTATCTAACCTAATTATGAAACAAATAATGCCTTTATATACTAGGCTTACAAGGCCTAATGGGCTTATGGGCTTGGGCCCATCTAACTATTAAACTATTAAGTAATTACAAATTGAACCCTTATAAATACTTTATTCCACTTTCAACGCACAGGACTTTCAGTCCTAACAATCTCCCCCTAAAGTTGAATAAAGCATTTATCAACATGAAAATAATTTAGGCCTTGATCTTCTTTCCCTCTTGAGTCTTTGAAGAACTTTGGTGTTGCATGTCTTCATGACTTTCCACGCTCCCCCTTGAATAAAGTTCTTGGTCTTCATAGTATCAACATTGTAACCAAATTCAATGTACAGTAGCCTCGACTGAATGCACTATCACACAACTTTTAACTGTAGAAACTCAATCACATCGGATCAGCACACAAGAAAGATAATGTGAGAGTAACGTGACATTCCACGGTGCATCTTCAGTTTAAAACAACAATCAGCTCGTAGGAGGAATGATAAACAAACTTGTAGCAGACACCACATGATACGGGAAAGAATCAATACAAACTTTGAAATCTCTTTGAAAAATCTGAAACATCATCTTCATCTCTTTGATCTCTAGACTGTCTTCAGAAACTTTGAAATCTCTTTAAAACTTTGAAATTTAACTTTTTCTCCCCCTTTTTGATGATTGTGAGCATCATGATCATCAAAACTCTTCAATTTCAACATATTCTATGATCTCCCCTTTATGATAAGATGACATTCTCCGCATTTTGATCTGAGTATCCGTCAATTCATGAAATATATATATCCGAATCTTTTCAAATTCAGATATAATAAGAATTGAAAACCTGAATCAACAAATGATACAGTTAGTATGCCTGTAAGTAGCACGGAGCCACATTGTACAACGGATGTACTTTGGAAAGGAGCTTTTGTGATGTTCACTCCCCTAGGGCTTCCATTCAATCATCGAAAAACCACAAAGGAATTTTCTATGAATGTTATGACAAGAAAACTCATTCCTTGTGTGCTCGTGCAAGTGTAGAAATGATTGAAGCTACTTAGCTTGATCAGGCTCAAATTGTGTAAGCTGTTGAGACAACAACATATATTACACGGACTCAATGTGCATGAAAGAGGTGCGAAGGTGGGGCAACTTTCCTTCTTTTTCAATATCTAAATCTTCCGAGTGAAGACTAGGTAGCAGATATGCTGCGTCCCCAAAGAAAATGAAACATTTCTTTGTTAAGAAATAAACGAGTGGTTGGTGGGGTTATAGAAAGAGTTGGCATGGGCTAGGTGCCTTTTCAATGATGGTCACCAAAGAATATGAACCAATCAGAATATGTGGTTGCCCGGCTCAGAAATTGGTTGGTGCAGAGTTCTGATATTCTTTTAACTCCGTTCTCACACCCTCTTTCTTTTTGTCATTAAAGCTCACTTCTAACCAAACTCTCATTTACATTTTACCGCTCAGCACAATGAGAAAAACTCAACCGGATGAGTTATCTCCCCCACTCTTTGATTTAAGACCCCTCACCCCTCAATCACTCAAGGATAACTTCCGGGGTAGGAAACACTGATTAACGTGAATCCATGGAAGTTCTGTTTAAGCTCACTCATGAATCCTATGTAAGTCCTAAAAAGAATGGTTGCTCAATAGTTTAACTTGAACATTTAAGCTCAAATAAGATAACACTGTCAAAAAAATATGCTCAGGAGATTTGAGCAATTGGTCTTTGAAAAACTGACAATGTACCAATCAGATCAACTAAACTGGTTAGGGTATCAAAGAATTGGATATTTTGTTTATATGAACGAATATAAACAATTTTGCAATGAAAGCACAAGATTAGAAATAATGATTTATGCTCAACAATATTGAATTTCAAGCGGGGGTATTACCATCGAAAAAATTGTTTCGCTATGAGACATGGTAATAACAAATACAAATGAAGTACTGAATCTGTGTGTGTGAATACGTTACAGTATAAGGATAAGATAATACGCAAGTATTGATCTTTAGAAACACACAGTCAGTTAAACATTAAAGCTCAAGAATTGAAAAACATTTTAAAATCACACTTCTTATTTCATAAAATCTTTTGAGAATCAGAAGTGGTTTGAACATTTCAGAAACTGTTTTTCATGCTTGAAAGTTGTTCTTCTTCCAAACAATCAGAGATGTAGAATTAGAAGATATTTACCTTTTAAGCTCCCCCCTCAAATCATGATAGAATGATTTATGTATTTTAAGCTCCCCCTGGATATTTGCAAAATATCCAAGTC
This sequence comes from Arctium lappa, assembly GCA_023525745.1. Lineage (NCBI taxonomy): Eukaryota > Viridiplantae > Streptophyta > Magnoliopsida > Asterales > Asteraceae > Arctium > Arctium lappa. The sequence continues at coordinate 62,824,962 of CM042061.1, forward strand.
TGAACGTTGAAGAACGGGTCCTGATCTGTCATGTGATCAGAAGCCAAACTTCGTTGAAGTCCGGGTTCTAAGCTGATTTACTTAGAAACCATTGTTCTTCTACTCCCCCTTGACAATAGGTGCCTGCAACAAAGAATCAGTTTTCGGCTTTGGTACCCACTGGTATTTGGGTCCAGAAATGTTAGTTGCAGTTCTTGTGGGGGAAATAGAATAAGAACCATACCAGAAGTGATCTCTGGTTTTGTGAATGTGATCATGTATACGACAATAAGAACAGTGGTATTTCTTACCTGACAACCTAAGTAATTGTTCTCTCGAGTAGATGTGATCAGGTTTACCTTTACTCGCATTGTTCTTCTTGGCATTAAACGCATGTACACACGATTCTCTTTCTTTCAGCTCATCTTTCTTCTCATCTTCAACTGGTTTCTTCTTCCAGACCAGTTCCTCTTCTTTGTATCTCCATCTTCTTGGATGTGTACCTGAACCATCTATATTTCTATCATAGAAAAGGTTAGTACTACGAATCTGATCAGAAGATTTAACTGACCTTTTTGAAGAAACAGTTTTCTGATTTGAACTTGATGTTGTCTTTTCAAGCTCTTTAATCTTTGAAGCAAAGTTGTCTCTTTCTTTGACAAGCAGGTCAATCTTCGTCTCGTATTCAGACTTCGTTTTCTTCTCTTTCAGCACACTTTTAGATAGTTCAGATAGTTTCTCAGTAAGCTTTTTGATTTCAGCCTCAAACATGCTTCTTTCTTCTTCAAATCCCTTCTTAGCATCCTTTCTTTGGCCGGATATTTTCTTGAAGAATCCAGCGTTCTTCTGTTCAATTTCCTTCTTCTCCTTGACAAACTTTTCCCTTTCCAGAATGATTATTTTCTCAAAATCAGAAACTTGCTGAGAAAGCTTTATGCATTTAAGCTCAACAATCTTCTTTTCTTCAAAACACTTTCTTGAAAAATCTGAGAACTTCTTTGAAAATCCTTTCTTTTCACTCTCAAAATCAGCTTTATCTTTTTCAAAAGCAGCAAGTCTTTTTGTCAGATCGAGATTTTCATTCTCCAACATGTTTCCTCTTTCTTCAAGCATCAGGTACTTCTCTTCTTTGGCTTCAAAATTATTGATATGAAATATTTTTGATATGAAATATTTTTTGTAGATCCCAGTACAGTGCAATCAACAGATATAATCAATGAAGAACAATATATTAGCCACAACCTCTAGTCATATGATTGATAAGAACTCAAAGGGTTACAGGTTTACAGAAAGAATTTCTGATAATGGTATGTAAACCTAATGACTAGAAAATTAGGAAATGCGACTATCTAACCTAATTATGAAACAAATAATGCCTTTATATACTAGGCTTACAAGGCCTAATGGGCTTATGGGCTTGGGCCCATCTAACTATTAAACTATTAAGTAATTACAAATTGAACCCTTATAAATACTTTATTCCACTTTCAACGCACAGGACTTTCAGTCCTAACAATCTCCCCCTAAAGTTGAATAAAGCATTTATCAACATGAAAATAATTTAGGCCTTGATCTTCTTTCCCTCTTGAGTCTTTGAAGAACTTTGGTGTTGCATGTCTTCATGACTTTCCACGCTCCCCCTTGAATAAAGTTCTTGGTCTTCATAGTATCAACATTGTAACCAAATTCAATGTACAGTAGCCTCGACTGAATGCACTATCACACAACTTTTAACTGTAGAAACTCAATCACATCGGATCAGCACACAAGAAAGATAATGTGAGAGTAACGTGACATTCCACGGTGCATCTTCAGTTTAAAACAACAATCAGCTCGTAGGAGGAATGATAAACAAACTTGTAGCAGACACCACATGATACGGGAAAGAATCAATACAAACTTTGAAATCTCTTTGAAAAATCTGAAACATCATCTTCATCTCTTTGATCTCTAGACTGTCTTCAGAAACTTTGAAATCTCTTTAAAACTTTGAAATTTAACTTTTTCTCCCCCTTTTTGATGATTGTGAGCATCATGATCATCAAAACTCTTCAATTTCAACATATTCTATGATCTCCCCTTTATGATAAGATGACATTCTCCGCATTTTGATCTGAGTATCCGTCAATTCATGAAATATATATATCCGAATCTTTTCAAATTCAGATATAATAAGAATTGAAAACCTGAATCAACAAATGATACAGTTAGTATGCCTGTAAGTAGCACGGAGCCACATTGTACAACGGATGTACTTTGGAAAGGAGCTTTTGTGATGTTCACTCCCCTAGGGCTTCCATTCAATCATCGAAAAACCACAAAGGAATTTTCTATGAATGTTATGACAAGAAAACTCATTCCTTGTGTGCTCGTGCAAGTGTAGAAATGATTGAAGCTACTTAGCTTGATCAGGCTCAAATTGTGTAAGCTGTTGAGACAACAACATATATTACACGGACTCAATGTGCATGAAAGAGGTGCGAAGGTGGGGCAACTTTCCTTCTTTTTCAATATCTAAATCTTCCGAGTGAAGACTAGGTAGCAGATATGCTGCGTCCCCAAAGAAAATGAAACATTTCTTTGTTAAGAAATAAACGAGTGGTTGGTGGGGTTATAGAAAGAGTTGGCATGGGCTAGGTGCCTTTTCAATGATGGTCACCAAAGAATATGAACCAATCAGAATATGTGGTTGCCCGGCTCAGAAATTGGTTGGTGCAGAGTTCTGATATTCTTTTAACTCCGTTCTCACACCCTCTTTCTTTTTGTCATTAAAGCTCACTTCTAACCAAACTCTCATTTACATTTTACCGCTCAGCACAATGAGAAAAACTCAACCGGATGAGTTATCTCCCCCACTCTTTGATTTAAGACCCCTCACCCCTCAATCACTCAAGGATAACTTCCGGGGTAGGAAACACTAATTAACGTGAATCCATGGAAGTTCTGTTTAAGCTCACTCATGAATCCTATGTAAGTCCTAAAAAGAATGGTTGCTCAATAGTTTAACTTGAACATTTAAGCTCAAATAAGATAACACTGTCAAAAAAATATGCTCAGGAGATTTGAGCAATTGGTCTTTGAAAAACTGACAATGTACCAATCAGATCAACTAAACTGGTTAGGGTATCAAAGAATTGGATATTTTGTTTATATGAACGAATATAAACAATTTTGCAATGAAAGCACAAGATTAGAAATAATGATTTATGCTCAACAATATTGAATTTCAAGCGGGGGTATTACCATCGAAAAAATTGTTTCGCTATGAGACATGGTAATAACAAATACAAATGAAGTACTGAATCTGTGTGTGTGAATACGTTACAGTATAAGGATAAGATAATACGCAAGTATTGATCTTTAGAAACACACAGTCAGTTAAACATTAAAGCTCAAGAATTGAAAAACATTTTAAAATCACACTTCTTATTTCATAAAATCTTTTGAGAATCAGAAGTGGTTTGAACATTTCAGAAACTGTTTTTCATGCTTGAAAGTTGTTCTTCTTCCAAACAATCAGAGATGTAGAATTAGAAGATATTTACCTTTTAAGCTCCCCCCTCAAATCATGATAGAATGATTTATGTATTTTAAGCTCCCCCTGGATATTTGCAAAATATCCAAGTCTGAACGTTGAAGAACGGGTCCTGATCTGTCATGTGATCAGAAGCCAAACTTCGTTGAAGTCCGGGTTCTAAGCTGATTTACTTAGAAACCATTGTTCTTCTACTCCCCCTTGACAATAGGTGCCTGCAACAAAGAATCAGTTTTCGGCTTTGGTACCCACTGGTATTTGGGTCCAGAAATGTTAGTTGCAGTTCTTGTGGGGGAAATAGAATAAGAACCATACCAGAAGTGATCTCTGGTTTTGTGAATGTGATCATGTATACGACAATAAGAACAGTGGTATTTCTTACCTGACAACCTAAGTAATTGTTCTCTCGAGTAGATGTGATCAGGTTTACCTTTACTCGCATTGTTCTTCTTGGCATTAAACGCATGTACACACGATTCTCTTTCTTTCAGCTCATCTTTCTTCTCATCTTCAACTGGTTTCTTCTTCCAGACCAGTTCCTCTTCTTTGTATCTCCATCTTCTTGGATGTGTACCTGAACCATCTATATTTCTATCATAGAAAAGGTTAGTACTACGAATCTGATCAGAAGATTTAACTGACCTTTTTGAAGAAACAGTTTTCTGATTTGAACTTGATGTTGTCTTTTCAAGCTCTTTAATCTTTGAAGCAAAGTTGTCTCTTTCTTTGACAAGCAGGTCAATCTTCGTCTCGTATTCAGACTTCGTTTTCTTCTCTTTCAGCACACTTTTAGATAGTTCAGATAGTTTCTCAGTAAGCTTTTTGATTTCAGCCTCAAACATGCTTCTTTCTTCTTCAAATCCCTTCTTAGCATCCTTTCTTTGGCCGGATATTTTCTTGAAGAATCCAGCGTTCTTCTGTTCAATTTCCTTCTTCTCCTTGACAAACTTTTCCCTTTCCAGAATGATTATTTTCTCAAAATCAGAAACTTGCTGAGAAAGCTTTATGCATTTAAGCTCAACAATCTTCTTTTCTTCAAAACACTTTCTTGAAAAATCTGAGAACTTCTTTGAAAATCCTTTCTTTTCACTCTCAAAATCAGCTTTATCTTTTTCAAAAGCAGCAAGTCTTTTTGTCAGATCGAGATTTTCATTCTCCAACATGTTTCCTCTTTCTTCAAGCATCAGGTACTTCTCTTCTTTGGCTTCAAAATTATTGATATGAAATATTTTTGATATGAAATATTTTTTGTAGATCCCAGTACAGTGCAATCAACAGATATAATCAATGAAGAACAATATATTAGCCACAACCTCTAGTCATATGATTGATAAGAACTCAAAGGGTTACAGGTTTACAGAAAGAATTTCTGATAATGGTATGTAAACCTAATGACTAGAAAATTAGGAAATGCGACTATCTAACCTAATTATGAAACAAATAATGCCTTTATATACTAGGCTTACAAGGCCTAATGGGCTTATGGGCTTGGGCCCATCTAACTATTAAACTATTAAGTAATTACAAATTGAACCCTTATAAATACTTTATTCCACTTTCAACGCACAGGACTTTCAGTCCTAACAATCTCCCCCTAAAGTTGAATAAAGCATTTATCAACATGAAAATAATTTAGGCCTTGATCTTCTTTCCCTCTTGAGTCTTTGAAGAACTTTGGTGTTGCATGTCTTCATGACTTTCCACGCTCCCCCTTGAATAAAGTTCTTGGTCTTCATAGTATCAACATTGTAACCAAATTCAATGTACAGTAGCCTCGACTGAATGCACTATCACACAACTTTTAACTGTAGAAACTCAATCACATCGGATCAGCACACAAGAAAGATAATGTGAGAGTAACGTGACATTCCACGGTGCATCTTCAGTTTAAAACAACAATCAGCTCGTAGGAGGAATGATAAACAAACTTGTAGCAGACACCACATGATACGGGAAAGAATCAATACAAACTTTGAAATCTCTTTGAAAAATCTGAAACATCATCTTCATCTCTTTGATCTCTAGACTGTCTTCAGAAACTTTGAAATCTCTTTAAAACTTTGAAATTTAACTTTTTCTCCCCCTTTTTGATGATTGTGAGCATCATGATCATCAAAACTCTTCAATTTCAACATATTCTATGATCTCCCCTTTATGATAAGATGACATTCTCCGCATTTTGATCTGAGTATCCGTCAATTCATGAAATATATATATCCGAATCTTTTCAAATTCAGATATAATAAGAATTGAAAACCTGAATCAACAAATGATACAGTTAGTATGCCTGTAAGTAGCACGGAGCCACATTGTACAACGGATGTACTTTGGAAAGGAGCTTTTGTGATGTTCACTCCCCTAGGGCTTCCATTCAATCATCGAAAAACCACAAAGGAATTTTCTATGAATGTTATGACAAGAAAACTCATTCCTTGTGTGCTCGTGCAAGTGTAGAAATGATTGAAGCTACTTAGCTTGATCAGGCTCAAATTGTGTAAGCTGTTGAGACAACAACATATATTACACGGACTCAATGTGCATGAAAGAGGTGCGAAGGTGGGGCAACTTTCCTTCTTTTTCAATATCTAAATCTTCCGAGTGAAGACTAGGTAGCAGATATGCTGCGTCCCCAAAGAAAATGAAACATTTCTTTGTTAAGAAATAAACGAGTGGTTGGTGGGGTTATAGAAAGAGTTGGCATGGGCTAGGTGCCTTTTCAATGATGGTCACCAAAGAATATGAACCAATCAGAATATGTGGTTGCCCGGCTCAGAAATTGGTTGGTGCAGAGTTCTGATATTCTTTTAACTCCGTTCTCACACCCTCTTTCTTTTTGTCATTAAAGCTCACTTCTAACCAAACTCTCATTTACATTTTACCGCTCAGCACAATGAGAAAAACTCAACCGGATGAGTTATCTCCCCCACTCTTTGATTTAAGACCCCTCACCCCTCAATCACTCAAGGATAACTTCCGGGGTAGGAAACACTAATTAACGTGAATCCATGGAAGTTCTGTTTAAGCTCACTCATGAATCCTATGTAAGTCCTAAAAAGAATGGTTGCTCAATAGTTTAACTTGAACATTTAAGCTCAAATAAGATAACACTGTCAAAAAAATATGCTCAGGAGATTTGAGCAATTGGTCTTTGAAAAACTGACAATGTACCAATCAGATCAACTAAACTGGTTAGGGTATCAAAGAATTGGATATTTTGTTTATATGAACGAATATAAACAATTTTGCAATGAAAGCACAAGATTAGAAATAATGATTTATGCTCAACAATATTGAATTTCAAGCGGGGGTATTACCATCGAAAAAATTGTTTCGCTATGAGACATGGTAATAACAAATACAAATGAAGTACTGAATCTGTGTGTGTGAATACGTTACAGTATAAGGATAAGATAATACGCAAGTATTGATCTTTAGAAACACACAGTCAGTTAAACATTAAAGCTCAAGAATTGAAAAACATTTTAAAATCACACTTCTTATTTCATAAAATCTTTTGAGAATCAGAAGTGGTTTGAACATTTCAGAAACTGTTTTTCATGCTTGAAAGTTGTTCTTCTTCCAAACAATCAGAGATGTAGAATTAGAAGATATTTACCTTTTAAGCTCCCCCCTCAAATCATGATAGAATGATTTATGTATTTTAAGCTCCCCCTGGATATTTGCAAAATATCCAAGTCTGAACGTTGAAGAACGGGTCCTGATCTGTCATGTGATCAGAAGCCAAACTTCGTTGAAGTCCGGGTTCTAAGCTGATTTACTTAGAAACCATTGTTCTTCTACTCCCCCTTGACAATAGGTGCCTGCAACAAAGAATCAGTTTTCGGCTTTGGTACCCACTGGTATTTGGGTCCAGAAATGTTAGTTGCAGTTCTTGTGGGGGAAATAGAATAAGAACCATACCAGAAGTGATCTCTGGTTTTGTGAATGTGATCATGTATACGACAATAAGAACAGTGGTATTTCTTACCTGACAACCTAAGTAATTGTTCTCTCGAGTAGATGTGATCAGGTTTACCTTTACTCGCATTGTTCTTCTTGGCATTAAACGCATGTACACACGATTCTCTTTCTTTCAGCTCATCTTTCTTCTCATCTTCAACTGGTTTCTTCTTCCAGACCAGTTCCTCTTCTTTGTATCTCCATCTTCTTGGATGTGTACCTGAACCATCTATATTTCTATCATAGAAAAGGTTAGTACTACGAATCTGATCAGAAGATTTAACTGACCTTTTTGAAGAAACAGTTTTCTGATTTGAACTTGATGTTGTCTTTTCAAGCTCTTTAATCTTTGAAGCAAAGTTGTCTCTTTCTTTGACAAGCAGGTCAATCTTCGTCTCGTATTCAGACTTCGTTTTCTTCTCTTTCAGCACACTTTTAGATAGTTCAGATAGTTTCTCAGTAAGCTTTTTGATTTCAGCCTCAAACATGCTTCTTTCTTCTTCAAATCCCTTCTTAGCATCCTTTCTTTGGCCGGATATTTTCTTGAAGAATCCAGCGTTCTTCTGTTCAATTTCCTTCTTCTCCTTGACAAACTTTTCCCTTTCCAGAATGATTATTTTCTCAAAATCAGAAACTTGCTGAGAAAGCTTTATGCATTTAAGCTCAACAATCTTCTTTTCTTCAAAACACTTTCTTGAAAAATCTGAGAACTTCTTTGAAAATCCTTTCTTTTCACTCTCAAAATCAGCTTTATCTTTTTCAAAAGCAGCAAGTCTTTTTGTCAGATCGAGATTTTCATTCTCCAACATGTTTCCTCTTTCTTCAAGCATCAGGTACTTCTCTTCTTTGGCTTCAAAATCTGCAACTTTTTGTTCGAGTTCATATATTTTCTTTGAAGCTTCAGCACTTGTTGGATCACTTTTTTTTATATCAGCTTCTCTTTCAATATCTGATATTCTCCTTTTCAGCTCAAAGTTTTTATTTTTCAAAGACTTTTTCTCAAATATAGTCGATAATGAATTAGCCTCCGCCTTCAGTTTTGAAATCTCAAGATCGTCATTAGTTTTCTTCAGAATGCGAAATTTTTCTTCCAAATCTCTAATGATTTTCATCATATCTTCTTTTGAAGTATCAAGATGAATCAAATGAGTCATTGTTACCTGTAAAGCTTAAAGTCCAGGGACTGAACTTAACAAGAGATGAAACTTTAAAGTGCAAGGACCAAAAGTGACAACAAGTGAAACTTGAAAGTTTATGGGTCACAAATGACAGACGACCGAAACTTTGAAGTACGGGGGCTGAAAGCGACACAAACAGAAACTTAAAAACTACAAGGACTAAAAGTGACAAAAAAATAAACTTAAAACTAGAAGGACTAAAAATGACATATACTAAAACTACTAACTAAAGGGACTAAAAGTGTAAAAAAATAAAACTTCTAACGAACTTAACTAAAACTAACGGAAAAAGGACTAAAACTGAAATAAAAATAACCAAACTAACAAACTAACCGGACTAACTGAGACTTAACGGAAAAGGACCAAAAAGTAAGAAAATTAACCGTCACTTAACGGAAACACTATTCATCGTCTTCCTCGTTGAGCCAACCTGCAAAGCTTCAAAACGTTTAGAAATTTTCAATGCAAAACGATCGTTAAAGCTCCTTGATCAGTCCTTAACAGATTAAAATTCAACCAGTCAACCCACGATCACAAACGAACCAACCGAAAACTTTTCGGAAAATGCTCGAAACTTTAGGAAATCAGTATGAGTTAAAACTTTTCGATCAAAAATGATCGTTTATGTTCCTTTAAGCTCCCTCAACTGATTAAATCTCGAAAAAAATCTCTCAAACTCTCGAACGAAGCAACCGAAGATTTTTCGGAAACCGAACGAGAATTTAAAAGCTCGATATGGGTGAAAATTTTTCGATCAAAAACGATCGTTTAAGCTTTGTAAACTACCCTTACCAGTTTAAAACTTGAAAAACTTAGTTCACGATCGCTACCGAATCAACCGAAATGATTTCGAAAAACAATCGAGAACCTCAAAACTTGTTCGAAGTTGGTTCGCTGGACACCGGGAGCCGCAAGGGACCGTTCGGGGAGACACCGGTCGATAGATACCGGGGTTTGGGAGACACCGGTCGAGAAGAATGTCCGGGAGATGATGGCACCGGGCGAGAGATACCGGTCAATTGATGGTCCGGTCGAGACGCCGAGCGTTAGATACCGGGCGTAAGCGAGACACCGGTCCTTTTGCAAGGCACCGGTCAAAGGAAAGAAAGAAACACCGGTCGAGCGTGGGATTAACACCGGGCGCCCGGAGATGTATACCAAAAATATATATGCGATGTATGTATATATATGTATGAGAAGCAGATGTATATAAACTATGTATGCATGCGATGGATATAAACTATGTATGCATGTGATATATGAATGTTATGTAAAAATATATGCATGAGATGTATGTGATGAAAATATGCGTGAGATGTATGAGATGAATATATGTGATGCACCAAAATTTTCAAGTAATCATCAATACTTTACCAACCCACTAAGAAATAGTAACCAATCAAAATTTATCATACCAATTGGACCGGTGTTGCTTCAAATTAATCACGACCGGTGTTGAGTATGAAACTTAAAATACTCAACTTACGACCGGTGTTGCTTCAACCCGGTCGAAGGACACCCCGGTCAAAAGGAACAGTCCGGTCGCAAGGCACGGATCGAAGATAAACTTTATCGATTAACAGATAATGCAATTAAATCAAGTTGATAACATATATTCTACCGATAAAGTCGATGAATTCTGGAAATCGATCGAGACCAAACCCAGAAAATCAATCGATAGCAAACTAAATCAACCCAGAAAATCTTGCAGATATGAACTCAAAATAGATTTAATTTTGGGACTGTCGACCGATCCTTTTAAAAATTAATTTTTAAAAAACCATAGAAATCAAATTAACCAAGGAAGACGATGAACCAGAACACAGATCAACCAGATTTAAACCCAGAAATTTATTTCAAACTGAACTTAACCCAAACTGAACCGACCGATCTTAAAAAAAATTGATTTTGAAAAAACGATAAAGCAGTAATCAGATCAATCAATTTGTTTTGCTCTGATACCAATTGTAGATAATCAGATCAATCAATTCAACCTGACTTGATTTTCCAGAAAAAATTTAATCCAGGAAAAAGAATCGGTCAATAAGAAAAAAATTATGCAGACTTCGATCAATAAAAATATTATCTAATAAGCACTTAAAGGTTTTAGACAAACCTTTTTGGATCGTATCGAATAAAAATAAATTTGAACCTGCTCTGATACCAATTGTAGATCCCAGTACAGTGCAATCAACAGATATAATCAATGAAGAACAATATATTAGCCACAACCTCTAGTCATATGATTGATAAGAACTCAAAGGGTTACAGGTTTACAGAAAGAATTTTTGATAATGGTATGTAAACCTAATGACTAGAAAATTAGGAAATGCGACTGTCTAACCTAATTATGAAACAAATAATGCTTTTATATACTAGGCTTACAAGGCCTAATGGGCTTATGGGCTTGGGCCCATCTAACTATTAAACTATTAAGTAATTACAAATTGAACCCTTATAAATACTTTATTCCACTTTCAACGCACAGGACTTTCAGTCCTAACAATTTTGTTATCATTTGATATGTTATGGTTGTGCTAGAATGCCAACGATCTGTTACGGTTATGCTAGAATGCCAACGAAATGTGTGCGGTTGGGCTAGAATGCCAACGAAATGTGTACGGTTGTGCTAGAATGCCAACGATATGTGTTCGGTTGTGCTAGAATGTCAACGAGGCAATTATATGTGTTTTGCCTAAATGTCAATAAAAGTGTTTTTTTATAAATATTTTATATATAAACTGTTTTGATATATTGTGGAATGACAGAGAATATCTCGCTAGACCATTCGGTCTAACCCTCATTTTTGTTTTAAAAATATGTATTTCAGGACAAGTACGTATGGCCGATAAGGGAAAAGGGAAGATGTGATCTTACTTGTTCGAGTGTTGTTTTGTGAAGTTGATATGAAGTTTATCTGCAAATTGTTTTGATCATTGTAAATAGATCTTTTGTACGATGTTAACTTTATCGAAAAATTTGTAGTGACTTAATGAGATTGTATAATTTTGGATTATGTGACCCAATGTGTAACTCAATATGGTTTGTTTATATATGAGATACATGTTAAATGTTATGTGAAATGTCGGGTTCTTACATTGTGGATATCACATGTGATATTTGATGAGAATAATGATTTTTGTATATCAAAAGTGAATCTAGAAAAAAAAATAGTATTAAACTTGATAAAAAATGAATTCATTAAAATTAAATAATAAATAAATTTAAAATATATACTAAGATTTTTAAGGATTTATCCAATTCAAAATGGTAATTATCCTAATTTCTAAAATTATTTTTCATTTTTTATTTACTAGAAGCGTACTCGCGCAATGCAGCGAGATACATCATGATTTTAATGTTTCCTTTTATTTTTTGTCAATTTACGGTACGATTTTGGATGATTTTGAGATAGTGATAATGGTTTTTTTTTATAAATTTGTTTAATTTAGCGAGATACATTAAGTATTTTGTTAGAATTCAATGATTATTTAAATTCTTTATATTTAAATTGAGATGTTTATCCTGTTTTGATTATGTTTATTAGTTAGTTATGAATTCAAACATATAGCTTTAGAAATTTGTACTCATGCATTATTACTTGTAATCTTGAATTTTAAGTAATGTGTATCAATAAACAGTACTTCATGTATAAAAGCTTGTTTTTAAGAGTTTATTCGATAGTTTAATAATAATGTGATTTGTAACACCCTAAATTTAGAGAAATAAAAATTCGAAAAATTTGCAATATGACGGCTATAAATTGGTAAACTTGGGTATATCAAACATGTTATAAACCATCCCAAAGTATCATCCCGGTAAAACGGGGAAACAAGTTATGACCTTTACAATTGATCAAATGAATAATACACTAACAACCTAATAATCTAACATAAATAAGAAAGATTAGTATCGGGTGTTGCTATTCTTCCAAAAATGTGTCCGCTATCCAAAAGTATCGGTCTATACGTCTCCCAAAAAGACCGCTCTTGACCTCAAAGCCATCCACTCAGTCCCGACGAACCCCACCGGAAACCTGACATGTTATACATGTCATTTTAAGAAAAAGTGTTAGGCTAAAGCCTAGTGAGATCAAATATTTGCAATTAAAATAGTCGAATGCAAAAGTGAGTAAAAGAATTTCATTTGTGACAACAATAATAATATATACTATATTATAAAGCACGGATAAAAAAACTCTTAAATACAAATTATTAGGCACAAGGTATAGTCATTTTATGCAAGATTTTAAAAATCTCTTAATTTACAAGTATCAAAGCACAATATACATATTACTACTGCAGGCTTCTAACACCCACCAATTTGGTATGTGTAAGGTCTTCCTTTTATGCAGACCTTTCCATGTATCACTATTAATTAATATATTATATTATTATAATTTTATTTTAATTATATTATTAAATATGTAATTGGTTATTTTTTCTAGATCTCATTAAAATATATAAGATAATCATTGAATTCTAACAAAATACTTGATTTTTTTATATAAAAAACATTATATTATTAAGTCTAAATTAAACAAATTTATAAAAAAAAAAAAAACATTATCACTTTCTCAAAATCATCCAAAATCGTACTGTAAATCGACAAAAAAATAAAATGAAACATTAAAAAATTGTGATGTATATCGTTGCATTGTGCGAGTACGCTTCTAGTATTAATAATAATAACAATAATGCTCTTGAATATAGCAAATACCTCTTGGGTTAACGGGGGAGACCCACTTACTGACACAAATGACGGAACACAAAAGTAAGCCATTTGATGAGTCAGTAAATCCAATACACAAATAAAGTACACGCAAGGGATGTCAGACTCAGTGGCTTTAAACGTACACCCACGGAAACTCAAGTTCAACCCCGAAGGGTCCTTACGTCGAGCTCCTCATCCAATATCGTAATACTTGAACACGTAGACGTCTAAACGTGCCTCGACGTGGGAAACTAGTCGTCCCAACGCTGGAACAACAATATATCAAATTACGGGGTCATGACTCCCAAATGCAACAATTAAGCCAAAAATGCTCATAAGGCCCAACGGTTATTCCCACAATGGATAATATGCATAAATGACATGCAGGGTGATTTCCACCAAAACCATTTCTCATTGTTTACCTAAGGATCACTAGTCAAAATATGAATGACCCTTCTTATAGTTCGAATCCCAAAATATGATGTAAGCTAAAATGCAAACTTATCAGCAGTTAACCACAAGTTCAATGTTCCCAACTCCATAAGTTTTACATGGTAAATGTCCTCCATTTAAATATATATCCCAAGTATAAATAATCTAAAAGAACATTATTGGAGTTTATAAACCTCCATTTCCCAAAAGTTATCACAAACCCTAATATCTCCAAAAGGTAAGTTTAGCACAAATTTCATAATTCAAATATCTGAAAGAGGAGATGTTTAGGAATCCAAAATCAACATTTGACATGTATAAAGTTTTGTAAAAAGTGTATGAACTCACCTTAGGGCTTTCTAAAAGTAAAGTCAAACCCTAGAATGGAGGAGAGTTGAGATGAGATGTTAATCCACTTGAGAGCTCCCTAACAACACTTCCTAAAAGTGTTAAGGACCACCATTAATGACCTAGAATCACCATAAATGATGAAAGAGGTTTAAGGAGAAAATACTTACTGATTCCAACAGAGAAAATCGCACCCCAAACCCTAGAATCAGATAAAAATGGCTAAAAATTGTGACTTGACTTTTTATACCCAAAACACCCCGACGCGATAGTGACATGACGAGAGTGACATTTGTCACTCTCGCGGGCAATGTCACATCCTTTATTTGATTTTACAATTTGGTGTAAAACATCAACATTTTAAAATAACATTTTGGCATGTACACCGTTTTCATAAATCATCTTGAACTCACCTCGCTAGATTTAGGCTAAATCTAGATTTTCCCCCAACTAGAGCTCCTTTGAAGAACAATTGGATTCTCAAGTCAAAACTTCCAAAAACATAAATCCATACATATTCAACCATAAATAAACATAACCAAACACGTAGAATCATTCCCCAACAATTTATATCAAATCCCCAAACGAGATCAAAACCCTAATTTCTCCAAAATCATCCAACCAAAAACTTAAAAAATAGAGTACTTGGAAACTATGAATGAAGCATTTACAACTTGATTAAAGTGTTAGAAATAAGAAGAGATGAACTCACATTGGTGGGTTTTGATAAAACTCAAAACCCTAGGATTTTCTTGAAGAAGACAACAATGGAGATGATGAGATGGTAGCTCCTTGAATCCTAGACTTCCAAGACCTTAGATGATGATGGAATGCTTTAAGGTCAAAGTAAATGGCCATAGAAATGGTTGAGGTTCGAACCAATATGATAGGAATAGGTTTGGGAGAGAAAGGGAAGAGAGTGGAAGTGAGAAAATGGGATAGTGGGCTGAAAATCGCAACTTTTAACACTCTGGTACTCGTAGGCTATAGTGCCAGGCTATTGTGCCAGTGGCACAATCGCCAGCTCTGGCTATTGTGACGGCTATAGTGACATTGTCACAATCGCTGTCACAATAGCCAAGAGGGTACCGAACGTTGTTTTGTCCATAACTTCTTCGTTTTAGCTCCGATTTCGCTCCGAAAGGAACCGTTGGACTCGTAATTGAATCATTTATCCATCAAGACTATAAAATCTAAGATTCAAGTCCAAAATCATATATCTTATTTTTTTTCCTCAATATATCGGTTCTGTATTAACTTTAAATGATACATTTTCAAAAATCGGGGTGTTACAAGATAAGATTCTTGTTTCAGCATGGTTAAATAACAGCTTAGATGCAGTAATAGGAAATGAACAAAAGAAGTCCCAATTTTGGAAAAGGATTACCAATTACTACGCTGAAAACAAGACTTGGGACAAACATCGGAGTGAGAAATCATTACAAAGTCGTTGGGTGAAAATTAGTGCCGTTGTAAGTAGGTTTTGTGGAATCCACTCTCACATTGAACGCTTAAGGAAAAGTAGGTACACGAAACAAGACAATGTAAACTACCAACTTGCTACTTTATTACGATTTAGTTAAACTTACGGAGACTATTTTGATATCGTGTTATCATGTGATAGGTAGTGGAGGCAAAGGAGGTTTTTAGGAAAGAGGAAGGTCACCCATTTCAATTAGATCATTGTTGGAATATATTGAGGTTTCAACATAAATGGATGAATGAACATAAGAGGATTGAAGATAAAAGAAAGTCAAGAGTTTATTCTAGCAAAGCTTCAAAGTCAATCAACTTAGATGATGACAACATAGAGCCTCCCGAGCCGACAAGCTTGAAGAGGCCAATTGGAAGAAAGGCTGAAAAGGAAGCGATCAAGAAAGCTAAAGTGTTAAATCAAGTCGGTGAAGATCGCGATGAATCATCAAAGGTGTGTATTGAGTTGGAAGAATTGAGGGCAAGAAGATTAGAAAATGAACGCACAAGGGCCGAACAATTTCAACAATTACTTGCAACCGAGCAAAAACATGTTGAGCTTAAAGAGAAAAAGCTTGAACTTCATGATCGAAGTGAGGAAGATAGAATTATGGCTATGGATACTAGCGGCATGTCTCCGATTCAAGTTGAATACTTTGAGAAGTGTCGAAAGGAAATCCTCGCAAAGCAAGCTAGGAGAGTTGAAAGCATGTGATCACGTATATGTTTTATAGACCATTTTTGTTTACCAAGTCTAAGGTATGTTTTTTTTTATCAAGGACTCTATTTTGTGACTTGGTCCAGATTCGTATGTTTGTGGTTGTTATTCATCAGATTCATATGTGGCGTGCTTTGTTTGGAGATTATTCAAATGATATTTTAAATTACAATCATTTTTGGAAGTTATCATTTCATATGAAATTTGTTTAAAAGTTAGTTTAAAAAGTTGTTAGGTATTAAATATATTGAATATTTTTAATAAAATCATTAATACTAGAGTTGCTAAAATAGCATAGCTGTTGGAGTTGGATGCAAAAAATTTTAGAGATTTTGATTTTTTTTACTTTATTTTAGAAAAAATTTAGCATAGCTGTTGGAGATGTTCTAAGAAGTTTAGAGAATAAAAACTCTTTTTTTTTTTTTTTTTTTTTTTTAAGATGCTAATCTACTAATTCGAAAATACGGTCAATCAACTTCACGGGTTGACATAGCGATAATAATCACGATAGCCACCGTCAAACCTAAGATACACGCACCTTACCTACATGAACACAACGAACCTTCCCCGAATTTGCAGATTCCCACTCAATCTATTCCGATTTTTCAGCTTCTATATCAATCCAATTTCAATTTCAATTTCAAGCAAACCCTTTTCATATCCCCTTTTAATTTCTTATCGAATCTTTTCTTCATTCACTTGCTGACCATATCTTGACGAGGTCACCCACAATTTCTACCGACAGTTTTTTTTATTCGGTAAATCTTCTTCTCTGCAACTTTTTCTGATTTGGGTTTGTTGGATTCAGTTCGAGAATTCAATTTGAATCAATGCAAATTCACCACAATTTTGAAAGTATGCTTTGTCTGTAAGCAATTGGGAAATGGGTACTATTTTGACTATATAATGTCAACTCTAGGGCTTGTTAAAAGCAAAATCGATATGGATGTTGTGCAGTTTAGACGCTTGTTTTTAGTTTTTGTTGTAGATCTTGTTGTTAATGTTCAATGCTGTGACGCAATTTTGCTTTGAAGTTGATATAAAGTGGAAATTGAAATTGAATAGTGAAAAATGTAGCATTGTTTTATGCTTTATGTTCTTGAAGTGATGAAGGATTTAAAGAGTTCATAGAGTAAACTATGTTTTTATTCACATTAATTTTCTTGTTTTATGCATGTGTGAATTGATTCTAAGCCTGAAATTGAAGATGAATATTGTCATTGTTTGTGAAATTGAGTGAATGACTTGCTTTTCGTTGCGAAACGAAACACATGTTGTGAGAACGAACGATTTTGGGCAAAATTGCATTTACATTTGCACAATTCATCCGAAATTGCTAAACTTGCGTGCTATATCCTCTTTTTGGTTGCTCCTTGGGGTAGAGGAAAGGATGCATACATCATTGAAAGGGTATCCCAGGTTAGGTCGAGACTAATCCTGAGAAATTGCAATTGTAAGACATCAATTCTGAAAAACTCAGTGGCTACAATTGTTGGGGACACGCCTAGATTCGAACCCGGGGAAGATGGGATATTCACCAATCACCACATCCGCCTAGGCCTCAACTACTACGCCAACAATTGTATACATCTTACTCTCTCCATACCCCACTATTTATGGGATTTACTAGGTTCGTTTGGTTTGATTTGGTTTATAAGAATGATTAGTTTGTGATAAAGAACTTAGTATGATGTTCAAAGAAATTAGTTTTATATCAATGCAATTTGCTTGGAATGAGAGATATATCTTCTTTTTTCTTTTTTTATTGGAAAGGGTGTCCTAGGCTATGCCTAGACTAATCCCTTGGCAAATTATGATTGTAAGACATAAGCTCTGATTAAACCTCAGTGGCCACAATTGTTGTGTACGCCTGGATTCGAACCCTGGGTAGATGGGATATTCCACCGCATCCCCCAGGGCCTTAACCAGTATGCCACAACCCTTGTGGTTGATATATATCTTCTTGTAGGCAAGAATTGCTTTCTAGGACATATTTTCTTGTACTTGTGCCATTGTGCATTATAACCATTGTACATAGAGCAAGCATTACTTGTTATTGGTAAATATAGTAAGAGTGCGATAATCAAAAACAATGCTAAAGATTTGTGGTTAGTAGGTTGTACGAGATAGGCAATCTTTGCTGTGAGGGATAAGTCGAATAAGGTAATAAAGACAAGCGGGATTGGTTTCTTTTGGGTGATTGATCTTGAATCTTATACCGTAAGATGCAAGGATATAGGTGTCAGGATAGGGATTTCTAAAAGACAAGTATGAGGGTGCGTTTATTTATGTATGTACATATATACATGTCTCTGAAACAACCTCTCTACCCCTTGAGGTAGAGGCAAGGTCTGTGTACATCCTCCTACCCCCTGGCCCTACCTCTTTGTGGGAATTACTGGTCCGTTTGGTTTGGTTTGGTTTCATATATATATATATATATATGTGTGTGTGTGTGTGTGTGTGTATGTGTGTTTGTGTGTGTCTAAAACCAAACTTGTAAAAAAAACGAAATGTTTCAACTTTCAAGTAGATATATCTCCAAGAACCCGTGAAGACAAGAGTTCATGGGTGGCAAAAGTTCAAAGAGATCGGTTTCAAGTAGGTATGCATCATGTGGCTCGGCTTCAAGTTCATACGGCTATGCACAATCATCATATCCTCAACCTCCAGTGAGCCAACCGTACGCTTCCCCTTCTCCATATCAAAGCTATCCTGAACAAGCTCCCGATACCAAGAGGAAGCTCGAGAGAAAATATTCAAAAATTGATGATAACTACAACAACCTCGAGCAGGTTACATTACACCCTATGTATTTAACAACCCTTGTCTAGATAATTGCTCATCTTCACGGGCTAAAGTTGCATACCCGTTTTCCGCTTATTTCTCAGGTTACCGATGCCCTAGCACGTGCCGGGTTGGAGTCTTCGAATTTGATCGTTGGTGTGGATTTCACCAAGAGCAACGAGTGGACAGGTTTGATTCAATCCGGAGATATTAGATAAGTTTTCAGTCGAGTTTCTGAAATTATTCTTCGATGTTAGGTGCGAGATCATTTCATCGAAGAAGCTTGCATCACATTGGAGACGATAGGAACCCTTATGAAGAAGCGATATCGATAATTGGAAGGACACTAGCTTCCTTCGATGAAGATAACTTAATCCCTTGTTTTGGATTCGGAGACGGTATATATAACATTAGAAGTCGACATAAATCTTGGTTGAGTTGGGTTTCGAGTATGATTGTAATGCGTATAATTTTTGTAATTTGGCAGCTTCGACACATGACCAAGAAGTCTTTAGTTTCTTTCCGGATGACAAGTTTTGTGAAGGATTCGAGGAGGTTTTGCGACGATATCGAGAATTAGTACCTCAACTACGGCTTGCAGGTGCCGATTTTGTTATTTTTTTTCGATTTATTTCTTGTAAAGTTTTGTTATCTCATCTTCTTTTTCGCCCGTTTTTTAAACAGGACCTACCTCGTTTGCCCCTATTATCGAAATGGCCATCACCATTGTTGAGCAAAGCGGCGGTCAGTATCACGTGTTGTTGATAATAGCCGACGGGCAGGTAATTCAAATACCGATTTCAACCTGATTTAATTCGAGAAGCATTTACGAGCTGTTTACTAAGTGCTTATAGCGTCTTATTGGGTAAGTAGTGCTTACTGGGTAAGAGATAATGTTGTTTACCGACAACTTCTGACCAAAAAATGTTGCTGACCGAGATGCTGACCCGGTCAGAGCATCTTACCAGAGTAGCGCTTACCCAAGTTTTTTTTTAGTGTATCCCAAAATAAGTGTCTGGTTTCAAAAGTAGGTGTTCTACCCATAATTATGAGATGGAAAATTCATTACTCCATCTAATTAAGGGTAAAACTGTCATTTACTTGATTAAAAAAATGTAATAATTAAACGTATCTAAAATTGTGCTTTTTTTCATTGTGGACATTGATTTTGGGACGGAGGGAGTATTTGATATTGGATTACGAGAAACTTTCATATTGTATGTCACAGGTCACGAGAAGTGTTGACACCGAACGTGGCCAGCTAAGTCAACAGGAGAGGAAAACCGTCGAGGCAATTGTGAAAGCGAGGTACTATTCCCGACGTCGAGTTTCATAGTTTCTCGATACAATTTTCTTCACCATTTCTAAAAACATCTCGACTTTTAGCGAGTACCCGTTGTCAATAATTCTAGTCGGGGTTGGAGATGGACCGTGGGACATGATGAGGGAATTTGACGATAATATCCCTGCTCGATCTTTTGACAATTTTCAGGCAAGTTTTAGCAAGTGTTATTAGAAACCCGTTTTCTCTGAGAGTCCGTTGTTTTTTTTAACATCCGACTTGCTCGTTTTTTTTTCCGTTTTAGTTTGTGAATTTTACAGAAATAATGTCGAAGAATATCGATCGGTCTAGGAAGGAAGCCGAGTTTGCTCTTTCGGCGTTGATGGAAATACCTTCGCAGTATAAGGCAACGTTGGAGCTCAACATATTAGGGTAACCTAACTGCCCACAATGAAAAAGACACAGTTTTAGAAATATGTAATTATTACACTTTTTAATTACCTGAATGACAATTTTACCCTTGTTAATAGAGGGAATAATGAATTTCCTTGTCTCATAATTAAGGGTAGAATTGGAAATTAGACAATTACTTTTGAAAGTTGACACTTATTTTGTTTAGAGGTCAGGTCTGCATACATCAAGCCTCTGGCCCACTTCCCTGTTGGGATATACCGGGCTCGTTTGATTTATAATATTTTGACAATTGGTAAAAAAACCCGATGTTTTGATACATTTGCCTTTTAATCTATCAGTGCTCGTAGAGGGAAAGCCATAGACCGGATATCTCTTCCGCCACCTTGTTATGGTTCGGTATCTTCAGGTGCATCGAAGCCATCAGGAACCGCTAGCTTTCAACCAACTTCACGGTCGACCCAGGGAAGGTCAACGTCGGTCAACACAAGTTACCCCGGAGGTTCCACTTCCGATAACCAAGTAAGTGATCGCTTTCTAAAATGTCCCAAAGTCGATGATCTAGTTGGCGTCGAGTAACCATGTGATCGCACATTCTAAATTTCCGTTCATCAACCTTTTGCAGCTCTGCCCGATCTGTATAACCGACCCGAAGGATATGGCCTTCGGCTGTGGCCACCAGGTACGACTATGACTCCTATACATGATCTAGTTGTCGAAGTTGTTCGAGTCCCATATCAACTAGACACGGTCCATTTAATATCTGTATATGTTGGAACCTCCCTTCTCTCTGTAAAGGCTATTTTAGAAAGTAATCTGTGGGGGTTTAATATATTTTTCAGAAACGTTTGCGGGTACTAAACAAATCGGTTTTATAGGACGCCAAATATGTCCAAATGTTTCAATAAACTTAAATGTGTTACAATAGGATGTTGTTACGTATTTGGTCATTCTAACAACTTAGGACACTTTTGAAATAAAATGTTCTATTGGTTTTTTTTACAAGACACTTGTTTTTTATAAGACATTTTTTTTTCAAATAATGTCGTGTCTTCAAAAACTTGTTAGACGTACAAAATGTTCTATCAAGTTATTATAACACATTTATATAGGTTAGCACAATTGTTTGGTTCTATAAAACTTAATCCTACAAAGCAATTTATTAGGACACTTAGGGCCTGTTTGTTAGCAGCTTAATGGGACTCACAAATTGTTCGGCTAACTATACATGATTGTTTGGTTGTGGCTTAGTGATATAGAAACTGGCTTATTCAGTAAGCTTGTGAAAGCCAATTTTTTTTCCAAACCTACCCCTCCAAATTAAAACACTTTTATTCCATCTGTGGAAAAAATCTCCCAAACATGAACCTTTCCGGTTTATACGGACAGATTAATTCATACAGTTGTGGACTTGGAAAACCAACCAAACAACCCCTTGAGATGGTATGACCGATTTTATTGTAGCGAGGTATCATGTCTTAAGTTAATCGTTTTGTTTTCTCTTGCGTTTTCAGACATGTTGCGAGTGCGGCAAAGATCTTCAGCTATGTCCTATATGTCGGGATCACATAGAAACAAGGATTAAGCTTTACTAAGCCGAATATGATGTATGATACGGGGTCGTTTCAAGCGATCTTCTTGATCGTATTTGTTATTTTGATCTTTTAGTTTGTACATATTTATTCTTTTGAAATGAACTCGAAAACCGACTTATGGGTAGCCGAAACTTTTGAGCTTCTATTGAATTGCTCGTTCTTGCTCGAATTTGATTGATATTTGTTTGTTTTCCGACCAAGGTCCTAGGTACGACCGTTCATCGGGCTAGAAATAGTCCAAAATGATCGGTAGGTCAATGAAAACCAACCCGACTCGTTTCGATTTGACATAAAAAGTTATTTGTTTTAACTTATCTATTTTGTCACCTACAATCCAAAGTATATATTTGAAAGCATATATAACAAATAGATGGACCAATAAGAGCATTTGAAACAAAAAAAAATTCAGATAAAATTACATTCAACTCCTACAACATTAGTTATATTATTAAAACGTAACAAACTTTCAACTTTTAGTAGATGGAAACAATGTTTTGATGAATTGATTAAATTCTGCTGAATTCCACAGTTGATGGATTTGATCATTCCTTCGCACAAGTAAAGTATTTGAATTCCATTTTGTGGTAAATGAAACAGATTTTATAATTTGGTTTTAAAAAGACAATAACTTTTGCATCCAATCTAACCAACCTCACCACTCTCGACCACCCTCACTACCCCCTCGCCGCCCCACCGCTCCTGCGGCTAACATCTCCTCCATCACCACCACTGCCGCCTACGCCGCCACCACCACCACCATCCACTAATAAATGGAATACTCTTACTTACGGAATTTTTCCTGGAAAATTCGTCGCTAAAGGGTGATTCGTCACAAAAATTGGTAGGTAAATTTTTGGTGGGAAATTCAAATCAATGACAAATCACCCAGACCCTCGTTTATTTATTTCCTTGAAAAAAATTGGCAACTATCGGAACCATGGTACTTTGGCCGTTTTTAGCCAATTCAATCACAAGATTTGGAATGAAATCTAATTCCGAATTCCACAAACCAAAAGTGGGCTTACATTTTTCTTCATGAACATAAAACCCCATAAAATTAAAAAAAAAAATCTAAGGATTCATAACATGCATAAAGAGAAAATTACCACCAAAAAGATCATTCAAATAAACCTGGTGATTACTCTTCAACTTCTCCCATAAAACCTTCAACCCACTGAAAACCCTAGATTTCCTCCTCCTCCTCCTCTTCCTCCTAAACACCTTTCGTAACCCCGAAACCCGAACCCTAAACCGCCTCTTGCCCACCAATCTCCGCCACGGCTGCCACCTCCTACACCGCCGTTGCAGCGGTGTCGGGGTCGTGATCAAGTGTTGTTCTTCATCATCATCATCAAGGTAGCCTTGAGCATTATTTTTCAATCTTTGATAATGAAACCTCCATAGAGAAGCCCATTGATGGTCATCCATGGTGGGATTGATCATTGAATTTTAAAGTAAATCAAACAGTTTATTTTAATTAAAACTTGTAAAGATATGATTGTATATAAAGATTGATTGGTTGATGAAGTGGATCTATCAGGGTTTTATGAGGAAGCAGATATAAATGTAATTAGTAGCTGTAATTTTTTGGTGAATTAATGGTGATGGATGATGAAATTTTGAGGTGGGTCATGGTGGAGAAGACATTAAATACCTCATTTGTTTTGGAAGATGATATTTGAATAAACAACATCTCGAACAGCTATGTTAAAATTGAGATTTATAAGTTTTTTTTTACTCCACGAGTTATGCTAAACAACTAAAGTATATGTTAAAATAGAGAAAAAAAAGGTGGAAATCTTCAAATGTGGAGAAATCTCGAAACTTATTATTGTGTAGATATGAATTGTAAAAAAAACGAAAGATGGTGGTTATCATTTTTTTTTTAATTTGTTTTACAATTTAAAGTTATTTTTTAAATTTTAATATAAAATTAAGAAAAAAGTGAAAATGACTAAAATACGATTCATTTAACTATACTTAACGAAAAAAGTTAATGACAGTTGGATAAATGGATCAAAACGGTTGGGAATTGACAAACGTGAGGGATCAAATCCGAGTTTTTGAAGTTTAGAAATGAAATCCGTTGAAAATTGTAAAAATTAGGGACTGAAAGTGAACTTTACTTAAAATAATGATCCATATTTTTAAATAAAACAATTTAAATCTTTTTAGACATTTTACCTTTTATATAAACTAGAAACGTACTTGTGCAATGCAGCGAGATACATCACAATTTTAATGTTTATTTTTATTTTTTGTTTTTTATTGATTTATAGTACGATTTTGGATGGTTTTTATTGAGTGATAATGGTTTTTATATATATAAATTTGTTTAATGTAGGCTTAACAATATAATGTTTTTTATATAAAAAAAATTAAGTAGTTTGTTAAAATTCATTAATTATTTTATATATTTTAAATTTTTTATATTTAAATTGAGATGTTTATCTTGTTTTGATTATGTTTATCAAAATTCAAATTTCATAATTTTAGGATTTGAAGATTAGAGATAAGGATTTTGGGGGATAAGGATTAAATATATTAATTAGGGTTAAAAGCTTTACAAGTAGTACATTAGGCTTTAGTAGCTATTTTTAAGAGATTTTAAATAGATAGCTTTAAATGATAGTACATAAAGCTTAGTGAGTTGTAATTAAGAGTTTTTTATATCATTTTTATAAGAGTAAACTCCAACTTTGGTCCCTGAGGTTTATTGATTTCTTTGAAAGAGGTCCCTATGGTTTCATAATTCAAGTTTACATCCCCAGGGTTTGCATTTTGCTCTGAAAATGGTCCCTGGCCCCTAACGACGTCAAAATGGTCCGTTAGTGCCAGGGGTATTTTCGTCAAACCATGTATTTGTCCTCTTTTTGCACTTTTTTTTGTTTTTTCTTATTTTTACAAAAACATAAAACTCGAGGGACCTGTTATGAAGCTTAATTAAATCCATCATATTCACCATCACGTGAGAGCTTTGCTTAATCTTTTTTTCCTTCAACCTCATATTCATACCCAAAATTATTCATACCCAAGTCAAGAACATGATCTTAAGAAATCTTATTCCTTTGAATATTCACCACCATTACGATTCATACCCAAATACCAAATCAAATTCTAACCCAAAATATTTAATCACACAAAAGAAAATAACATTTCAACCAAACTTCATATTTGTAAATAGTAGTGAAAAATTATATAAAACCCCCAAATAATTTATCTAATTGTGGTAACAAAGTTGTAGACGAAAGAAGTTGAGAAGAAAAAAAAAGATATGCAAATAAGCATAAAGGGGTATGATTTGGATGATTCCAACAAGTAAGATCAGTAGAAACATAAACAGTTACATAAAAAAAACCAACAAACATAAACGATTCCAACAAGCAACATCGTCATATTTATATACACAAGAAGAACAAATTACATAAAAACACCAACAAAATCTCTGAATATGTTCTTGTTTTGGTTCTTCATACAAACTACAAAAAAAAAAAAAAAAAAAACAGCAGCAACAACAACTTGAACCTAGAATCAAAATCCCTTAAACCCAAATCTTGAAATCGAAATATCTGAATGGTTACATTCAAAACCAAATCTAAAATCTTTAAAGAGAAACCCCTTGAATCCAGATTTGGTACCTTTGAACCAAAACTTTCGAACCCATATTTGATATCTTTGAAGAGAAGTTATGTTTGATGGCATCGAGGGTTTTGTTCGCTGGAAAACATCGCTAGAGGAGTCGTGTTCACTAGAGAAATCATCAACGGTGCTAAGCAAATCTTGCTGGTGTTAACCGTGTTGTCGTGGCTTAGAGCTAAGATGGTTAATGCGCCAAAAGAGTAAGATGATTATCTGCAGTAAGATTAATGGTGGGTCTCAAAAGATCTTCGTCGTGCACGGTGGTGGGTGATGGGACCAGATCTCGTCTTTGAAGAATCCGATCTGTGTTAGTGACCAGATCTCGTCTTAGTGTTTTGGAGCAGACGAGGGACGGTGATGGAGGAAGCACAAGGACGACAAGGAGGAAATGAGTTGGCCGGCGACTTCGTCTTCTCCAGCGACTTCATCTTCGCCGGCGATTTCGCCTGAAACCTAGACGACCGTCATTTCTTCTTCAACATTTCAGCTCCCACGCCTCGAGAGTTTTTTAGAGATCTGCAAGTGTGGTGCTGCCATTGGCATAAACAGAGCAAGGGCTTCGTTCAAGAGAGTAGCCATTGTTGTGAACTGTGCTTTCATGGACGTTTTGGTAAACATGGAGCAGATCTTTTGAAAATTTTAATTTGATATTATATTTTGTTTTGTATTTTAATTTTAGGCTTTGTTTTATAGTTATATTATTAGTCCCTTTGTTTTGATTGTTTTTACAAATTTAAGGAAAACAAAAAAAAATAGCAAAAAGAGGACAAAGACATGGTTTGACGAAAATACCCCTGGCACTAACGGACCATTTTGACGTCGTTAGGGGTCAGGGACCATTTTCAGAGCAAAATGCAAACCACGGGGATGTAAACTTGAATTATGAAACCATAGGGACCTCTTTCAAAGAAATCAATAAACCTCAGGGACCAAAGTTGGAGTTTACTCTTTTTATAATATAGTATAGATTATTAACATGATTGAGCAATTAATAGCAACATATACAACTTAAATTTCAAGTGATCAATTTCAAATAGGCAAAAGAGCATGTCAAAATAAAATACTTATTAGAAGAGAAAAATATCATACAGTGATAAACTTGAATCCTATAAATCTAATCGCTCGACATTATATATACAAAGAAAAAATCGATAGAATTTGTAGACACGAGCAACAATGAAAATATTATTCACATTTTCTTGTAGGTGTTTGTACGTGCTTTTAATTAGTGAGTATTATGACATTTAAAAAATAGCTAGAATCCGAGAACTAAAGCGTTAAACAATGATTAAGGAGATGTGCGTTTAATTCAAAGTGATTATATAATTGAATTAAAAATAATCAAATTTAAACAATATATAATTAATTATATAAACTATCCTTAGTTTTAATCTAAGTAAGCTATTTGATAATGATTCTTCAAGTCATGAGTCGATCATTTACAAGAAGGGATAAGAAATAAACGATGGACAAATGATATTATGTGTAAAGTGTAGAATTATAAGATATATATACGTCAATCAAAATCTTATCAAACAAAAAGAGAAGATAAAATGCATTGAATTATTATACGTAAAAAGATGCATAAAAACAATAGGAAAATGATGAATAAAGATCAGTTTTTCATCGTGAAAAAGATGATGTCGGAAAGGAATTGAGATTGATGATGGTGATTGAACGAAAGTTCGTCATATTGCAATAAATATCAATGAGTATTGTATTCGGTCAAATGTATATTTTTCGATCATAATTAAGGTGTCGTTTGTTTTTTAAGAGGTCTAAAGTCTGAAGTCTTATTTTAGTTATGATTAATAAGAGATGGTGTATAAAAAGGTCTGAACGATTCAGACTTAAGAGCTATTAAGAGATGTTTTTTAAAAAACAAACAACCCCTAAATCATGGCTTTTTATACTATAAAATGTACCATGGCCATGCTTACGAACTATTTAAACTAGGGTAAAATACATTAAAAAAAACATATTTTTATTTAATTCTATTTTGTTGAACATATTTTTAGAAGACACATTAATTAAACCATCTATGGTTTTATGAGTCGGGTTCAAACGAGAACAATATTTATTTCTCGTATTCTTTTAAATAGTTATCCTTCTTCTTATAAATTATATTGACGTCGCGTTATTTTAAAGGGCGTCGTCTAAAATAGGTTTTTCTTCAAATTTTAAATAGACATTTTTAAACTTTATATTGATAGGAGTTTAATCATTTGAGAATCCTATGTATTGTCATAACTATGAGAATTATTATTACAAGGTATTTTTTACATGATTTTTTCTATCTAAGACTAGAATTTAATATATTGATTAACATATATTTGTATCACAACGTTTTTGTTTCATATATATTTGGTTCACAATGTGAAACTTTTTAGTTGTAGTTTTTGTTTCACAAACACATAAAAAAATGTTTACACATATATTAATGAATACACTAAATCCAAGTTTTAAAGTTATGTGAAATAACACATGATGTATCAGTTTTCAAGATTATGGGTTCTCAAATTAAAAGCCCCCTATACACTTAAATGTGTTTCTTGAATATATGTTATTTAGGATTAAAACTAAATTACTAATTTTATTACAAAAAGACAGAATCTTAACCAAAAATATTGTATTTGTTACATACAATATACTTGATATTTATACCTTTTATATCAGAGCTAGCCGATTCAAATAATAATTGCTAAATATCGTGAGAAGGTAAAAAGAAAAAATTAAGAAAATATTCATATATGAATCATTAAAAAAATATATTTGAATATGTATATGTGAACCTATATGAATAATCTGTAACGTTGGTTCATATATGCATATTTTAATCAGATTTTCCCCATTTTTTTCAAATTCACATATGAAACTTCTCTCTTTACCTTCTTCTGATATTTAGTCTTATTATTAGAACCTTCCACCCTCTTATATCTCCTACAAAATTTCATTTTTCTAGTAACCAAGTTAAAATTATTTTTTTGTTGATTATTGTTATTCAATTCCGATTTTAAACTTTAAATGATTAAATATTATTTTTATTGAAATAACACAAAATTAAACATCTTCATTCAACGTTATTTATTACGACCATCTGAAATAAAATAAATATTTTGATTTACGAAAACAAGTATTCGACAATCAAAAGACCACGAACGTTTAGTTCTGTCTTTCACCTGTAAATCCGACGTAAGTAAGCATATTTTCTCTTGACGGGTCTTTTCATTAACCAAAAGCGTACGTGTTACATATATCAATTTTCTCATGTCCTATGGGCGTAAAATGTCGCGTCTTCTTTTTCCTCGATAAAAACGGCTTTCGTTAAAAAAAAAAACAATTCATTATGAATACGTGCTTTAAAGGTAAAGTTGTAATACGTACAATCCACATTTAATGGAGAAGAGAAACTGAAGAAGATCTCCCTCTTTAACAAAGTGATACTTAGGTGCCGTTTGTTTTTTAAGAGGTCTAAAGTCTGAAGTCTTAATTTAGTTATGATTAATAAGATATTTTTTTTAAAAAAAAACAACCCCTTATTATTTGTTTCTTTTATTATTCGATGTGACATTTTTAGCTATTCATTAACGAATACAAATTTATTCTCTTTTATATTAGAGGCAAATTATAACCAACTTTGAATTCTTTTTTATTTTTGGTAATCAATTTTTGTATAACTTTTATTTTTTTAAACCAACTATTAAAACTTTTTATTATGAGGAACCAAAATAAAATTGAATTTGTTGATATAAATGTTATTGAAATCTTGAAATCTTTTGCTTGCAAATTCATGCATTTATGAATGGTTGGAGTTCTATGACGGATAGACGATTTTCAAGACCTGTTATAAATATGTAGGAATTTATGTTTTCTTTTTAAAGACTCTTTTGAAAAGTAATCTTATAGGGTTCCATATATTTCATATAGTATCAGGGTTGAGGTTTTCAATATTCTCTAGAGAACTGACACTTAGGAGCATCGTTTTCGTCTAGCCTTTATTGGAGGGGCTTAAAGGCTAGACACAGTTTCTTTTTAATAGATCTTGGAACCTCTCATCTCTGTTCAAATGTTCTTTTGAAAATTAATATGATGGGGTTCCACATATCTGACATGGTATTAGAGTCGGGGTCTTCCACTCTTTAGGGATTCGACACTCAGGAGCATCGTCTCCGTCTAGCCTCCGTTGGAGGGGCTAGACACGGTCCCTTTCTCCTCTATATCTGTTGGCACATTCTTTATCTTTTCATTGTCTATTTTGAAGAGTAATATGATGGGGTTCGACACTCTGGAGCACTATATCCGTCTAGCCTCCGTTCGAGGGGCTAGACATGGTCCTTTCTTCTCTATATATGTTTGGAACATCCATTCTTTCTTCAAAAGCTCCTTTTAAGAGTTATCTGATAGAGTTCCACATATCTCACATGGTATTAGGTTCGAGGTCTTCCACTCTCTAGGGACTCGACACTCGGGAGCACCTTCTCCGTCTAGCCTCCATTGGGAGGGGCTTGACACGGTCTATTTCTTCTCTCTCTCTCTCTCTCTCTATATATATATATATATATATATATATATATATATAGAGAGAGAGAGAGAGAGAGAGAAAGAGGTGTTCAAATGCAACCCATTTACATGGTGCAACCTTTGCAACCCCTCTATCCACCACACATTTTATTTTGCAACCCCTCTATCCACCACACATTTTATGTAATTAAAAAAAAAGAAAAAAACTAAAAGTAAAATGTGTGGTGGATAAAGGGGTTGCATAATAGCCTACCTATATATATATATATATATATATATATATATATATATATATATGTGCTGGAACTTCCTTTCTCTCTTCAAGAACTCTCACTACAACATGGGTTTATAAGACGCCACCAACTTTTAAGCGTCCTAATAGACTGTTTTATAAGACTTAATTTATATGACCAAAAAATAAAGCGTCATATTTAAAGGCGTTACATAAAGTTCATAGGAGGGGTCGTAACAAGTTTTTAAAGACATTTTTAATACAAAACGTCGAATTAGCTAGTTATAGGACACTTTTGAGAAAGTGTCTTATAAACCCATCTCTTTATAGGATACTTGTTTTTATAAGATATTTTCTCGAATAATGTTCTATAAAATAGCTAATACGACTAATGTCATAAAAACTTGTTACAACGGCCAAAAACATCCTATAAACTTATTACAAAGTATCTAGATATGACACTTTATTTTTTGGTCTTATAAATTAAATCTTATATACCAGTCTATTAAAGATGCTTAGAAAATTTTGACGTCCTATAAACTCACTTTTGTTGTTGTGTTTTTTGAAGATTAATCTTATGCGGTTTCACATATCTGAGATGATATCAGAGTTAGGGTCTTTCACTCTTTAGGGACTCGACATTCAGGAGCACCGTCATTGTCTAGTCCCCATTGGAGAGGCTAGACACAGTCCCTTTCTCCTCTATATATGTCGGAACCTCTCATCTCTCCTTAAGAGCTTCTTTTAAGAGTACTAATCTAATAGGGTTCCACATATATCTGACATGTTCAATATCAGCTACTATTTTTCGTTGCAAAAAGAATTGAGAGAACACCCCGTAGTTTATTCTTAACGAGCTGGGATTAATGCCCGCACGTTGCTGCTGGTTATCGTGTGCGTTGATGGAAAGAAATATTAAGACCATAAATTTGAGCATGACCAATTATGAGAACAAAACATTTTGTGTCTGTTAGCAGCATGACTATAATTTACAAAATGCCCTATGAGGATTAAATTCAAGAAAAAAACATCATTAAACCTAAAAAAAATTACATTTTTATTAAGCCTAAATTAAATTATAATAAAAATATGAATTAAACAAATTTTACATCATTATTAAACATAAAATAAACTATGATAAATTACTTTATTAATAAATAAAAAATTGGTGCGTGAATCACCTACGAATATGTGTTTGGATTGATGGGGAAGACGGAAGGTTTTGGGTTGGAGAAGACACAGTCATTGAAATGCGATGCATGTTAAGGGATATTAATTTTATGCTTATATAATAAAAATAATTTTTATAATATAACTTTTATTTATTTAAATTAGAAAATGAAAAGGTTATAAATGATTGAAATGTCATTTACTTAACGGTCAGGAGCTAACAACTTTTAGTTTCGAGGACCAAAACGTTACGAAAATGCAAAATCGAAAGTCTATTTTGGAATAAACAAATTATGGGGACTAAATCTAAGAGAAAAATAAAACTATAGGGACTAAATCTGTAACTCTAAAAACATAGGACTAAATCTAAAAGGGAGATAAAACCTCAAGGACCAAATCTGTAATTTAAGCCAAAAACACTATTCATCTTTCCAGCTAATTGTTAATATATATATAATGTATCTTGGTCTCAAACTTGGATCACACAATCTCGAACGATTATAATCGACATAAATTCGAATTACCAAATGACATGATCACATAAGAACAATAGAATCCATCTTCATAGACATGTGTCTGCAAAGTGTTAATCTTGATCTTAATTTCCTTATTGTTAATCCCACATCAACTTATACTTGATCAAGTGTCTGCAAACAAATAGTACTTTGCAATATTGTTTACAATCAATCGGACGGCAGCGATCGTAGTTGCCACAGTCAGGAGAACGAATAGAACGATAATCGCCCAATGCCAGACCTTCGCCATCTTCGCCGTCTTTCCCTTCACCTGAAAATCAAAGAATCGATACTGTTAGAGTCCCACATCAGCTAGACTTGGATCATTTCTCATCAGTATCTGTAGGAACCTTCCTTCTTTCCTCGAGGGTTTTTTTAAGATAGTAATCTAATGGGTTTCACATAAGTTAACATGGTATCAAAGTCAAAGTCTAACATTCTAGTGACTCGACACTGGTACAATCTGTGCCCATCTAGCCTCCGTTGAACGGGGAGTGTTAGGGTTCTACATTGGCTACACTTTGACCATTTCCACTCAATATATGTTGGAACCTCCCTTGTTTCCTCAAGGGATTTTTTTGAAAGTAATCTAATGGTATCAGAGCCCAAAATCTACCACTCTAGTTACTCGACACCGATAATCTGTGTTCATCTAGCCTCCGCTAGAAGGGCCATGTTAGAGTCCCACATGAGCTAGATTTGGACCATTTCTTCTCAATTTATGTTTTCAAGGGCACTTTTGGAAAGTAATATATGTAATGAAGGTTCCACATATTCTCACATATATATAAATCATGGTCGTAGGCTGACCTTGATAAAGATCATGCTGGGGAACACGAAGGTCAAAGGGATGAGTAAAAACGATCCTATCAAGTTCACGAAATCTCCCATGAATGGCAACGCTGCTGCCACCAGCGTGTTGACGGTGAAGAGGGCCGCCCTTAGGGAAACTAGACGTTTGATGTTTTCTCTAGAATGTATGCCTTTGTCGAGTTTCAGGAACTTGGTATCGAGCGCCTCATGAACCGGTGCGATAAATACCTGGATTCCCAATCAAAGACTAGATGTTACTAAAGGTCAAACACCAAGGAAACAGTACAAATTGAAATTGGTTTTATAAGACGCTAAATATGTCTAATTGTCCTGATATACAAACAATTGTACGTTCTATGTAAAGATGTTACAATAAGTTGATAGGACGCTTTTGGACGTGCTAGCAATATTTTTAGAACATTTTTGTAACAGGGTATCCTATTGGTTTTTTTATGACATTTTTTTAGCAATCTCATATGAACACGTCTTTTATAAAACATTTGTTTTTATAAGACATTTTTCCGGCTAATGTCATATAAAAAAAATCAATAGTTGGTTTTATTTCAAAAATGTCCTAAAAAACTTGGTAATATGTCCAGATGCGTTCTATCAACTTATTGTAACACGTTTATATAAACTTAAATCCTATTAAGACATGTTGAGAAACAATTTTACTGTAGTAAAACTAGAAGATGATGGATCTTACATGTTGAGAAATAATGGATTGTATGAAAACTATGGAGTTTATGAGGATCTTAGCCCATCTCGGTCCACTTAAGTCCTCCGGAAGATACGCAGAGACCGATGAACCGTACGCCCAGTATCCGGCTACGCTCACACCGTAATAGAACGCCAAACCGACACTAAATTGTAGATGCAAAGCTTTCCTCATGTTTTCAACAGCCGGCATCCGCAGAGTTGACTGCAATGCGTAAAATACATCATTAATGCTTAGAATGATTGTTTTTGTTTTCCGTTGCAAATTGACCATCCGTCTCGTAAAAATGCCAAAAACCATCATAGTTTGCAAGAATTTTCTAAGGTTATTTAGCTAAATGACATACTGACAAGTGCTTTCTAAATCCATAATCTTCTGACAGGTTTTTAGGCATTCTTGTGTATGGAAGGAACATTTCTATTAAGCAGTGACATTTCCAACGTGTTGCAAGGTCATGAATTTATTTATTAAAAAAAACCCTGACAGATGGCCATTTAACCAAAGGACCCCGAATTTTCTATTTCAGAACCATGAAACACTTGTTGTTCTCCAAGATTTCTTGCAATGTGCAACGTTCTTTTGGCGTTTTCGCATCAAGTTTGGTTTTTTGCGACAAACGCTAGTATGATGGTTAAAAAACTTGTAACTTTTATGCTGAAATCATTATAATGAATGAAAATTATCGAGTTTTCGATTAGTTTATGCAAGTTTTTCACCTGTATCTCCGGTATAATGCCAGCCGCGTTGCAAGTGACGATGGCGGATATTGCACATAAGCCGTTAAAGATCTTGGAAGCACCGGTTCCTCTAATTTCGTAGCCGATAATAAGTCTTTTGTTAGGTTCCAATCTGGTAGGTTCCAATCCTATAAAATGCGTAAATGTCTCATCATCGTCCCCAAAGTTACGCTAATAGAAAGATACTAGTGAGGCCTAACCCTAACATGCGATTCACTACAACGAAAATCGGCTTTACATGACGTCAAATATGTCTAAATGTCGTAATATACTGATTTGTAGGATTTAAGTTTATATGAGAGCATCTCCAACAGTTTTCCCAAAATTTCTCCAAAATGGAGAACCAAAATCCAAAATCTTCAACAAAAACTATATTCATCTCCAACAGATTCTACATTTTGGAGATGACATCATTACATATATTATTAAAATAATGTATATATCTAATAAAATATTTTTTCTCTCTCCTACATATTTCATTTCAAGATTTCTTATTGGTGGAATAAAATAAAAAACCATTTCTCTCTCATGGTAATCATTTTTGGAGAGATCTTCAAATTTGGAGAAAATTACCCTCTCTCTCCTACTTTCTCCATTTTGGAGAAAGATTTAGAAAATCTGTTGGAGCAAAAAAATGACCAAAATCCTCATTTTCTCCATTTTAGAGAAGTTGGAGATGCTCTGACCAAACAATTGTGCTACCTATGTACAAGTGTTGCAATAAGTTGATAAAATGCTTTTGTGAGTCCCGATAAGTTTTCAAGTAAGGATCCTATTAGAGCATCTCCAATGGAGGTTCTTACAAGAACCTCTTTTGTACACTTTTTGGTGTCATTTAATTTCCAACTCATCAATTTAAAATTTTATATAAAAGTCCACAATGGTAATTCTTATAAGAACCTCATTTCAACATCAAAAATTATTATATATTTATAAATAAATATCAAATATTTAAATTAACTACCAATAAAACTGAGGAAATTGTCATTTCACACAAACTTCATGGTAAGAACCAATGTTCTTAACCACAAGGGTTGTGGTGTGGTGGTAAAAGCTTGGGGAGTTCATAGCGCTCAACCCGGGTTCGAGCCCCACTAGCAGCACTTGTGGCCACTGAGGATAAACTCAGGGTTGCACGCTTTAGCAGCTGGGCCAAAGGCCCTAATTGCCAGGTATTAGTCTGGGCCATAGGTCCAGGATACCCTTTCCAAAAAAAAAAAAAACCAATGTTCTTAAATAAGAACTCAAAAGGGATTAGGTTCTTATAAGAACTCTCCACAATGGTAGTTCTTACAAGACAATTCACTTTTTGCTTACAAGAACCTTGCATTAGAGATGCTCTTAACTTTTTTATTGGACACTTTTGACAAGTGTCCTATGAATGCATCTTTTTTACTAGACACTTGTTTTCTAAGACATTTTTTTTCAAATAATGTCATAGAAAAAAAGACTAATGAGTCGCTTTATTTCAAAAGTCTCCTACAAAGCATACATAAACATCATATCAATTGTAACACTTTTACATAAGATGCACAATTGTTTGATCTTATATATATATATAAAGCAGTGTATTACGACATTTAAACATATTTATAAAGCCGATTTTGTTGTAGCGACCATATGAACCACTTACCATCCATGATTACAAGTACCAAAAGAATCGTGATATAAGCAAACGTAAGAACAGATGAAACGATCAACCACTTCCCCATCGATGATATCGTTGGCACTAATATCGAAAACACGAAGTAGGCGACACCCGTGATGATTATAAGGTATTGAAGTCTTAAAGTAGATCCACAAAATTCTAAACTGATTTCCTGCTCTTAAAACATTAGATTATAAACTAAACACCGAATCAAACATAGATTTATGAACGAAAAGATAAGGATAAAGATAAAGATCGTACCTTTAACGCCTTCCCTCCAAGAAGTATGAATCCCATATTAGTGAGAAGAAGGATCAAGATTTGAGAAACCCATGTGAGATAGAACATTTCTTTTCCTAAAAATGAAAGAAAACCCGTAAGATTATGAACTTTTATGGCCCGTTTGGTTTGCAGGATTTGGAAGGATTTAGAACTAAATTCCATTGCAATCCTTAGTTCTGTTTGAAGGAAAGTTTGGATTTTTAAATCCCGGGATTTCAATAAAATCCCACAACTGACGAATTTAGAAATCCCGTGGAGATGGCTGTCATTTCAAATTCAAATCCCATTAATTTCAATTGTTTCTATCGTATCTCTACCCCGCCTCTTTCATCAAATCTGCCCTAATCTTTCCATCACCCCCACATCTTACCGAAACAAACAAATATTAACAAAATATTTAAATCCCATTTCCAAATCCCACAAACCAAACACAGCAAATATTCCAAATCCCTCAAAAACATTACGTCAAACCAAACGGGCATTTTATATATGTAAAGAAAATTGAAACTTGCCAAAAAGAGAGCCCATAAGATCTCTGTATCTAATGAATCTTTGGCCATTTATAAAGTGAAATCCTGCCAAAAGCCAGCTAGAATATGCAGTAAAAACTGCCACCATTATCAAACTGGTGATCCCCCAAAACCAACCAAGAGGCACCAACATTAGATTTGAAAAACTCAAGATATACCCACAACTATAACCTGTTACTAGCAGCAATCCAACTTGCCTCCAAGAATCTACAAAAATTCAAATCAAAAAAAGTTTCAAAATAATTGTGAAAAAAATGAATAGAAAAAAGAAAGGAACTTTTTTCCGAAGATTGTCCCAGGCTATGCCCAGACTAATCTCGGTAAATTGTGACTGCAAAAAAATCAGCCCTGATAAACTCAGTGGCCACAACTTTTGTGTACGCCTGGAATTGGGCCTCAACCACTACGCCACAACCCTTGTGGTTATTAAGAAAAAAAAAAAAGGAACTTGAAGGGTGGGTGTTGATCAACAAACCATGGTCAATGGTGTGAGCAGAAACTAGACCATCTTTTGGTGCACCTCCTGGTGTGATGCTCAAAGCTTCAATATTTCCATTGGGTTCTGGTTCCATTTTCAAAGGATTCATGACTTCTAGCTGCTGCTAAGGTTTTCTTGGGTTTAAATGGTTGGGTATAATTGTAGCATTTAGCTAGTTTGATAAATGATAGAAATATCATTGGATAATGGTACTAATAAATGTGATATTTACCACATTTAGTTCCTTTTTTGGTTCTACATACATTTACAGAAATGAACAAAGGTGAGTCATGCAACAAGTAGTAAGGTATTTGTAGAATTCTGAGGACTTAGAAAGCTAGAAAACCCTCACTTTTTGAGGGTGGGTGTTGGTGGTGGGGTTGGGGATAGATAGGGATTTTAGGCCTTTCTTTCCGGATAGAAATAAGTGTAAAATTAAAAATTTACTGTATTATTTTGTTGAGTGCAACCGTATATTCTTGAAAGCTATAATAATAATAATAATAATAATAATAATAATAATAATAATAATACAAGTTTCTTTTGGTAGCTAGAGATGGTTTGTACGGTCTTTTTATCCCCTTGAAGGTGAGGGTCCGTTTTAGGGATTGGCGACTTACCCATTCAGTAACTTTGGCACTGGACGTTCCAAATCCTCAAACTATATAAATATTTAAATATAAATTAAAAAAATTTGCCATCTACCTTAGAGATTCCTCCTGAAACATTTTTCAAATACAAAAGTTTTTCGAATCTCATTTGTATCATTTTCTTAGTTTTTAGCTTTTTATTTCAAGTTTATTGTGTTTCTGAAAAAAATAATTGTAAAAAAATAATTTTTTTTATAGTCAAAATGGTGTCACCACTTGAAAAAATTTCTAGGTTTTATAGTTTTTAACATAATGATAATTATGTGTATTCGGGTGATTGATGGGACGAGGATGGAACAGAGGATTTTGATTTTGAGGCAGAAATTTTTTATCCTTTTCTTTGACGTTGTCTTCTCGAATTCAGAGAGAAAAGACAGAAGGAAAAGAAAGGGAGGGAAAAGAATTTTTATATTTGTATTCTCGGAAAGGGAAGGAAAATGAAGGAAATAAAAGAAAGAAATAATTTTTCATGTGTTTGAACATGAGAGAAAGGAAAGGATAGATGTCATTTTTATTAATATGCACTTTAAAATTATATCATTTAGAATGAAAGATTGGATAGTTTTGTAAGTTTAATAAATTTTTAGAAGATTTTTTAATTTATTTCCCTTCCTTTCCTTTCCTTCTATTTCCTCCCAAATGTGGGAGGAAAGTTTTGTAAAATAACTTATCATTATTTTCCTTCCCTTTTATTTCTCTCCTAAAAAAGTTTCAAGAACACAGTTTTTTTTTACTTTCCTCCCTTTTCCTCGTAATATGAGTTTTCGAGAACACAGCATCACCATTATCAAGATATACCCACAACTGTAAGGGGTTGTTTGGTTGGTTTTCCATTAAGTTCTGTATGGATAAAATTGTCTGTGTGGATTAATCTCTCTGTATAGATTTGGAAGATTTTAATTTGAGAGAGTTTTTTCATAGATGGAAGAAACGTGTTTTTAATGAGAGGGACTGGTTTGGAAAAAACTTGGCTTTCTGCATAAAGCTCCCCCCTTGAAATCTTACTGAATAAGCCACTTTCTATATCATTAAGTCACTACCAAACAGTCATATATAGCTGACTGAATAAGTTGTGAGTCTCATTAAGCTCCTTAAGCTGCAAACAAACAGGCCCTAAGTCTGTAACCTGTTACTAGCAGCAATCCAACTTGCCTCCTAGAATCTACAAAATTTCAAATCAAAAAAAAGTTTCAAAAAAACTGTGTAAAATAAAAAATGAATAGATAAAAGAAAGGAACTTGAAGTTGTTTTTATTAGATGGGTATTGATCTGACCATGGTCAATGGTATGAGCAGAAACTAGACCATCTTTTGGTGCACCTCATGGTGTGATGCTCAATATATTCTTCTATATTTCCATTGAGTTCTGGCTCCATTTTCAAAGGATCCATGACTGCTACCTGCTGCTAAGGTTTTTTTGGGTTTAAGGCATTGTTTGCCAAAAAAAAAAACTAGCTTATAAGTTAGCCTTTTTTTTTGTACATTTTTAGATGACCATAAACTATAAGCTAGCTTATTGAAAAACTACTTATCAGCTAGTTTGTCAAACATAGCCTAAATGGTTGGGTATAATTATAGCATTTAGCTAGTTTGGTAGATGATGGAGGTATCATTGGATATATAATGGTGATGAATGTGATATGTACCACATTTATTTGGCTCTACATATATATACATTTTCATAAATGAATAGAGGTGGGTCATGCAGCAACTAGTAAGGTATATTTGTAGAATTCAAGAAAATGAGAAAGCTAGAATACCTCCCTTTTTGAGGTTGGGTATTGGTGGTAGGGTTGGGGATCTTTAGGACTTTCTTTGTGGATAGAGATTAGTGTAATAATTTGACGGTCGTGAAAAGTGCCACTATATTATCTTGCTAAAAATAATAATCATGGACGGACCCGGGGGCGGATCTAATTGGTGGTTAGGGGGAAAGGGCCGCCATGAAAAAGGAGAAAAATGATTTTTTTAGGGTAAAATTTTGAATCTTTTAGTTTTATACCTTAGCGTCCTCCAGTAAGTTTTCGTTTGGGACCCCATAACTAAAAAAGTGTCTCGAAATCAAACAAAAAACCAAAATTAACTCCCGAAATCGACTAAAAAACCAAAAAAGTCCCTTTGAAATCGATAAAAAAAAAACTTAAAAATCCCTTAAAATCAACCAAAAAAACTTTAAGAAGCCCTCGAAACGTTGAATTTAGGCTAAAAATATATTGGAAAACTTTACGGGCATTTATACTACCTTAATGGTGCTCCCACCAGGAAAAAAGGAAAAAAGTCTGGATCCGCCACGACGGACCAAACGGTTTTTGTGGTGGCACGTGCCAATGTTTTGTTCCTCTGTTGTAGTGTGAAAATGTATAGGGTCGTGAAAAGTGTCACGATTTCAATTTGTTGTGTGTCACCGTATATATTGTGAAAATAGAAGAAGGATACACGTTTTCCTTGGTATGGTTGGTTTGCAAAGCTTTTCTTCCATCGTAGACCCGAGTTTGAATCTCGTTAGTATCATTTTCTTAGTTTTTAGCTTTTAATTTCAGATTTATTATGTTTCTGAAATTTTTTGTAATAAAAGACTTGAACACAGGACCTCCTCACATAGATGAATGACTAATTTGTGAAAAATAGCCTTACATTTGTTTATAGTCAAATGATGTCACCACTTGAAAAAATTTATGGGTTAATCTCCGATAATATTAATACAAGTTTCTCTTGGTAGAGTTGGTTTGTATGTTCTTTTCTCTGCTTCGATATGCGGATTTGAATCTCATTTTGTATCATTTTCTTTGGTTTTAGCTTTTAATTTCAGGGTTATCGTGTTTCCGAAAAAAAATTTGTAAAAATTGTTTCGTTGTTTATTGTCAAATGGTGTCACCGCTTGAAAAAAAAAAGTATTAGATTTCTAGGTCCGCCTAAGGTTTTGTGCCTATTCCATGTCCATCAATCACGCAAAGCTACATCATAATTTTGTTGAGAAAAGAAAATAAAAGTATCAATTAAATAACATAATGACGTGTATTCAAGTGATTGGTGGGACATGGATGGAACAGAGGATTTTGATTTTGAGGCAGAAATTTTTTATCCTTTTTCTTTAAAGGACCGGCCA
The DNA here is from genome assembly GCA_023525745.1 of Arctium lappa. Classification (NCBI taxonomy): domain Eukaryota; kingdom Viridiplantae; phylum Streptophyta; class Magnoliopsida; order Asterales; family Asteraceae; genus Arctium; species Arctium lappa. Next base: position 62,866,411 of record CM042061.1, read on the forward strand.
TAACTAAGGGTAATTTCCGCTCCCTCCATCCCAAAATAATTATTCACGATAAAAAAGCCTCACTCCGTTTTACAAATGTGTGATTATTACACTTTTTAATTAACTAAATGTCAATTTTACTTTTAATAATTGATTTGGGTAATGATTTTTTTGTTCGGTAGTTAAGGGTATATAATTTAAAAGCAGCCATTACTTTTAAAAATTGATACTTATTTTGGTACAAATTAAAACAAATATGTGGAGACTCATATATGGACGAAGTGAGTATCTTATTGAATTTTTGAAGAGCGAAGGTTTCCTAATAGGGTAAGCACACATAAAAAAAGTTCAATAATCGTACTTCTTCCGTCCTATCCACATTTCTATTTTATTTGTCTCGAAATAAATGTCCACTTTAACAAATAAATATTTATTTTCCATTCTACTCTTAATTATAAGATGGAGGTATTTTCTCTCTATTATTAAAGACTAGAAGCATACTCGCCACTACAAAATTTTCGACTTTTTCCGACGGTTTCCGGCATTTTCGGCGGATTTGGTTCACCGGAAACAGGGGCGCCGCAAATCATTTTTTTTTGCGGCATTTTCGGCGGATTTATATTTTCGGCGGATTTTTCGGCGGATAAATCCGCCGAAAACCGGCCCGAATTTTTTGGATGGTTTTGAGATACATCACGATTTTAATGTTTTTATTTTTTGTTTTTTTGTTGATTTACAGTACGATTTTGGATGGTTTTAAGAAAGTGATATTGTTTTTTTTATAAATTTGTTTAATTTAGGCTTAATAATATAATGTTGTTTATATAAAAAAAAAATAAGTATTTTGTTAGAATTCAATGATTATCTTATATATTTTAATGACATCTAGAAAAAATAACCAATTACATATTTAATAATATAATTAAAACAAATTTATAGTAATCTAATATATTAACTAGAAGTGTACTCGCGCAATGCCGCTAGATACATCACGATTTTAACGTTTCATTTTATTTTCTATTTTTTGTCGATTTACATTACGATTTTGGTTGGTTGTGAGAGATTGATAATGATTTTTTTATATAAATTTGTTTAATTTAGACTTAATAATATAATGTAATTTATTTTGGTTTAATAATATAATTTTTTTTTATAAAATATTTTGTTAGATTTTTTTAATTATATTTTATATTTTTATATTTAAAATTTGATTTTTATTCTATATTTAATTATGTTGAGAGTTATTTTAGGGGAGTTAAAGTGGGAAATGATTTTAGGAGAGTTAAAATGGTTAGAGATAATGATTGAAAATTAATAAATAACATTAAGTGTAGTACATACAACTTTAATGGTTGTTTTTTAAGTAATTAGCATTAAATAACTGTACATTAAGCTTTAAGACTTGTTTTTAAGAGTTTTTTATGTCATCTTTATAATATAGTATAAATTAATAGTGATACATGGAAGGGTCTGCATAAAAGGAAGACCCTGTACATACCAAATTGATGGGTGTTAGAAGTCTGCAATAGTAATATGTATCTTGTGTTTTGATACTTGTAAATTAAGAGATTTTTAAAATCTTGCATAAAATGATGGTACCTTGTGCCTAATAATTTGTATTGAAGAGTTTTTTATTTGTGCTTTATAATATAGTATAGATATAGATATTAGATAAAATGATGAATAGGAAGTATAATAATTACACATTTCTAAAATTACATGTTATTTTCAATGTAAATATAAAGGAAAAATATATGTTTTTCTAGCAAGAATTATTCCTGTATAATTTTCATATTTGGCAAATTGGCATTCGATCGAATATAATTTTCATCATTCTTGCAAGAATTACAAGGGAAAAAAAGACCTTATGTTTCAAGATTCCTTTTGGACCTTATCTTTAAATTAATCATTTTTTTTTGTTGCAACAAAAAACAACTTGAAATCACAAACACAAAATTTGTGTATTATATCATTTGTGATAGAGATCAGGTTTGCATACATTTCACATCGAGACCCTGCTTTCGAGTATGATATATTGGTTTTGTTTGATTTGGGGTGAACGTCATCTTCCGGTCATGTATCTGCGAAAAGATGGTACTCCTTAACGTTGTGTAGAATCAATCTAACGGCCGAGATCGTAGTCGCAACAGTGAGAAGAGAAAACACGACGATAATACCCGAGTGCCACACCTTCTTCTCCAATCTTGTCGACTTCCCGTTCACCTTTTCAACGAAAAACGACATTAATCCATGTTTGTTTCAATTTTCTGGTATAAATTTGCGGAATTACCTTGATATAGATCATGCTCGGGAACACGAAGGTTAACGGGATGAGCGAAAACGATCCAAGCAAGTTAACAATGTCCCCCATAAACGGAAATGCGGCAGTCACCAGTGTATTTCCCGTAAACACCATTGCTCGCACGTAAAATAGGTTCGCTATGTTTTCTCTCGAATGTATGCTTTTATCGAGCCTCAGAAATTTCGTGTCTAGAGTCTCGTGAATCGGAGCGATGAACATCTAAGTCCAAAATGAACAAGAAAGATCATAAATTGTGACTATTGTTCTTGACAACAATATGTGAAACCATTGAAGAAACAATACAACAACATTGACTTTATAAAACTACAAATATGTCTAAATGTCCTAATAAACTGTTTTTTGCGTCCTATGTAAAGGTGTTACAATAAATAAAACGTTATATTAGTCTTTTTATATATGACATTATTTGAAAATTGTCTTCTAAAAAAAATGAGTTTACAGGGCACTTCTAAAAATTGTCCTAAAAAACTTGGTAGGACGCCTAAAAAAGTCATATCAACTTATTGTAACACCTTTATAAAGACGCACAAATTTTGTGGTCCTGTAATATTAAATCCTATAAAGTTGTATTATGACATTTAGACATAGTTGACGTCTTATAAAGACGTTTTTTGTTGTAGTGAAGGCTTACATGTTGCGATATTATAGATTGAACGAAGGATATCGAGTTTATCAGAACTTTAGCCCATTTCGGTCCTGATAGATTTTCAGGAAGATAAGCCGATACGACTGAACCATACGCCCAGTATCCTACTACGCTCACACCGTAATAGATTAAGAGTCCCACGCTGTATTGTAGATATAACGCTTTCCTCATGTTTCTGATGGCTGGTTTGCGTAGAGTCGACTGTAATTTACATAGTTTTCGTTAGGATATGCGTGTATCACCAGTTTATCACATGCGATCGTTGCTGTTTCAGGTGTTTCTCACGTTTTCATATGTGAATCACTAAAAAAGAATTCGAAAAAGTATATTTGAAGACGCATATGTGAACCGACGTTGCAGATTAATCATATGGGTTCACATATGGATCTTCAAATGTATTTTTTCAATAATTCACGTATGAACATTTTCTTAACTTTCCCCTTCTTACCTTCGCATGATATTTTGTCTTCTTATCTGAACTTCCCATTATATATATAGGGTCAGGTTCAGAACAAAAAACCTCAAAAAATAGAAAACTGAGGAACACTCTTGTAGCCCTTCATCTAAATGGTATGCACTTGTGCATACAAGTAATTTGTAACATGCACACGTGCATAAAAAACAAAAAAAACATAATTTACGTGTATGCACAAATGCATACCATCCAGATGAAAGGTATCAGAGTGTTCTTCAGTTTTCCTTTTGAGGTTTTCCCCTGAACCTCCGTCTATATATATAGAGAGAGAGATGAGTTCAAACGAGAACGCTGACTATTTAAGAAAATATGAGAACGGCCGAATCATATATGATTTTACACTGGAGTCACGTACAAAATCAAATATGATTCACGCAACTTTGCCCACCAAAGTCGCCCGCGTCCTTTTTTTTACCGTTAATGCCGAATCATATATGATTTTGCACATGATTTGGTGTTCTCGTGTTTTCTTAAATAATTAGCGTTCTCGTTTGAACCTTTCTTTTCTCTCTCTCTATATATAGAGGTTTGATGGTTCGAATCTAGCTGATACGAGACTTCTAAAATTTTATTGCTGTATTTTGATGATTAATTTGATCCGATATTCAACTTTAGAATTCGGATGTTTACCTGCAATTCTAGTAGTATCCCGCCCGTGTTGCAAACAATGATGGCTGATATTGCACCGAATCCGTTCATGGCCTTGGAGAAGTTGCTTCCGTTAATGTCATAGTTTCGGTTTCGGTTTCGGTTTGATCTTCCTTTAATATCATAAACGTCAACTTAACGAAACTAGAATCTCGTAAACCAATTTACAATTTGAATTAGACTCCATATCTAATAGAAACAACACCAAATCAAAAGTAGGGGTGTTCGCGATCCAGTTTGAGCGGTTTAACCCTCCAAACCACAAACCAAACCATAATGGCGGTTTAGGGAATTTTCCAAACCAAACGGTTTTGGTCTGAACGCCAAAAAGACGGTTTGGTTTGACCAATTTAAGCGATTTGGGCCTCTTATGGGCTTTAAACTAAAAAACACAACATCTATATCCAAATGAAATTTCTACTAATATAACATTATTAAAAAAATAGTATACCAAATTATAAAAGAAACGTCTGTGTTTAAAATTAAACAAAGAACATCGAACAAGTTGAAAAAATAGCTAAACAAGTCTACCAACAATAGTTCGAATTTTGAACAAACTTGCAAGTTGAAAAGACGATTTGGATATGATTTTTGACGGATTTCAGAATTTTGTCAATTTAGAGAACGTGGTCAATTGAGAAATGAAAACTAAAAACATAATGTCTTGGATGAAAAATATAATCAATACATGTGTATTTTTGGCGGTTGGTTCGGTCCTGACCACTAAAAAAAACGATCAAACCGCAGGCCAGATTGGACCGAGCGATTTGGCTATTTTTCAGACCAGACCAAACCGCCAAATTGCTCAAACCGCCAAAAACGGTTCGGTTTGACTTGGTTGGACCAGTTTGAGCAGTCCAACGGGTTTTTTAAACACCCCTAACCGAAAGGGTCATTGGCCCAGCAAAAGGTGAAAAGTGTGTGTGAGTTTTGTAGTATTTATTATATACTTCCATAACACGTACCGTCGCGAAAAGACACCACCAGAAGAATCAGAATGTAAGTGAAGGTAAGAACGACCGAGATTCCCAACCACCGTCTCATCGATGAGACCGTTGGAACCAAAAACGCGAAAATGAAGTAGGCTACACCCGTGATCACGATGAAAAACTGGAGTCGTAAAGGTGAATCACTTAACTCCGAGTTGATTTCCTGCAACAAATATATAGCAACGGTCAAACACTACAACAAAATGGGTCTTTTATAACGTCCAACCATCCTTGGGTGTCCTAACAGAGTACTTAAAAGCAACTTTTTTTACATGACACTTTTCATAAGTATCATATAAAAAAATGTTCATAAGACAATATCTTGTCTCATGTTAGAAGGAGGTTCAAACGAGAACAAAGTCAAAATAAGAAACACGAGAATGACCAAATCACATGTGATTTTTTTTGGAAGGGTGTCTCAGGCTATGCCTAGGGCAAATTTTGGCCGTAAGAAATCAACCCTTATAAACTCAGTGACCACAATTGTTGTGTACGCCTGGATTTGAACCGTGGACAGATGGAATATTCCACCACATCCCCGAGAGCCTCAACCACTACGCTACAACCCTTGTGGTTCACATGTGATTTTCCACTGAAATCACAAGTGATTACGGAACACGATCAACACAAAGGGTGTGCGGTGGCCAAAGTCGCGGTTGATTTTAGTGTAAAATAACATGTGATTTGACCGTTCTCGTGTTTTCTTATTTGGTTACTATTCTCGTTTGAACTTGACCCCGATGTTGACGGTGAGTAATACCTTAAGGGCTTTCCCGCCGAGAAGTAAGAAACCCATGTTCCCTAAAAGAAGGATCAAAAACTGGAGAACCCAAGTTACGTAATACAATTTCCGACCGAAAAGATGGCCCATAAGATCTCGGTATCTAATGAAACGTCGTCCATCGACGAAATGAAACTCGGCTAAGAGCCAGTTAGCGTAAGCCGTAAAAAACCCGACAACGGTCAGGCTGGTGACACCCCAGGTCCAGCCTAAGGGGACCAACATCAGGTTTGAGAAGCTTAGAATGTAGCCACAGTTGAAACTGGTTACTAGCAGCAACCCAAGTTGGAACCATGAGTCTGCAATATTAACACAAGTGCATGATTATTAATTAGTGATCAATTGAACCATGTTGGAGGAATTAATCTCGAAAAAACCCGGAGAAAAATAACGAGAAAACTTGGATAAAACCGTGAGATCGTGTAAGAGTTTGCTTTCTTTAAGTGGTATTTCGACCCTGATTTGGTATCATAAAATAAACTCGAAGATAATCTTGGATTTCAGTAATGATCTTAACGTAACCATTCCTAAATTAATGCCGATAATATCTCCCCGTAAAAATGAAATCATTGTTGGGTGGATCTTATAGTGTAAATGGTGGGGGATGGGCCTCCATTAAAAGAAAATTCTGTTTTTTCTAGGTTAAAAACAACTTTTTTTTAACTTTCTATCGTACGTTCCCCAGTAATTTTCTGTTTGCGTCCCCGTCAACAAAAAAAAAACAAAAGAATCTATCGAAATTAACCAAAAAAAACTTAAAAATCCTTCGAAATAAACCAAACAACTTTAAAAATCCCTCGAATTAGGTAAAATTAGGGGGTGTTTGGGATTGCTTATTTAAAACAACTTACTTTTTTTTAAAAGTGTTTATCAACTTATTTTGTTACAAAAATGACGTTTTATAAAAAGTGTTTGGATTAACTTATTGTGATACCACACCGGAATAAGTCAATAAGCCATTTAAATAAGCTGCCCCCAAAATGCAAAAATCATGGATCCGCCACGGGGAGTAATTAATAGGAAGTTAAATGCATAGCGGTTACCAAAACTGCACACGGATCCGAAGGCTTCAGGGCTTCTGACTCTTGAGAGTCGGAAACCCTTCAGAATTAGAAGCTCTAAGTCTACCACCTTAGAATCAGAAGCTTCTGAATTTCACTCGGAACATTCAGAAACTCATTTTCTCCTAGCACTTCTCTTCATAAAAATCCGTAGAGGACCACTGCCAGGGGCGTTGCCCCTATTTCGACCCCTGCGACGCCACCCAGGGTTCTAGCTAGCTTACACGAGTGTATACTCCACATCGTGATATAACTTAACTACCAACCCTATATATTTTCTTGTAAACCCAATTACATAAAATAAACTGACGATTAGTTTCACTAAAATCACCAACAAACCAAAACCCACATGGAAGAAACAACAAACCAGGTGTATGGCTAAGCGAACCTGACCATGGTCGATGGTGTGAGCCGATGGTGGATCATTTTCTGGACCGGCTGTGCCTTTTACTGGACCAGTGGGTTCAACAGACAGTGAACCACTGGTGCCCTTTTCTGAATCTTCCATTTTGGATCATCAACAAGATTCAAGATTTCTTGAATCATATGAATGCATTTTGATGGTGTAATAAGTTACGTTGGATTGGATGGTCAAGTTTGGCGAACGAACGAATTTAGCGACCAAAATAGGTCTATGAATTTGACCTTTTTTTATTCTTTAATCTTGATTTTGTTTTTTTCTGATCCACTTGAGGAATCAAAGATACCTATTAGAATTGGCAATCTAGATAGAGAAGGATAGATGCCATCCTTAAAAAAAATTAATTATTTGTACATTAATTAAAGATAAATTTAAGAATTTAGTTATCTATCTTTGTAATTGAATATTTATTTCAGGATAAATATAAATAAAAATATGAACATTTATTTATTTTAAGAAGGATGAAATAATAATTTAAAAATAAATAAATAAATAGTAGTAAAAAATCCTATATATTTTATTTTACCAAACCCACTCAAGGCCCAAAAGAAAATAAGGCCCATTTTGGGCCATGAAAACCTTGACATATTATCAATGTTCTAAAAAACTCGCCGCACAGCCGCTATAGCGCGCCATGGCACCAAGACTTGTGTCTCACGCCACGTTAAACTCGTGGCACGCCATGATCTAATGCACAATTTCATAATGTAACATTTGATTTTTATTTACGTTTTTAATGTCTTATTTGCAAATTTTTTAATATATATCATAATTTAACTTACTTATTACTATTGACCCATTGAGTAACACTACAAAACATATGTTTTTATATATAATGATATATATGAATTAGAAAAATGACGCCATAAGTCACGCCTTAAAAATGTCATGGTTTCGTCATGGCTCCTAAGGCTTGAGGCTTAACCTCGCCGTCACGCCACGTCTCACGCCATTTAGAACCTTGCATATTATAAGTAATAACATTTACCAGGAAGTGAACTTTTAGTTATTTACAGATTTGGTCCTTGAGGTTTTTAGTAAATTACAGATTTGGTCCTTGAGCTTTTATCTTTTTTTTTTCCTATGTTTGTAGAGTTACAGATTTGGTCCCTATAGTTTTATTTTCCTCTTGGATTTAGTCCCCATAATTTGTTGATTCCAAAATAGACTTTCGATTTTGCATTTGGGTAACGTTTTGGTCCTCGAAACTAAAAGTTGTTAGCTCCTGACCGTTAAGTAAATGACATTTCGATCATTTATAACTTTTTCATTTTCTAATTTAAATAAATAAAAGTTATATTAAAAAAATTATTTTTATTATATAAGCATAAAATAAAGATCCCTTAACATGCATCGCATCTCAATGACTGTGTCTTCTCCAACCCAAAACCTATGTAAAATTTGTTTAATTCATATTTTTATTATAATTTAATTTAGTCCCCATAATTTGTTGATTCCAAAATAGACTTTCGATTTTGCATTTGCGTAACGTTTTGGTCCTCGAAACTAAAAGTTGTTACCTCCTGACCGTTAAGTAAATGACATTTCAATCATTTATAACTTTTTCATTTTCTAATTTAAATAAATAAAAGTTATATTATAAAAATTATTTTTATTATATAAGCATAAAATAAAGATCCCTTAACATGCATCGCATCTCAGTGACTGTGTTTTCTCCAACCCAAAACCTATGTAAAATTTGTTTAATTCATATTTTTATTATAATTTAATTTAGGTTTAATAACAATGTAATTTTTTTTAAGTTTAATGATGTAATGTACCATTTGCCAATTTATTTTCGCTTCCTATCATACACACACATCATCCTCATAGGGCATTTTGTAAATTATAGTGATGCTGCTAACAGACACAAAATGTTTTGTTCTCATAATTGGTGATGCTCAAATTTATGGTCTTAATATTTCTTTCCATCCGCAGCAACGCGCGGGCATTAATCCCACCTCAAGAAAGAATAAAGAACCCAATAATATTTTGGGAAAATTGCATTATAATGGAACCAACTTTCACCTTATTCCTATTTTGGGAACCAGCTTTCAAAATCGTCATTTAAGGGTTTGTATCAAACTTTATGTTTATTAAAGGGTCTGGTCAACCTATTGACCTACTAATAATGACACCATTCAAAACTTTTGTCAACTAAGATTTCATGTCATCATTATAATTATAAATATAAATCTAAAATGTTGACATGACACATAGTTTTTTTTTTGTTTGAAAACTAAAATTTCATTTCATATTATAAAATAGAAAATAATTAAAAATTAATTATACAAAATTGACTAAAATTCATATTTTTAAAATAAATGATGATTTGCAATCTCGTTATACCAACCAACCAAGAACATCATCACCCAATATATTATTGTGCAAGTGTGTGTAGTATATTATATTACAAGTGTAAAAAATATTTTTAGAAAATTAAATAAAAAAAAGTCTTCTTCTCTCGTCCCGCCACCTCAGACGCGACTAAATATCCGCATCACCGCTACCCACCACGACAACCTTGTCACCTTCATCAAGAATGGGCCTTGATGATGCCGGGTCTAAGATCTAGATATGGAAGCGGTAGCATCATTGTTGTTTGTGTCATATCATTTTGTCAACGACCGGAGGTCTTGCGTTAGTTTGAGAAGACAACACTTTATATTGTTCGTACAATTCTAAAATATTGTTGCTAACCTCTACAATAAATAAATATCAAGATTTGTAACAAACCATGTGAATTGGTAAATTGTGGTATTTATTTATGGCAGAGTTTAGCAACCAAATGTCAGAACTATATGAACAAAATAAAGTGTTACCTTCTCAAGTTAGTGAGCTTCTTGATAAGAGTACATGAGGTTGGGTTACTCATAAGGCATGAGCTCTTACTATTGACGAAGAATATGGCAAAACGACAGTGATTCTCATGTTGGTGCCGCCACTTCCATATCTAGAACCTCAAAGTCTACATTGTATCCCAATCCTTATGCAAAGAGATTGTTGATGTGAGTTGCAATTGCTAGAGGAGGTGATAGGGACGATGGCGGGTTTCTAGTTTAGGTTTTTAGTCGTCGAAGGAAGTGATGAGAACAAAGATGGGGGAGGTTTTTCTTTTCTTTTCTTTTGATTTATTTTATAAAATATATTTTACACATTTATACAATAATTTTTCAAAGTAGCCTCACGTGATTTGCACATGAGGGATGTTAACGGCTGCTCAACAAAATGCAAATCATAATGACGATACTTGTAATTTTCAAAAGTTAAAGAATGGTATCTAAAGTTCTTATTTTTCTATATAATTTCTCGTAAATAATAATAAAAAGTTAATCATAAATAATAATTTATATATATTAGAGTAAACTCTAATTTTGGTCCTTGTGGTTTACTGAAATATTTGAAAGTAGGACCTGAACTTTGATAATTGTAGAAATCATCCACGTGGTTCTCATTTTGCTCTCAAAGTGATCCCCTTCACTAACTCCCGTTTATTTTCTCTGTTAGAGGGAGGGGCATTTTTGTCCATTTAGACTGCCCTCTCTTTTTCTAACCAGACCCACAAAAGCCTTCGATACTCCCCTCAACACTCCTGTTAAACTCGATCAAAAACCCTTCGTCATCCTCCTTCATCCAATCGATCAACCAATTATTTCCTCATTCAATAAAAGAATGTAAAAATCAGGTTCAATCCCTCATCCAATAGATCAAAAAACATTTTATGTATGCAAAAAATCATGTCAATCCCATCATGGATTATCATAACCGAGGAGTAGAATCCAAATGAAGTTTATGGTATGCTTTCTTCTTCTTATCAGTAAGTTGATCGAATGAATATGTATAAGTTTGATTGAACTTTTTCGTTTCATTTTGTTCACATAACTTTACCCCACATTGATAACAGTTAGAATCAATCATGAAGGTGTTTTCACAGCCTTTCATGGAAGAAGATACATAAATGGTAAGCATGATTTTGGTTATTGTGATTTGGTGTTAAACAAGTTCCATTTTTGGTCATTGGGATTTGGTGTTAAACACGTTTCATTTTTTTGTCACCGTGATTTAAGCAAGTTAGACGCATCTTCCTGTTTGGTGTTTGGTATCAGGTAATTCTGTTTTTTTGGAATTGGGGCATAATTTGTTGTTGTTAAGCTTCTGTTGAAAGAATTGAATATGTGTAAAGATAGTTTCATATTGATTTACGTTAATTCATGTAGCTGCTCATTGTGCTGGAAAACCATGAGATGATTATTGGTACAAGACTGGATATATCATTGGTTCGGCAAATAATTGTGGGAGAAGCGTGAGAAATAGATCTGAACCGTTGGACAAAAATAAATAAACGGACAAACATAAAGAGAATTAGGGAAGCAAACTAAATGGACAAAAATGCCCCTTCCACTAACAGAGAAAATAAACGGAGTTAGTGATGGATTACCACTTTCAAAACAAAATAAGAACCATGAAAATGAATCCTATAATTATCAAAGTTTAGGTTCCATTTTCAAAGATTTCACTAAGACCAAAATTAAAATTTACTCTATATTTTTTTGTGCAAAGCCACTTAAGGCCCAAAAAGTAAGTAAAAAAAGCCCATTTTGGCCCATAAAACCCTTGAACCCCAAAAATATTATACCAATCCGATAACATCATCATCACCCTTATCTTCCCCTCCTCCTCTAAACCCTCATCTCTGCAACCATGGCTTCCGCGGCAAAACCCATTTCCAAGCCTTTATCCATGGCGAACGCATGCTTCCCATCATCCCCCTCAATCTTCGCCGGAAATACCCATCAACATATCTCTCTACGCCTCAAACCAATTCAAATCCACCTATCTGCTTCTTTCACATCCTCTTCTTCATCCTTTTCTCTGCGAACAAAACGCAATTCACCGCGTTTCGTCACCTTCGTTGCCTCACAACAAGAAGAAGACAACACATTGGTTATTCAACAAGATGAAGAGCAACAGCAAAGTGGAGGTTTTAGCTGGGGAAATGAAACTCCGGAAACGGAATCGGTGGAGGACACCGGCGCCGGAGAGACGACGGAGGAGGAGTATTCTGAGCCGCCGGAAGATGCGAAGATTTTCGTCGGTAATTTGCCCTATGATGTTGATAGTGAGCAATTGGCTCAGCTTTTCCAACAAGCTGGTGTTGTTGAAATCTCTGAGGTGATTTTTATTGACTTTTTTCGAGTTTTTGTTTCGTAATTTTGTGTCAATTTTGGAATTATGGACACTCGATTGAAATTAGGGTTTTTGATTTGTTGAAATTAGGTTATTTACAATAGGGAGACTGATCAGAGTAGGGGTTTTGGATTTGTGACTATGAGTACTGTTGAAGAAGCAGAGAAAGCTGTTGAAATGCTCAGCCAATATGTAAGTTTCTGCAAGAAATTTCTTTATAGTCTGGATACAAAATTGTGTTATTATATGCTTACAAGTTACAATCTTTGCGTTGATTTAAAAAATTGTGAATAGTTATGTTTTAAGGTGAAGATTTATATCATGAAATTATGGAAAGATTGTGATTGATTATGTGTAAGTTTGCATTGATTAATTATGGGTGTTGGTGTTAATTATGTGGTTTCAAATGGTATGGATACAGATTTTATATTCGATCCGATGTTATATGTGGCTGTAGGGGTGTTCATGGTGTGGATTGAGTGCGGTTTGTACCTAACCCACTTATGCCTACAATCCAATAATTATAAGATCAAAACTTCGTCATAAAATCAACGATAACGTGACCATAGTCCAAAAAAATAAAATAAAAAATTCAAGGTGTCCGATTCCCAAATGCATATTACATAAATTTTGCAATTACTATGTATATATGTGTGTGTAATATATAAAATAAAAAATATATACATACAAAACCCTAAACCCTAAAAAATATATACATATATATAATGTGCAGTGCAATTTGATAACTCAAAACCGCAAACCGCACCACGGAAGTTCTAAACCGTGCTTTGTAGAGTAGTGTGGTGTGGTTTATGCGGTTTAGATGAACACCCGTATGTGGTTGTATGATGGCCATGTTTCATTGAAGTTGAAGGGTAAGTTCAATAGGGTGGTAGTGGCAAGATTTGCTACATTTTTCAGGGTAGAATGTTGAGAAAACTAGAAGATATGTAGCGGAATGCAAATGTTGAAATAGATGGTGGCCATGAGCAACGATCACTAGGGTGGCACTAGTTGTGGATAAAATAAGGCAAAACTATCTTGTAACCGTGGACGTCTGAGCCAACTTGCGTGCACCTCGACTAATCCTATTGGGCCCTGAAGTTAATAGTCATACAAACCCTCCGGTAGTGATATGATATCCGGGGAGCAAATCCAAAATCTTATCAAAACTATTTGTTGTGATTTGATTATTTGCAACATAGATCTAGAAATGCAATAGAGGGAATAGGGGATTTATACAAAGAAGAGATTTTGAAGAGAGATGGAGGTTAGCCTAGAGTGATATGGGGTGTGGTGAAATGAAATTTCCATGATCTATGCATACTAAAAGGGGTCTCTCACCATTAGATAGGAGTTTGGGACCCTGAAACCCTAGGGGTGCGTTTGGTACACTGACGGGACTTGACAGGATTTAGGGTTTTAATCCAATTTAGTATTTTACCAATCATGTCCCATCTCTTTGATTTTTTGTTCCACGTATTTTGGTGGGACAGAAAAAATATAGTTTTGTTCCACTGAGGTCTTGTCTTGTCCCTGTCCAATGTCACAGTGGGACAATAAGTTTTTGTACAGTTCCGTCCTGGTCCCACGTACCAAACCCATTCTTGGAGTCCATCTTTGTTACTTGACTGTTGTGCCATTATGATTCATTTGTAAGCTCCTTTTGTACTCGATAATCTCTTCCTAATTGCGGTGACCTTTAGGATCCGTTAAAGACTTAAAAAGGTTAGATTTTTTTGTCACTACATGCATGTAATGAAGTTGGTTTAATTCATCTTTGACTATATTGACCTGCGGGTGATAGCGGTAATAGCCAACCACACTTTGTGGTTGATCCCTCGAGTGTTTGTACTCCCTCCGTCCCGAAATAAGCGTCCACTTTTTTATTTTATTTTGTCCCAAATAAGCGTTCACATTTTTATTTTATTTTATCCCGAAATAAGTGTCTGTTTTCAAAAGTAAGCGTTACATTCCAATTCTACCCTTACCCTTAATTATGAGATAAATAAATCATTGCTCCCTCTATTATCAAGGTTAAAAAAAATTATTTAGTTAATTAAAGTGTAATAATTACACGGGGTCTTTTTTATTGTGGACATTTGGCAGTATGATGAACCAGACCCATGTGAGTTGGATGATCATCAGTGAAATAATTCTAACGAAATCATGTTGTATTTGAAACAGGAACTCGGAGGAAGGTTTTTGACCGTAAACAAGGCTGCACCAAAAGGATCAAGGCCCGAACGCACACCTCAGGTAACCGGACCATCATACAGAATCTATGTCGGCAACCTGCCATGGGACGTTGATGATGTTCGGCTCGAGCAGCTTTTCAGTGAACATGGGAAGGTTGTGAATGCACGCGTCATTTACGACAGGGAAAGTGGTCGATCACGAGGCTTTGGGTTTGTGACCATGTCGTCTGAGAGCGAAGTCAATGATGCCATTGAAAATCTTGATGGACAGGTACCCTAAATTCTTGCTACACTTTTTCCGGTATTTCGTGCGTCCCAAAATAAGTGTCTACCTTCAAAAGTAAGCACATTACATGCCTTCCAATTTCACCCTTGATTATGAGACTGGAGAAATTCATTATTCTCTCAATTATTAAGGGTAAATTTGTCATGTAGTTGATTAGAAAGTGTAACAATTACATACTTCTAAAAATGTGTCTTTTTCATTGTGGACATTTATTTTGGGACTTTGGGAGAATACTATATATATATATACACACACACACACATAGACGAAGAAGACGAATGATCATGTGAGAATAAGAGTTAAGGTGAGAAGTGTAAGAAGGGATTTGGACCCTTGATCACTTTTAATCTCAAAACAATCCATGAATTGCGCTTTAGAAGAGAATTGATATGGTGTCTCATTAGTGTTATCTTCAATTAATTCAAGGGTGGAGGTCCTTCTTACCCTTCTCACCTTGACTTTCATTCTCATTGGAATTCAACCCTCTATATATGTATGTGTATGTGTGTGTATATATGTAGAGTGCATAATAACCCACCTATATATATATATATATATGTATAGGGCAAATGTTGGGTTCTGGTGAGAAGTTGAAGTTAACGTGAGAAGTAGTTATCAACCGTTAGATGTGAAATAAATGCACATTAGGATGAGATGCACCCGATCAATTACCTTCTAAGCTGCAATTCATGGCAGGGCAGTTGATTAAATGTGATCAACGGTTCATATCCACTTATCACGCTTTTCACGTTAACCTCAACTTCTCAAACGATCCTTCCGCCTATAGGGCGAATAGTCACGTACAACAATTTGCTTACCTTTAGTGAGGTTTGAACCCGGGTACCACTGGGTCAATGACCCTTTGGTCGTTTTTTTTTTTGGCGGTTTGAAAGATAAATAATGGTTGTTTTGTGACAGAGCATGGGCGGGAGAGCGATCAGAGTAAACGTAGCGGAGGAAAAGCCGAGGCGTTTCTGATTGGATTTTTGAGTGAGATGAGATGAGATGGAGGAGTTTGGTTTCATTTGGTATTTATATTGTTGGTGTAAGTTGTAAGTTTTATTTAGGAATTTGTTATGTTGGATGTTAAAAGCTATTGAGTTGATTGGGATGGACTGCATATTTGGAAGGCAATTTATGGGGTATAAAAGGGTTGTCTTTTATGGTCACTCTTAATTGTTGGTTATGTTGATGTGAAAAGTATTTATTAATTGTGATTTGCCATTGGCATTTACTACAATATATTCGAAAATCACAGTTTAACCTGGAATGAAATTTTGGGTGTAGCCTACGGATCCAGATATATTATATAAAACTGAACAATTTCTATTATTTTCATTCTCATTAATCACTGCTTAATATCAACAATCAAATGTCCCCTTTGTTATTTTTGTCACTATTAAGGGACTATTTATCAAATGCTTACAAGGTAAGTTGTTATGCTATTGGATGTGATTGACCTTACGGGTGAGCATGGTAAGAATTGATAATCTTACTCTATAAGTAGGGGTGCTTACGGGTTGGGTTGATCGGGTTGAAGGCTTTTTAACAACTCATCCCAATATAGGCGGTTTGAAAATTTTACAACCTAACCCAACCCAATCAAAAGTACAACCCAACCCAACTCAAACCGTTCGGGTTGATCGGGTTGTGTTTGAACAAGATGAAATCAAATTTAGAAATATAAACATAAAGGAAACATTTCTTTCAAATACAACCGAATGACCGATAATTCATGAGAGTATGTAAGTTCATAAAAAATGTTACGATATTACATATAAAAATGTCTAAACCAAATGATAATATGTCAATCAACAACAATCGTTTTAGACGTCTCCAACCCCGATGCTTTCACATCATCAACCATATGGTACAACTTATCCATAATTCTTAAATCTTAAATATATCACATTTAGTTAATTTTTTAGTTTAGACATATATATATATGTGGGGGGGGGGGGGGGGGTGTTTACATTTATTAAACATATATACAAAGGAGTTGTATAAGATGAATAATAGATTGAAAATATATGTAAATGAAGAGAGTACGCAATAGTGTAATTGTCTAATTTACATATTAATAGACACTTAATAATCATATTAAATCCACAAAATAAAAGGATCAGGTTCATCGGGTTGGGTTGGGTTCAAATAAAAGTAACCCGATATCAACCCAATACCTACGGTTTGAAGATTTTACAACTCGATTAGACATCGGGTTATTTCGATTTGAGTTATTTCACGTTGGGTTGGGTTGGGTTGATCAGGTTTTTTAGCACCCCTATCTGTAAGAAGCATAACAAGGACAATGAATCTTACATGCTAAGTCAAAAGAGAAGGCTCTTATCCATTTTAATGACCGAGAATGTTATCAATAAGATAAATAAAGTAAACGTCTGATAAATGACTCAAAGAAATATCTAAGAAGCATATAGAATATGTCTACTATTATGACTAAATGAATGAGTTGTTAAGCTAATCAAGTTGAATTTAAACAAATCAATTATCGAGTTGTAAAATCATCAAACAATAGGTATTTAGTCAAAATTGGGTCTGACTCACTTGAACCGACCTAAATTAAACCAATGACGCCTTTGTATTTTTGTAATGTATTCAGTTTGGCTGTATGTACCTTCAATCATTGATTAAAGCCCGTTCTCAATGAGCAAGAAAAAACCGGTCATTTTTTACTGGGCTTTTGGGTTGAAAAGAACCCGATCGAGCTTTTTCAAACTGGGTTTTGTCGGGTTAAAATTTCGGCGTTCGGGCTTTTTTGAGTATCTCGATTTAAAATTGCCAACAGAGTTGAACATTGATGATGTATTTAATAAATATCCGACACAAGCAAACAGGGTATGTGCAAATTCGAGCGTGATTGATCCTTATTCGGTTTTACGTACATATGCACAAAAGCAGTCACCAAGCAAGTGTACCATAAACATTAGTAGCCTCGCAACTGAGTTTCTCGATCAGTAAGAGGCACGTAACGAACTGAAGTTTTGCTACGAATGGTGACGGAACCATCCAGATTCTTATCCACAACTTTCAAGTCCTGCGATTTCGTCCCCACTGGAATTACCAACCTACCCCCTGGCTTCAACTGATCAATAAGTGGTTGTGGTATCTCCGGTGCCGCTGCCCCAACATGAATAGCATCATATGGTGCATATTCCGGCCACCCTTTTCTACCATCTGTCATCATACACATTCAAAATATCTAAAAATTTAAATAACTAGTTATAAGAAAGCTACTAAGGGCTTGCTTGTTAACAGCTTAATGAGACTCACAGCTTATTGGGTCAGCTATATATGACTGTTTGGTAGTGGCTTAATGATATATAAAGTGGCTTATTCGGTAAGATTCTATGAGTCGGTAGTTAGGTCAAAGGTGTCTATTTGTATTATTATTGCTTTACTTATATCCGGCTTTTCAAAATATTTTTCACATGCTTTTCATAAGTCGGGGGCTTTCACTGAAACAATCGCTCTACTATTTGCGGCAGAGGTCAGGTATGCGTATATCTTATCCTCTCCTGATCCCACCTCCCGGTGGGATATCCATGCAGGGCTCGTTTGATTTGGTTTGGTTTAAAGAAAGGTACTAAATTGTAATGACTTACCACCAACATGCAAAGCAAGAGAACCATCTTTGAGTAATGGAGCGGCTGCAGTTTTTTCAATGTTCTTGATCGATGTTGAAACCAGCTCAGGAATATGTTCCACACCAATTGTGCGACCTTGTGACCCGACCATCAGTGCAAAGCATGCAGTCAAGTACCCAGTTCCTGTACAAAATGAATAGCTTCCAAAACTCAGCCACAGGACTTCAAGAAATCACGGAAGTGCGAATGTCGAGAGACAAATCCAAATAGAGCAACTTGACTCATCTTTGTATGTTTATTAAATCTGAATCTAAGTCTACTCTCATACTCCCTCCCTCTGTTCCAAAACACGTTTCTATATTAGTTTGTCCCAAAATAAGTGTAAATGTCTACTTTCCAATTTTACCCTTACTTATGAGATGGGAATATTACATCTCGCCCTGTTATTGAGGGTAAAATTGTCATTTAGTAAATTAAATTTTTTTACGTATTTCTAAATTGCGCCTGGACATTTATTCGGAACATTTCACAACCTCAAAAACAACCTACTTGGAAGAAGGTAGGGCATAGAAACAAACCTATTGGTCGGTCCATATATCCTATAACAAGCATTCTTGACAGCCTGTCCCTATTGGAAATGGCAAAAATAAAATTCTCTACGTCCCAAAATAAGTGTCCACTTTCGAAAGTGTCTACTTTTTCCAATTCTACCCTTCATTATGAGATAGAGAAATTCGTTACTCTCTATAGTCTCTATTAGTAAGGGTACCATTGGCATTTAGTTAATTAGAAAATGTAATAATTACACATTTCTAGAACTGTGTACCTTTTTCATTGTGGACATTTATTTTGAGACGGAGAGAGTAATATGTTTTACATATTTAGCTTTACCAAGGCATCATTAATTTTGTTTTTTCTATATTCCAGTGAGATATGGCTAATACTCCCACGGTCCCAACATAAGTGTCCACATTCATATTTTAGTTTGTCCCGAAATATTTGTCCACTTTCAAAAAGTAAATGTTATTTTTCCCATTTTACCCTTAATTATGAGAAGGATAAAACTTCTCTCTCTATTTATTATTAAGGTAACATTGTCATTTGGTTGATTAAAGGGTGTAATAATTAACATTCCTACAACTATACGTCATTTTCATTGTGGACATTTATTTTATGACGGAGGGAGTATAATCGTAGAGCTTTTCAACTCGTTCATCATCAAGGATTTATCAGAAGAGGAATATATCTATAAATCTGGGAACATGAGTACATGACTTTCACATAGGATGGCCTAAGTCATAAACAGAAGAATAACCACAATTTTGCTAGCCTATGGCTTCTTCCTTGCTTCCGACGATAACCACAAACTATGCATGAATTCATTAAAACTACCTATGCATCTCAACTCAAAGCAAATAAGAGCATCTCCAACAGATTCTCTATAATTTCGTCAAAATAGAAAAGCGAAAGTTAAAATCTTCAAAAAATATTACATTCAACTGTTTTTCCATTTTGGAGATTTAACATTAAAATTGTATTATTAAAATATTCAATAGATTCAATATCCCAACAAATTTCAAATAAAACTTGTATGAAATGATAATATAAACTTCATTGATGGGAAAATTTTAAAAACCATTTCTCTCTCTTCTAACATTTAATTTTGGAGTGTTCTCCAAATTTGGAGATTTCTATCCTCTCTCCCATACTTTCTCCATTTTGAAGAAAGTTTTGGAGGATCTTGATGTACACTGGGGTTGAAATGGTGGATTTGTAATGAACAATTGGAAAATACAGTCACTCCAATGGCATTCGAGAGGCCATGGACTCTCCCAAACGGTTTCCCGCTAAACTCAGATTACAAAACAGAATACCTAACCCCTAGCCAACTGCTTTATTTATACTACCCTTCCCTACCTACCCGCCTACCGAAATTGACTATTTGACCTCTAAACTCAGGGTATAACAATACCCGCCCCTCAACACACACCTTGTCCTCAAGGTGGAAAGATATGAAACCATCGATTCCAACTTCTAATATCAACCATTGCCAGTAGTAGCAGTAGCGATGATGTTAGCAGCGGTGGTGGCCATGGTAGAGGCAGTTTCCAATCGTCTTCCTTTCCATACCATTTCCAGTCGTCTTCCTTTCCATACCGATCTCTGAAATCGCTAACCACCTTTTGATCTTGTATTTTCAATGCCAACACCAAACTCAAAATATTCTCAGCTAATTTGTCATCCACGTCTCTAATCTCCGTCCAATTGTTATGAACTGCCATTTGGAAGAAATCCCAACATTTCGTTCCTTGCTTTGAATGATATAGTGGACACACCAATAGAGCATACTCGTCAATCTTTTCCATCCCATTCTGAATGCTCCCTTCGTTTGCTCTGTTCAACTGCCCAACAAGGCCAATATATCCGAACTTCTTCTTTACAACAGCACCCAATACCGCCCCCCTAAACATCCACCTTGTCCTCAAGGTGGAAAGAAACAAAAAATCCGACACAGCCGCATTACATTGATGACTGTTGAAGTGTGATGGATGTAGCGGTGGCGGCAATGGTTCCCCAAGAACATTGTTTAACCAGAGCGCCCTGCGCCCTTCAGGTTGTATCATTTGCATCCCGAAATTACCGAACTTGGACTTTAAAAATTCCACAAACTTAAAGAAATTCAGCAATTTTTGACTTTTATTCTCAGCAACTTCCACGTGAATTCCACTATGAAAACTCATGTTAATGTGCCATGGGTCTAACTTGAAAAGAAAAATCTCTAAAAATCGTTTCATTTGCGATGTAGATTTCTTGTAAATGAGCCTCCCAAACTCAGTCGCCTTTTGTTCCTTAGTAGTTGAAAATTTGACAGACGTCTTCCGGTTCTTAGTTGTCCCTGACCTCCTGTTTTCAAATAGGGAACAATGAAACCGAATTACTCTAGCCCCCACAATTATACAGAGATGATATAGGCCAAACGGTAATGGCGATGGTAACGACCAGAGTGCCAATTCACCAACCGTTTCAATTCTCTTCGATGTTGGCCTAAATCCTGAAATAGAACTTGAGGATTTGAACGATGAATAGTGAGAAGTCGGTAGTAGAAATCCCTGATAAACATTGGCCAACCCATCTCTCCGCTTAATGGCTGATGAAACGAGGTGCAAAGTGAAAATTAGGGTCTGTATTAAGTTTGGTACGGACTTGGGCCAAATCAATATCATTGGATCGGGACTGATCTTGGGCCAAATTAACCATATAGAATTGGGCTTGATTTTGATATCAATTTTATTCTCCAAATGGGCCAGGTTCCATCGACGTATTTTTTTTTAGGCCTGTGTCCAGTACACCGATGGTTGAAGAAACGGCGATAGAAAAAACGCCATCAATGGCGACGATAACGACGGAGAGAGAGATGCTAAAGGTGATAGTGGCGTGAAGACGTTCACCAACTCAATCATTCTTCCTTGGCCTCTATTTCCTACTTCCGTTGGTGATTTTCTGGGCATATCACCGCAGAAAGTTCTACTCCAATTGAATCGGTTGTCCCAATTGTTCACTTTCTTCTCTTTCCTCTCATCGTCGCCTTCATCATAAGAATGTTCTCCTTCAATAGCTTGCTCCTCCGTAGCCATTCCAAACTCAGCATTCGGATCTAATTTTGTATTCAGGTATGGATCAGATTTTGGATTCATTTTCGGACAAGGATCTGGAATCTGATTTGGATCTAGATACGGATCTGGACTCGAATTTGGATGTAGACACAGATCTGGATTCGAATTTGGATGTAGACACAGATCTGGATTCGGATATGATAGTGTACTCATTCTCGAATCTGGATTTTTACCTACATCAAATCCGTCATTTCGAATCACCTTATTTCTCTCCCGACAATCATCTTTACTCATCTTCTTTAAGTTGTCTTCCAACTTTTCCATCATTTCCATCATCCTCTGCATATGCTTGTTTATAGACCCAAAGTGTCCTTGAATTATCTCCAATTTCGCCTCAACGTACTCTAAATCTTCACTGCTCTCCCAATCATCGCCCTGAGATGTAACGTTTCTGATCGTCATCCTCCCGGAATCGAACAGCTCTGATACCATTTGATGTACATTGGGGTTGAAATGGTGGATTTGTATTGAACAATTGGAAAATACAGTCACTCCAATGGCATTCGAGAGGCCATGGACTCTCCCAAACGGTTTCCTGCTAAACTCAGATTACAAAACAGAATACCTAACCCCTAGCCAACTGCTTTATTTATACTACCCTTCCCTTCCCTTCCTACCCGCCTACCGAAATTGACTATTTGACCTCTAAACTCAGGGTATAACAGATCTGTTGGAGATGCTCTACGAAATCAAATGTCGTCAACAAGTGCAGAAGATACCTGAACCAACATCCAAAGCATGCATCCCAGGCTGCAAATTATCCACCAACAACTGAAGGCAAGTAGCATGCATATGAGGTGCAGAAATGGTCGCTTTGAAACCTATTTGCATGGGACTGTCTAAGTAGGCTGGGGACCCATCAGGTACGAACGATCCCCTGTCGACAGTCTCCATTACTTCTGCCACTCTTTTCGATTGGATAATTCCAAAAGTCTGCAGATGTTCCACCATTCCTTTATTCTTGTTGAGGCTACTTCCAGACCAGACTTGCTGTATACAAACATAAAACAATATTGAACTTAAAGATAACACATTAATCCATTTTGTTACCTGTCACAAGTGAAAGGCAGACGGAAATATTAATACGGTTGGCAAGAGAAATGTTGCCAAAGGGAAGCTTACAAACTTGTCTATCGAGATAGTATTTAGATAAACAATAAAGCATTTAAACTATCATCTCAAGTTCTCAAGATTCTGTAGATGTAAGCTAACTTCTTCTATATGTGTCACATGACAGATCTTTGCCTCTATTTTTTAATGTAAATAGTGTCGATAAAAGAAGTTATACATGTCCCTCATACCCAACAAATCATTTTAACTGGACCTAATCAAATATTTTCAATGTTACTTACTACTTGCTGACTGCCTCTTACCGGGTAAGAGGTGCTTACGTGGTAAGAAGGGATATTATTTACCAACACACTCTGACCCACAAATATGCTGACCGAGATGCTGACCCAGGAAGGAGTTGTTGTCTGAATCGGTCAGTGCTTCAGTTAACCATACCCAGACGCTTGGTAAAAAACCATTTTCAGTCGGCACTTACCCAGACCAAACCTCACCCCACTCTTACTCAGTTAGCTTTACCCAATTTGTGTTGGTAAACGACGCTCTTAACATTTAAAATGCAACGACCCCAAAAAGAAAGTCTAATTGCTTTTTAATTTCCTACTTCTACATGCTTCTAGCTTCCATACAAGAAATTGACAGATACGAAAAAAAAGCACCACTTGTTACTTGGCTAAGGCCCAAGGTAGGTTGTTTGTCATTAGGTAATTGTCATGTGGTTTGTCAACGGGTCATGATCATGTGGTTTATCATCAACTGCTACGCCATCATGCATCGTCTGGATCAAAGGACTTTAATCTTCAATCTGAAGTAATTATACCAGGTGGAAGAGATGTGTACTTCAAGTAAACACGGACTAGCCACATTTTCAGCCAGATAAGATATAAATAATTGATATACAACAATCTAGCCACCAATAAAGACGATGTGCTAATAATTGCACGCTGTTTCTTCCTCGCAAGGAAATCAAACAAAGTCATATTGTATTCATTCAAGTTATTACGCTTTTAACCATGCAATGGTCCTACTCTGTGATACATGAATGGGTATGGGTTGTACTCAGATTATAGTCCTGGATAATGATACATATAAAATTATATAATCAAGGGAGATTCCTCTTTCTGCCAACTGGGTTTCATGACTCTTAAACCTGTGATATTTTTGCACTAATTTGCATCAACGACTCCAAAGTCAGAAGCAAAAAAGGGGACATATTAATGTCTATATTAGCATCACAATATTATAGTTAATTTTTTTAAGAAAAAACATGGTTATCAACAAAAAAGAAGAAAAGGAGAAGAGAGTAAACAAACAAACCAACTTAATGTGGAATACACATCTAAAAATAGAGGCAACAATCACAACACCCAGATGTAGCTAACTTCACTGCTGAGAAGCATATTACAAGATAGAAAGTATCATCAGCAGAAGCCAAGCCCCATTAAGGGGTTGTTTGGTTGGTTTTCCATAAGTCCTGTATGTATAAAGCCGACTGAGTGAATTAATCTGTCTGTATCAATGGGGTGAGTTTTTTTTAGGGTTTTGTCATAGATGGAAGGAGCGTGATGGGCAGGTTTGGAAAAAAACTTGGATTTCTGCATAAAGCTCCCCCTAAGAGCTTACTAAATAAGTCATTTGCTATATCATTAACCCACTACCAAACAGTTGGCCGAATAAGCTGTGAGCCTCGTTAAACCTTTTAAACTGCTAACAAACAGGCCCTAAGAGAAGAAACTGCTTGAAAACTCATCGTTTGTCCAAAGGACAGACAACTATGTCAAAACATTTAAATAAATCCCCAATTCAGCAGCAACTGATCACAATTTTTAGTATATCAACTACAAAGGGTGGAGTTCACTGTAAAATAAAGTGCACAAGTATCATCTCGAATGATATGAAGATATTAACAAATATAGAACCATTTACAACGTGAACGAGTCTAGATTTGACGAACATACGCAAAATCATTACACAAACATGTGGCCAATAGAAGAACCTAAAAAGGCACATTCCGATCAAATCCAAGGATTTTCACTGCAATATGTACTCGAACAATTAGTCAATTACCATATCTTGCATGACATGAACGCAATTTCAAGTCATCACGCGCGTACCAAACACAACTTACAGATCAACACATTCCAACCCAATTAAAACGTGAAAACGAATCAAAAATTAGTCAAAACATACGCAAAATCATCAAGATATTATAATTTATATAGAAACTACCTGCATCCTGGAGAACAAGGAATTCCCTGTGCAAAAACTCGTGGTTTTGAGGACTAAAAGAGGAGCGGCCGGTGGTTTCAAAAGCTGCACCAGTCGTCGGTGGCGGAGAACTACGGTTGTGGCGAGTTGGAAGGGAGATGGAAGCTAGCAGGTGTCCTTTGAAAGGGGGAAATGGCGGATCTGCAAAGCAAAACTGAGCTCGACATCTTCGTGCACCCCACGCTCCACCTACTTTCCTGCATCGCGCGTGGGTTTATTTTCTGGACTTCAAGGCCCAGATCAGCCCAAAATACTGGAAAGTGGAAATTACAATTTAGGCATAGTTTGATAAAAATAAGGTAGCTTATTTCCTGGTTATATGTTTAGATAGACATAAGTTAATTTTTTGATAAGTTACTTTATGAGGAGTTTTTTGTAATTATTCAAATTATACCCTCATTAATATACATTATTTTAATTGATTGTTTTTTCTATATATTCTTTTTGATAATTTTACATTTTATAAGCTAGTTTTTATCAAACGTGATTTTTTCATCAGCGAGCTTATCAGCTACTAGCTAGCTTATCAGTTATCAGTTAACTTATCAGTCATCAGCTAGCTTATCAGCTAGTTTGCCAAACATAGTCTAAGAGTAAAAATTCCGTTTTTCGTCCCTATGGTTTGTGAAAAATTGTGATTTTGAAATTTTGGTTTTTGTCTCTGTAGTTTGTAATTTCTCGATTACTGCCTTCAAGTATGAGAGACAAAAAGCGGAATAAATTGTAAACCACAAGGAAGAAAGAGAAATAAAGTGTAAATTATAAAAACTAAAACAACAATAAATTATAAACCATATAAACAAAGATCGTTAGGATGTGTTCAGTCTCTAAAAAACCTATAAAAGTTTGATGGTTCATGTTCGGTTGATGTGGTGCTTCAACATGTCTTCTCAAACAAAGGTTTGACGGTGCCTCCAACAACATAAACAAAAGTAGATATGCACAAATCACCGATTTTGTTGGCCCTAGGTTCGGGTTTTTCAAGCCCGTTTTCGGTGAGCAAAAAAAGGCCCAGACTTTGGGGTTGGAAAAAAGTCCAATCAGGCGACTTTTGGGGCTTAATTAGTTTTTTTCCCAAACATTTCAGTCTAATCAGGATTTGAGAACCAGCCTAGACTAGGTATTGGGTTTGTTAAGCCCGGGCTTTTTAAAACCGGACCTAAGTCTTGCTTCAGGTTCGAGCTTTGTGCATCTCTAAGCGAAAGGGTATGTCGAGTTCCTAGAAACTAGACCTCGACTTTTATACTATGTCAAAATATGTATAATCCTTTTAACCTCTCTTTGAAAGAACCATAAGAATAGACATTTGTTTGTATGAAAAAAAAATCAATGGATTTAAAAGTATTGAAAGACGTATGGTACAAATTGAAGATAACAGCTAAAAAATCCTCGATAACCTTCAAAAACTCAAACCAATGACCTATATGAAAAAGAAAAAAAAAACCAAGACGTAGCCATTATTTGGTAAGTCATCCTATTTCTTGTCAAATCGCCCAAGTAGATAATAATATTCATAATACTCAAACCTAAAATCAAATAAGAGTTCTGCAAAAATGTCCACTTCGAGGCTGTTTGTTTATCTCTTAATAGTTCCATTAAGAGACAACCTCTGAATCTTTAAGAGGTAAATCTTGTTTGGCAAAAAAAAAATCTGCTTCTTAATAATTCCAAAACCCTCTGATTGATTTTGTATCTTACCCTCCCTTAATCATTCAGAGCCCTAATTTCATTCTAAACAGTTAGCAAACAACCGTATTTCATTTTGTACTATATCATAAGAGCCTTTTAATCGACCACTTAATCATTCTGCACCAAACCATTCATCAACTACCAAACAGTCTCTTCCTTATCCATTTGGCTAAAATCTGTACGGTCGATTTGACATTTACCAAAATACCACCTAAACAAAGTATTTCAATCAATCAAGCAGGCAGCATGCAAGCCAGCCTCTTCTGATTCAAAAAGAAGAAGATTTGATAGATCCATGACTATCAACAAACTCCATACATAAACAAGACTTTGCTCAAGAAAATCTCCCAAGATTTTCCCATCATCCAGCCGAATTCTCGTGCAGAAGTACATATTCTCGGCTGCCAAACAAACAAATATAGCCACAACTGGTAAGATTATAAATAACTGGCGACTGAAGATGGAACGATAAAAAGATTATACCAAGCAACTAGCTATGATCAAAGGGGGTCAGCTCAGTTGGATAGGTAACATCCACCCGCGGGGGGGGCGGGGGGGGGGGGGGTGTGTGAAAACCACACTACCCGGGTTCGATTCCCACGAGCGACACTTTCCTGAGATATCCAAACTCTGAGTCTGGTCCTTCGGGGCCGGGGCCGGGGCCGGTTCAGGTGGGTCCAGTCTATGGGACCCTCTACCCTGCCGGTCGGGTTCAGCCAAAGGTTGGGCTGGGTCGCAGTGGATTAGTGGGATTGCCCGTAATGGAGGCCCGATACCGTTGGAACGTGTGTGTGCGTTAACTTGTCGTTCAAAAAAAAAGCAACTAGCTATGTTCGGAGAGTAGAGTATGCATCTCCGACTCGTTTTTTTGTAGAAACTAAGGCTCACGTTCAAGATCACATACAATTGAAAGCCAATATGCATCTATTTAAGCATGAAAACCAAACGAAAAAGACCCAGTAAATCCCACGTAGAGGTAGGTTATGGGGAGGGTAAGAGCATCTCCAACAGCTTCTCCAAAATATAGAGAATAGGAATTTTGGGCAATTTTTTGCTCCAACAGATTCTCTAAAACCTTCTCCAAAATGGAGAAAGTAGGAGAGTGTAAATTCATCCAAACTTGCAGAACTCTCCAAAAATTATTATTATGAAAGAGAAATGATTTTTTATTGTATTCCACCAATAAGAAACCTTGATGTTTAGGAGAAAGAAATAATATTTTATTAAATATATGGAATATTTTAATAATATAACTAATGATATAATCTTCAAAATGGAGAATCTGTTGGAGTTAGAATGCAATTTTTTTTTAAATTTTGGACTTTGATTCTCTATTATAGAGAACTTTTAGAGAATCTGTTGGAGATGCTCCAACTCTAAGGTGTATGCACCTCTACCCCAAGAGGTAGAGAGGTTGTTTTCTGTGAAGACCTCCGGCTTGCAGAACAAATAGATATAACAAGCGAGTAAGATATAGGTGAGAGTGTGTGCACAAGTAAACGGACCATGCCACAGAGCAGAGGAAAGGGAAATAGATAAGAACATGCAACTGTAAGCTGCAGAGTGCATTTGTTGTTTTCAGACTTTTTTTTGTGTAGAAACTAGAACCTGAATTCACGGTTTCATATGATCGAAGACCAATATGAGCCAATTTTAAGCAGCAGGAATGCTAGCTAAACTAGGCAAAACCAGTGGTGCCAGTAGAGCCCAACCTCCCAAGAGATCAAGGGTCCAAACCTCACCAAAGGTGAAGAGTCTGTGCAAGTATTTTCCGTATATAAATATTATATACTTCAAAAAAGAAGAATTGTAACAATGAAATCACCAAAAATGAAGCATACAGTGGGAAAGAAACAACCCACCTACTATTCCCAAACTTAATAGTGTCTTTCTCCATAAGTTCATAATAGCGTTCTGGTTCAATACGATTATCCTGCAATTGCAAAAGGATATGTTAGACCACAATACTGAATAGCACCAAGATTTCATATCATCTTAATAATCACCGTGCCCATACATTTATGAAAGTCCCATTTGTGCTTCCAAGATCCATTATGTAAGGCCTAGAATTAAGAACGAAAAGTAAATATATAAACTTCAGGCTCAAGATAAATACATTTGCTCATGAATATGACACAAAAATAGTCTGTCTTTTTTTTTTACCTTATTTCCTTCTTTAACATGCCATCAGGTTGCTCCTTCTCAACTTGCCTGAGAATTAACCGATATCAGAAACAACTGAAACTTCACATGGTTGTCGCAAAAAAAAAAAAAAAAAAAAAAAAACTTCACATGGTTATCCTACCGGTACTGGAGAACCGCATGCTGTTTGCTACATGATGGATGATCTGTAGGGATGTCTGCTACCCTTCTTTCTCTCCCAAAAAGATAGCAGGTTTGACGATGCACATAAAGTGGCTCTATTTGAAACAAAATTTGTTAGTAGCATAACTGTAACACGAGAACTTTTGAATTTTGGTCATTAAGAACCAAACAGTTTAAAGAGTTACATAATGAAAAGAGATGTCCCTTATCTACATTATTGCATAGAGGCAACAAAAATTGATGGGTAAAGAGTTGGTTCAGCTATTAAAACACTAATGAGATCATACGGTATTAAATATCTGAATTGTGTGTATAAATTGGACTCGAAACATGATGTAATATTGCATCTATCGTTTCTGATATACAGTACGTAATATATCAGCCATCACAGTTGAAATGAATAAAGGTCAATATGCTACACATATTGATGTGGGTTGAACTCGGGATGCCTTTTTTTAAGAAACATGAGTTAAGTGTCTACTAACTTCATCAAAAAAATGCCTTTTGACAGTGATCAAAAAACTTTCGAGCAAAACATTGTAAAATAAAATGCAGTCCAAAAAAAGAACCCCAAAACGAACCCAGTAAGTCCCACCCGGAGTTGGGGTAGGGGTGGGGATAGGATGTATGCAGACCTGGCCTCTACCTGAAAGAGCGGCCGGCTGTTTCAATGAAGAATTGAAGACCCCTGGCTTGTGCGAAGTGTGCAAAAAGAAAGAGCAAAGCTTGCTCAAAAAATTTGCAGATAAAGAACATAAGAACTTGAAAATACAAAAGGCAGCTTGGTGTTGAAACTGCTCAAATAGAACATAAAACGTGACATGCTATAAGAAGCAACGAAAGATTCCCAGAATCAATAAGCCAAGAAAAAAGATATCGTCAAGCCTACCATTAAGCACTTCACCACCCTTGAAAACGTAAAGTCTCCATCTTATTTCTGGTTTTCTTGCATCTGGTGGCTCCGTGAACAACAGTGTCACACCTACCATAAAAACATGTTCATTAAATGTAAACTAGTAGGTGCAAAATCTCAGAATCATATGACCCTGCTTTTTTCGATATATGCACTTTATTTTATACACATAACATTTTTCATATTTATTTTGTATTGTGAAGATGTGTTTTCTCAATTGACAGATTCTATAAGAATCTAACAAACATAATGCAAGAAATGGATTGTCAAACATGAACCTAACCTAACATGACCATAAAAGGACAAAGTATTTCCAATAACCATAAAAGGAATCACATTTCCTTTATCAACTCTGATCTTATTTATTTATCGGTTTTTGTGACGTGCCAAGTGCAATGGTTCACACAACCAAATTCGGTATGTACATTCACTTGGGACTTGTGTTTTATGTCTAAACAAAAACTAGAACTTCGCTCCATCATCGCTGAAGTCTGAAATCAACCTGTTTGCCAGGTAATTTCAAAAACACCATCCGTGAAAATTTTAGCTTCCGATAAAAAAGTTATAATATTACCATACACAATTGTGGAAATATCTTCTCTTTTAAAATGTATTTAACATATATAAATAAAGTTTTCTACCTATCACCACAATATTAGCACATTTAATATACCAAAATCTAAATTCTATCTAAACTACAGATAGAGCTAAATACAAGTAAGGTTAAGGAGTGAACAGAAGACTCACCTTTGACCCGATTGGTCTCAGCAGCAAGCTTTCCAGACAACTCAAACGAGGGCTTTTGCTGCCAGCCACATTGGAATGTTAAGTTAACAGCAAAAAAAAACAAGTGTTTTAATTTGAATGCAATACTTGCACATGCTATGCTCAAGGCTCAGATAATAGAAAAGGATAAGGTGCATACTTAACATATACATGTTAGTTCTGATTTAGAATTTAACAACTTAGAGCAAAATGAGACAAACAAGAAAAGTTCATGCACAGTGAATAAGCTAACCTCATGCTCTCAGAAAGTAAAAAGAAAATATTATTAAATGACCAAAGCATTCATCATGTATCTCGATCACCTTTTCCTTAGTTTCAAGAGCCTCTTCAGCTGCTCTCATTCGTGCTACTGAATCATCATCACCATTCCTGATCACACGCACATAACATCTAATCAGAGCCCGTATCAAAGTGGATAAGCAGTAGCAAACTGTGAGTAACATTGAAACACAATTTGATATACTCACATGGTACTTCCTATTTATGGAAAACAGAAAGCAAGGATCCTAACAAGATTAACAGGAAAAAAAACATTCGCTCTTCACGCTTCAATAGAATGAATTCCGTAGTATTCTACCCTATGGTAGATCGTAGCCTAGAACTAACTTCTGAAAATTGATTGCATGATCTTATTCTTTCTGATGCATGATTGAGAGTTACTAACTTAGTTATATTCAAACAAAGACAGAATAACACTTCCAACAAGGAAGCGTAAATTACTGTAGTAAGGAGGTCGTACGATCCAAATCATGTATTGCAATGACTCGCTATATACTACCAAATAATAGTAAGTATGAGGGAGGTACGGTGTTCCAGTGAAAGAAATGGATGCAGATTAGAGTTGGTACACCTTCAAACACTGAATCGGGATACAGGATAGGAAGGTATACTGACTTCACAAGTAAAAGGGTTTATAGAGAAAGCATTGAGCCTGAAATTTGAAGAGCTATATAAAGTTGAGTTCAGGTAGGTGCTCACCGATGATCATCTTCTTTTGAGTTATTTCCCTGGAAAAATAAAATAAAAGTCGATAACTTTATTTACGAGTTATCCATTAAAAAAGAACAATATTTGATACAAAGGAAGTCAGGGGATTTCTCCATTCAAATCATTAACTTAAAGGCAACAGGGGAGACATAAGTTGTACTCAAGAATCACAATATCATGCATGATAAATAAATGATAGCCCAGTTAAAGGAATGGATATCACCAGATACCTCATCACGTGCGCCTGTTGCGGCAGAAGGCGAGTGAGATCTGCGCCTACTCCTGTGATGTTCCGCGTGTGAAGTTGACGAGACATGTCTGGACTTGGAAGACCCGTTGTCTTCCGTGTCCTTTCCTGACTTCCTATCCCTTCTCTCGATAGGTACTTCCCTTTCCGGATCTCTTTCTTTCCGTCTAGTCCTGTCACCTGCACTAACATGATCCCTCTCATGCCCTCTGTCACTTATTTTATTAGCCTTATCAGCTTCGGCTCTCCTCAACCTTCTAGTTCGTGGTGAAGGCGATCGAGATTCAGGGGATCTCGAGTTTGGGGGTACTGGAGACCTAGTTTTTCCATGATTTTTGTCATGTCCTCTTTCACTTGATTTATCATCCTTATGGTTAGATCGATCTCTCCTTAACCTTTTACTCCTTGGTGATGGTGATCGAGACCCAGGAGATTTTGTGTTTGCTTGTACAGGAGATCTAGTTCGACTTGAAAGTGTCTCTTTCACAGGCAAATGACCTAATGGGGACCTTGACCTTGTGTGCTTAGAAGACCTGGTGTGGGTTGAAGGTTTCTCTCTCACTGGTGAACGAGTAGCAGGAGATTTTGCACGTCTTGGGGACTTCGTGCGACTTGAAGGTTTTTCTCTACCTGGTGATCTTGCTGAGTGCGAACTCCTGTGCTGAGCAGGAGATCTGTCTCTTCTGGAAGGGCTCCTACGAGAAGACCTGTGATTCCTAACAGGTGATTCTGAATAATCGGAGGAATTACGCCCCATGAGGTATCTTCAATTTACAAATAGAAATTCCTGAATTAAGAAATATATTGAGAAATCCAAAGGCAAATCATACGGATATAAAGAACAAAAGGATGATAACTGTGTTAGTAGTGATTAAAAACATGTGCTTGAACTGACTACCATTTCTTATCCACATATGTAAGTGACACCTTCTCTAATGGTATCAATGAAACATTTTTGTAAGCACTTAACACTTGATGGACTTCTAACAGGGATGGAGCCAGGATATTAGGTAAGGATGAGCCTAATGTAAATACACAAAGATTAATTTTTTTGTTCATTGTTCTTCTACAATAAGATATTTAATAATGTTTTAGAGATTTGCCACCTAAAACAGGTGCACTTCAGCCTAAAATTTTGTGATTTTATGGTCTGTTACCAAATTAAGATGCCACTATGATTCACAATTCTATTTGTCAAAGTTGTTTAAGTTTGTTAAATGATAATTTTCGAGATATATGAGAAAATTATGTATATGATTTTATGTAATTTGAATGAAAAGAAAAACATTTTAAACAATTTCACATGACCTCTTTGATTCATCTTCATTAGTTTTGCTTCAATTTTAGTTAAAAGTGAACCAAAAAACTGAGAAAAAAGAAGCTTACAATTAGGTATCCAACCAACATCCAAAATCCTTCGAATTTAATTCATCAAATATCCAAACAACTATATTCGATGTAGCATAAATCAAAGTCACTAACCTCTACCACTTGTTCACATATATCAATTTCCTATTCCAATTTCCACATAAACGATAAATTAGCATGAAAATTCAAACAAAAACAGAGTCACATGACACATACGCAGAGATGCTTACCTGAGACAAATCACGTTATCGCCGATTAGAGTTAGATACTTATATACCACCAGAAAACCGGAGAATAGGCGGTCAGAATGTGCCCTAACTCGGAAAACTTCCGATTAGAGTTAGACGCATAACCAGAGAACGACGGTCTCCGCCGGAAACAGGTCGGAAGCACGGCGGCACGGCCTGAAGGAGCAGCAGATTGTGGTCGTCGAGTGGACGGTACCAAACTACCGATATTAGGGCTCAGATGGACATTGATTTTGTTGTCTTGGGCTTCACTTCTTAAAAAATGGGCTTTTTTTCAAGGTGGGCCTCTACACACATTGGGCCATGACTTCTATACCTGTCCCAAAATAAATGTTCATAATAAAAAATAATAAAAAATAAAAAAATAGGGGCGTTTGATTCGCATAATGGATTTTGATGAAATTGGAATCTATCGAAGAAATTTGACTTTGAAGGAAATCGGAATGGAATTTGACCATGTGTTTGGTTGGTAGAAATTCGATTCCTCCACTTAAGTCAAATAATGATGAATTCCTTAAATTGTGGAATTCAATGGAATATCTTCAATAACTGTGAACACATACATACCACAAATTCATTCAATTGAACAAG
This sequence comes from Arctium lappa, assembly GCA_023525745.1. Classification (NCBI taxonomy): domain Eukaryota; kingdom Viridiplantae; phylum Streptophyta; class Magnoliopsida; order Asterales; family Asteraceae; genus Arctium; species Arctium lappa. The sequence goes on from CM042061.1 coordinate 62,901,171, forward strand.
GAAAACCACGGTTTGTACGGTTTGTTAGATTTCATTGGTTTGTAAAATAGTCTTGGCCTATATATATATGTGTGTGTGTGTGTGCAAATTGAAAAAATTAATTGAATGTGATACACGTAAAATTTAAAAAGTACGGATATATTGTACCAAATGGTTGATGATGAAAAAGAAATTACGAGTAGACTAGAGAAAACAAGTTAGAAGAATATTTTGATATACCAAAATATCACCCGACCAACCCGACAGTTTGTGTTGGGTTGAGATTTTTCAAACCACAAGCATTGAGTTAGATTGTTCAAATATCTTCAACTCGATCAACCCAACCCGTGACCACCCCCTACTTGGTAGTGCAGGGGTGGGTGGCAGTTGTGACGGTGAACAATAATGGCATGGTGTCAATGGGGTGGGTGAGGGGTTGGGTGGTGTTAGTTAAATTGGATGCATGACTTATTCTTATCTCTTTAAAACCAAATTATAAATCTGTTACAATTACCGAGGGATAGAATTCAATTCGTTCACTTACGAGAAAGAACAATGAAATCATTAATATCTGAAATTCAAAGGAATTTAAAGGATTCCATCCGTTTAAAGAATTCGAAGAAAGAAAACTATCAACCGAAAAATAACCCGCCTTTATTCATAAAACCAGTCCGAAAAAAGACCGACGGTAGTTACGTCAAGGACCGGTTAAAAAACCGGTGATCCAAACATTCATCTCTAGTTTGGTCTCAATTGTACAGTTTTGTTGGTGGTTCAATACTTGAAATAGCAAGTCAACTCTTGAACTATCTAACCCTAAACATACAAACAACACGACAAAACCAGAACGATAAACGAGCTCCCAAATCACCTCACGAGCGGTATCAACAAGTACTCGGCATAGAACAACTGCAAATACAACAAACGATTTTGTCCAATTAGATATATACGACCATATTCTGGGCTCGTTTGATTTGATTTGGTTTATATGTACAAGACATAGGGCAAATCGGTCATTTTTTAGTTTGAAATCTTTCCCAACCAAAGAAATGTAGAAATTTATTCCAAAAATTGTTGCAACATTGAGTTTAGTGTAAAATCACATGTGAATTGCCCGTTCTTGTATTCTCTTATTTAGTCATTGTTCTCTTTTGAACCCGACTCGATATAGATATAGTTTGAAACACGAAAATTTTGTTTTTAAAAAATGTAAAAAAAAAAAACACGATGGTTCAATCACAAGTAAAACTAGGTTTTTCGGCAATGTACTAATACTAGGACGTTCGTTGTTGGAAAAATAGAGTTCGTTAAAGCGTTACCTGCCATATGAACATGTAAAACGAGGTTATCGCTGATTTGCTCTCGAGATCGGTTGACTTGGCACGACCCCAAAGTATTAGACCAAGAATCGAATGCCCCAATACCTACATCAATCAAAAAAGTAGCGGCATCTTTATGACCATTGACTTTTTATATCTTATACGGTTAGCCTGGGATGTTACAAATGGTATCAGAGCCGGGAACCGGACTGTGTCCCAGTGAGGACGCTTGGCTCCTAAGGGGGGTGGATTGTAAGATCCCACATGTGTTGGGGACGGAAACTAATATTGCTTTATAAGGGACTTGATACCTCCTCTATCAGAACGTTTTAAAACCGTGAGTCAAGGTGTGGACAAAGCGGACAATATCTGATACGGTTAGTCTGGGATGTTACAGAGTACTAGAAATGGAACAAAACTTGGTGCAAACTTGAAACAAGATCCATATCAAATTTTCGAATATGGGTTTGACCTCAAAAAGTCAAATATCTACTCGAAAGGAGTGACGATCCATTACCGTTACGTATCTGCTCCAAAGAAACGGAGACGATGCCCCAACTAGAATAGCAACACCGTAAGCCACTTCAAGTAACAAGATACAAATCCAAAATACCTGTAAAAAGTTTTAAGATGTTGATTTACAAATTCAAGATTTTTCACAACTTGTATTATTAAGGTGTATTTGGTATGTAAAACTAACCCGCTTTTGACCCAAGCGGACGGTAAACGACTGAATACCAAAAATCTTGTCTCCAACGATGTCGGGTATGTCCTGTTAGTAGTACCGTGCCATAGGACAACCAAGTTCAAGGCGTAAATGCTCTAACTTGCAACAATTAGAAAAAAAAAAAAAAAAAAAAAAACAAACAAACCCAGTAATCCAGTATATCCAACACAGAGGTGGGGTGGGTCTGGTGACATAACCTCTATACCACAGAGTAGAGTGGACCCCCCCCCCTCCCCCCGCGCCCGGGGGGGGGGGGGGGGGCGCTTGTGAAAAGTGTGCAATATTTCCTTTATGAGGATTAGTGTGTCTATTGAGTAGAAATAATCCGTTATAAGTAATTTACCTTAAACAACGCTATAACAACAGAGAAGAAACTCATAAATCCGGTTGCAAATATCACGGGCTTTGGAAACACCGCAAGTCTTCCATACACAAAAGTCTAAAAATTAGATAGGTTAGAAATCAAGTGAATGTAACATGACATTTGAAGTCGAAGAGAAGTGTTCATTTATTAAGGGCGCGTGGGATAGGACAGAACAGTAAAGTGAGTTTGAAAAGCATAAAATACAATAAATAAAAATTAAAAAATGAATAAAATATAAAGAGGGAGACGTGTTGATGTTTTAGAAGAGAATTATGTTTTATTTTGAGGTTATATTGGTCAAATATAAGTCTGTTCCACCTTGGTCCATGGGGTGGGGGAGGAAACACGCCTGTTCCACTTTGTTCCACCCCTGTTTCTGTCTGTTCCACATAAAAGTCCTACCAAACGTGGAACTGTGATCCCTGTTATGTTCTGTCCTATCCAGTGTACCAAACACACCCTAAGGGAACCATGTGGATCTAGACCAATATCACTATTGTTTCATAATAATGACAATGGGCAAATAAGTAACTTTAGTTATGTTCCCAACCAACAACGGAAATGTCGAAATTTTCATGGGACATCACAAAATGGAAGTCGTTGTGAATTTCATAGGGCGGATTAGAAAATACCTGAATGTGTAGGTAAAATGCAATTTGAACTATTATAGCTCTTACAGCTAGAATGCACATTGCTGCAACGAGAGCAAATCGCTTCCATCTCAACATCGGTACCTGAAAGTCGTACACGTCTTAGAAAACAATTATAATAATTGGTATAACTACCACTTAATTGTGAATAAATCATCGAACAGTTTTCTTAATCTAGGGAAATACCATCCGGTCATTATAATCTATATCGAATCACAGCTTTAACCTAAACAACTCCTAGAAAATATAAAAATACACATACTTGTTGATATTGAGATTTGAGAGTACAAGGAGGAAGATATTGTGGATAGCAAGAAAGAAGATAAATATATATATATATATATATATATATATATATATATATATATAGTATCGTAAGTGGGGTAGTTTCATTTGGAAACCACCTTAATTTTGAAAACCATGGAAATTGTCAATTTCATTGGTTAAGTTAAGGAAATTGTTTCATGAATTTGTAAAATTTGATAAATTGTTTTATATAATTCTTTTCTTGATGAAAAATTGTTTCATATATTTGTGTTTTTTATGTAAAAATGAAAAAGTTTCATCAGAATGAGAAAATGCATGAAACAATTTCATCAGAATGAGAAAATACATGAAACAATTTCATTTTACATAAAAAACACAATATATAAAACAATTTCATCAACAAAGGAATTATATGACACAATTTCATCAAATTAAACAATTTCATGAACCAATTTCATTAACTTAACCAATGAAATCGACGGTTTCCACGGTTTGCAATATTAGAGTGGTTTCCATTTGATCTCTCCCCTATCGTAAGTTACACATACATATATACATATATAATTCTAGGCTCAAGTTCAGGGGAAAACCACAAAAAAATGGAAACCGGGTAACACCCTAATATTTGTACGGTATGCACATGTGCATAAAAAGTAACATGTGCATACTCTACAGATGAATTCTATTAAGGTGTTCCTCGGTTTTTCATTTTCTTTTTGGTGGTTTTCCACTGAACTTGACCCTATAATTCTAATTATTATATAGACCGATATACCATCACAATAGCCACTACATCAAATCACGGTCCTGACCACTATTTCAGACTTTGACCACTGTAACAGCGTAGCTTAAAATGATGACCATAAGGATCATTTTGAGGTGATTTTCCAATGAATTGAATGCAAGGTCTATTGTGGAAGCAATACATTGAACTAGTATAGGGATCTATCATAATCATACTTATTTCACTTATTTGTACTTGCACCATAGGAATATGGGTGTGTATAAATTGGTGAAAAATTCAATAAGATCGGAAGATTTTCGACATTTCAATGTGATGCAAGTTAAAGATGCATGCATTACGTTAACAATAGCGTTGTTCATTCCAAAATAAAAGATCGAACATCTTAGGTGACACAAGTAGTTTCAAAGATCAAAAATTTATAAGAGACTTGCAGCTTATTCCATCAGTTATATATGACTGTTTCGTACTGGCTTAATGATATAGAAAGTGGCTTATTCAGTGAGATTCTAAGCCGGATCTTTCTGCAGAAAGCCAAGTTTTTTTCCAAACCTGCCCCTCCCAATTAAAAAACACGCTCCTTCCATTTACGGAAAAAAAAACCTTCTCAAAACTATAAAGACATATTAATCCACACAGACAACTTTAACCATACAGGACTTAATGAAAAACCAACCAAACAACCCCTTTAGGGTTCCACGTTAAATCGTACAAAAGGTAATGCAAGAAAATATCATTTTAATCTCCGAATCTATAATCAATAGAATCATGGTAATTTTAGATTTGAAGAACGTTCAATTTGGTCACGAAACTCAAACCATATATGTAATATCAGATTAAAGATAATGTGCTACGAAAGAAAAACTCACATTGACCGAATATGCAGTCCCGAGAAGGAAACTTATGAAAAGTGCCCAGAATAAAGGCCATGAACCGACCATCCATCCAAGCCAAAAACTCTGGTGTAGAACAATAAAATATAATGTAAGTTGAAGATGCTTTCTATATGATATCTTAAAATAACTTGTAGAAATGGGTACAAGAAGAACGCGTCACAGGTATTAAAATCAAACTACATAATGAACCACTACTAAACCAACCTAGACATTGAACGGTATCAACCTAAATGGTTTTGAAAACAAAAGAAATGTGAATCCCAATTGCAAATCAAAATCTTATTGGCTTAGCATTATACGATTCTAAACACTTTACGCTAGATTTATGTGGATTTGCACGTGGTGTTTATTCATCCAAAGCTTAGGGGTTGTTTACTTACAACTTAATGAGCTTAATGGTCTGGGTGGCTTATTCGCTCAGCCATACGTGAGTGTTTCTTTACGGCTTAATTGTTAAGTCATTAAGCTAAAATGGCTATATGGAATAAGCTAGGACCCCTCACTTGTCCCCACTAAGCCACCCCAAACAAACTAATACCAGAATGCCCAAAAATAATCCAGCACTCTCTTTGGCTCCCTCAAACCCATTGGTCTCTCGTCCCTCAGACAGCCAGATTTATCTAAACAGACAACAACTTAACCCATACAGAGCTTAATGTAAAAAAAAAAAGTAAACAATCCCTCATTTGTAGCCAAATGAATAGAAAACTAATGGGTCGGTTTCATTTGGTAAAGTAGTAATGAAAGACTTGTGAAATACATCACGAGAATGCTTAGGTCCAATTCCTTTTCACTATTTAACATTTTTATTTTGTGGGATATGTGAGAATGAATGAAAGATGTGAAATGGGTCCCATTTGGTTGACGCGAGGATAAAAACGAGAATGATATCCACAACATGGAGAACAAAGAACGGATGTAAAACCTTAACTTCACATGGATATAGCTATAGCAGTGGAAAAGCTCGATTTAAAGTTCATTTACCATGACTGCAAACGAGGATACAATGATAACACCCGTTTGAACGGAATATTCTCCGGACGCCAACGGAAGATACGGCTTGTTAACCTGAGAAATACCCGCACCTTATATTTGATTACAATCCACATGTATGGCTGGTAATTCGCATTACAAAAACATAAGTTGCACAAATATTTGATTTTCCGAACCATCGTTTGGAGGAAAAAGATACCTTGTCTATCTCTATATCGGATAGCTGGTTCAGACCAACAATATATATATTCATAAAAAAGGCAGCAACAATGGCCTGAAATTTCAAGATTAAGCATGTAAGACAAAATTAAATCAACTTGGAAACGATTCTTTTAAAGTATGCAAGAGAATTAGAAACGAGTGATTAACTTATCGAACCATCGTGCTTGGCTTTTTGTTTTAAACAAATGATCGTTCTTGTCAAAATGGAAACTTCTAAATTTTGCAAAAATAATCGATCTTGGGATAAAAGTGCCAAATACAGTGGTTTTTGCATTTGCATTTGCATTGCCATAGTTTGTCAAAATCGTTCGTCTTTATTGCTCACAAAAATGTAGTTTTGTTTTCCTGTTGCAGTTTGCAATGATGGTTCGTTTGTAAAAGAAACCCGAGTAAGAATCATTGAAAAAGTTGTTTACTCAGTTACGAATGCATATCAAAAGTTGAAGAACCTCCAAAACACCCATGAAGAATAGTGGAGAAAAATCCGAAAGCCTCTGAACTGCAAGGAGTGAAACCGAAACTATGCTCAATGCCTGCTCAAAAAGATAAAAATATAAGTCATTCAAGATTTAACTTGGCTCGTAAAGAGACACAATAAACTAGTCTTATGGACCCAAATCAATAATTCAATATCAACATTATTTTTTGAAGTAAATGATGTTAATATGAGGCAAAATACTCACGCTCACTTCTTACCTTTAGTGAGGTTTGAACCCTTGACCTCCTGGGAGGCTAAGCTCTACCGATAGCCCAGATACCACTAGACCAATGACCCGTGTATCAACATTTTTTTTGTAACATACTAAGGGGTTGTTTGGTTGGTTTTCATTAAGTCATGTATGAATAAAGTTGTCTGTATGGATTAATCTGTCAGTATAGATTGGGAAAGTTTTTGTTTGGGGGGGTTTTATAGATGGAAGGAACATGTTTTTTAATTGGAAGGGGCAGGTTTGGGAAAAACTTGGCTTTCTGCATACAGGTCCCCCTAGAAGCAAACTGAATAAGTCATTTTTCTATATCATTTAAGCCACTACCTGACAGTCATCTATAACTAACCGAATAAGTTGTGGGTCTCATTAAGCTGCTAACAAACAGGCCCTAACATAGAAAAGGGTTAGGGGCTATTTGGTTCATGCTGGAAAACGAAAATGGGAATGAGTTTTCATCCCCTCAGTTTAACCTGGAATGAAAATTTGGGCTCCTGGGGAATGAACTCATTATATTATATAAAGCCAAACAGTTTCAATTATTATCATTCCCATTGATTATTGTTTAATACCCCTAACCAAACACCCCGTGAATACTAAACAAATAATTGTACTTTGAAAACTCTCCAAAAATCTACCAAATGGTCATTGACCGAGCAGTACCGGGTTTACCAGTAGAGCCAAACCTCCCAGGAGATTAAGGGCTCAAACCTCACCGAACCTGAGTAGTCTATGTGAGTATTTGTTGTATATAAATATTATATATATATATATATATATATATATATACTTCAAAACTTTCCAAAAATCAATATGTTGTGATGTCAATGGAAGGAATAATAACACTAGATAATGAATTTGATAGTTGTATTGTATCAGAAATAAACGAATTAGAAGCTTACGGTTCCTATAACCGTGTGAGGTCTTGAAAACCTGTAGAAGGCATTTAAAGCATTTGGCAGCGAACTTTGAGGGCTTGTTGAGTCGGGTTCCATGGGTTGTTCAGAAACCGCATTTGCAACATACCTCGTGTTGCGTTTCCAAGAAAGTATTAAATTTCCATTGGAGCTGCCAATATTGTATCTCACAAGATTTGATTGAGATTGGTTAAGCTTTGATGCTCTTAATGATACATGAAAAGAACCTACAAAGTTATATAAAAAAAGTTAACAATAATGACATGTGAGCACAAAGAAATCGACACGATGAATTCATTGTGAAAAAGCCTCCACAATCATTGAAAGAAAATGTCTAAACGAAAGAGTTACCAAAGTCAAACCTAGTTCCTTCAAAATTCAAATATGATAAATTCGAAAAATTGCATTATATAGTTCAACATTTCTTTGGGGTTCTATGGCACAAATAGCCATTTCTCTTCCAAGATTTCAAAAAGTCACCACCTCCACTATTTGTGTCATTTTCCCAAAAATATATTGTGATCATTTATGGATCAAAATCCAATACAATACTAAAAAGATTCATCTTGTCATGAATCATGAGATGTGTGACACTTCAAGAAATCACAAATCCAGCTCCACGATAAGTTATAAACGCCCCCGATCGCCCATTGGGCTACTTGTGGGATACAATTATAAATACATTTTATAATTTTTAAGGTGTTGATTCTTGGATATGTAGCAAATCTAATAGAAGCAATTACTTGGAGAAGAAAAAAAAGAAGCTAAAAGGAAAAGAAATAGAAAGATAGAAATGTAAAAAAATTCCAGAAATAGTGTAAGTTTGATAGCTGCTGATGAAATGAACATGACCTAAATAACCCAAATATACCCACAAAAAAAAAATCATTCACCAACTTTTAACTTTAAATGGCAAGAATCCCAAATTAACCCAAATCCACATTGAACCAACAACTATCTTCATGAACAATTATACATCAAACAAACCGATCGATTTCGACCAAGATGCAAACAAGATTTACACCCAAAATGTTCACAAAAGTAAAAGATATTTAAATGTGCAAATAAACTAACTAATGCCCATAAAATATATCACAAGTTTATGAAGTTGTAGTGGAAGATTACAAGGGATTAACCAAATCTCACAAGAACCACAAAACAAATTCTTGAAAATTCAATGTAAAGAGCAAATATACACACAAAACACCCACAAAAAAAAGTCCATGATTTCTTAATCTTTTTCACATAATACTAAAATCCCATCTAAAAAGATTAACAAATTCTTGAAAATTCAATGTAAAGAGCAATATACTATATACACACAAAACACCCACAAAGAAAAGTCTATGATTTCTTAATCTTTTCCACATAATACTAAAATCCCATCTAAAAAAATTAACAAATTCGTACAAATTTCAGTCAAAAGGTTCACAAACCATCAAATTCCATAAAAAAATTGCAAATAAAACTAGAATTAGTACCTGTTGAGATGAGTGAAGAAGATGAATCTGGTAATGGTGGAGAATAACAAGAAACCTTATTAGAAAGAGACCCAATAATCAAAGACTTCATGATTTGCATTTCTCAATCAAAATACAATCAGATTCTCCTTCAGAAACACAAATCAATCGATTCTCATAGATTTTACAAACAAAGGCTTGACAAGAGAGAGAGAGAGATAGTGACAGCAGTTATGAGAAAGAACGTGTCGAGTTGTCTAAAAAGCTTACTTATTATGGGCTTACTCATGGGCTTACTTGAATAAATTGTAATCATAAAAAATTGACCCATTTTACCCTTCTATTTAATTTTGGTTTTATTCATCTCTAGACTGGCTTTTTCCTCAAAAACCAACGCAATCATGAATCATCCTCAATTCTTTGTTAACCTCTTAATAGGCAACTTTGAGGGTTGTTCGTTGAATGGTTTGGTATATAATGATTAAGAGACTCTTATGATATAGTATGAAATATGGTTGTTTGGTAATTGTTCAGAATGAAATTAGGGAGTGTTTGGGATTGCTTATTTAAAACAACTTATGCTTATTTGTAAAAGTGCTTATTAACTTATGCTTATTTGTAAAATGCTTATTAACTTATAGAAAGAAGAGACAAATATGTAATTTGGTTAAATAAGTTAATAAGGAGTTTCAAATAAGTCAAAATGATTTAACTTATCAAAAACTCCTTATTACCGGTGTGGAAAAGTCAATAAGCACTTTTTTTTCCAATCCAAACATTCAAAATAACTTATTTGTTGTGTGAAAACGCAATAAGTTAATAAGGAGTTTTAATAAGCAATCCCAAACACCCCCTAGAACACTGAATGGTTAAGGGAGACCTAAGATACAAAATCATTTAGAGAGTTTTGGAACCACTGACAGACAGACTTTGTTTTTGCCAAACAAAATTTACCTCTTAACGATTCAGAGATTGCCTCTTAATGAAACTATTAAGATGAATCTCGTTTGGCAAAAAAAAAATCACCGACTTAATGGTTCTAAAACCATTTTATATCTTAGGCCTCCTTTAATCATTTAGACTGTATCATAAAAGTCTCTTAATCATTCTGACCGGCTTAATCATCCTGCACCAAACCATTCAGCAACTTCATTTTGCGACCGCTTAATCATCCTGCACCAACAAACTATTCAGCAACTATCAACAGAAACCAAAACCAATTTTGATAGAACAAAATTCCACCACCAAGCTTGCACCTCCATGAAATCAAGCACCCATCATTGCTATGCTAACTCCTATTCCAACCCCTAAAAATCCCTTACATACAAACCCCCTTGCTAAAAACCTATTTCCAACAATAAATCAAAGACAACATCAAGAGGGGCTTTGTAGTTGGCAGCAAAATATGGATGAAGAAAGATGAAGTTGTTAAAAGGGTGTGTTAATTTGATGTCTAAAACAGATGAAGAAAAAAAGTGGATTTGATGCATTTCTTTGAAAACATGAATTTAACCCAGAAGTGGATAGATCATAGATGTTTTCCTTGGATTGAGCATCAAATTCTATCTGAATTTAATGTCGATTTATCCATAAATTTTCGAGCATCGTATTTATCCAGAAAAAAGCTTTCGAGCAATCATAATGAGAGATGAAGATAGCAAAAAGAGCAGATCGGAGGAAGCATGGGTCAGAGCATTTTATCTATTTTGATCAATTAAATTCTCAATATTGGAAAGAGAAGTTATTTTTAAATAATTTATATAATTCCTTTTCATAAAAAAAAACAATTTCTATTATTATTATTTTATGTAAAAAAAATTTAAAAGTGTATTGCGCATGATAAATTAGTAAAATTTATCTATACTTATATTATAAAATAGACATAAAAAATTCTTAAAAACACATTTTAAAGTTTAATGTACCGCTATTTAATGTTAATTACTTAAAATCTTCTTAAAAACAACCATTAAAGTTGTATGTACTACATTTAATGCTATTTATTAACTTTCAATCATTATCTTTAACCACATTAACTCCCCTAAAATTATTTCCCACTTTAATTCCCCTAAAATCACTCACAACTTAATTAAATAGAGAATAAAAATCAAATTTTAAATATAAATAATCTAAAATATAATTAAAAAAATCTAACAGAATAGTTTATAAAAAAACATTATATTATTAAACCAAAATAAATTACATTATATGTTGTAGCTAAGTTTGTAATTGAGTTCAATTATTATGTTTTACTATCTTATATATATCTTTATTCGATTATTATTGATGTATTTTAAATTTATAATTTATTGAAATAAGTTATAGTTTTATATTTTTAGAACCAATTTGATTTTTTGGTTGTCGTTTTTGTACTTTTATGCATTAAGTACTTTTTATTGATACACATTACCTAAAGTTCAAGAAAACAAGTCATGATGCATTAGTACAAATTTCTAAAGTTATACGTTTGAATTAATAACTAGAAACATTCTTGCGCAATGCAGCTATATATTATTAAGTCTAAATTAAACAAATTTATATAAATAAAAAATCATTATCACTCTCTCAAAATCATCCAAAATCGTAATGTAATCCACAAAAAATAGAAAATAAAATGAAACATTAAAATCGTGATGTATCTCACTGCATTGTGCGAGTACGCTTCTAGTATCTTAATAATATGATGATGTTGAAATTTCTAAGATAGAGAATTTGTTTGAGTTAAATGTAAATCATTTTAGAGTATCTTTAACAGTTATGCTAAAATAGAAAAAAAAATGATTTTAACAAATTTTTTGCTCCAACAGCTAAGTTATCTTGTATGCTAAAATAGAATAGTTGTTAGAGTTAGAAGTGATTTTTCAAGAGGTTTTGACTTTTTATACTCTATTTTAGAAAAAAAAAATATAGCATAATTGTTGAAGATGCTTTTAAAGATTTTGACTTTTAATTTTGTATTTTAAATAAAATTATAGAGAATCTTTTTATGATGGTCTCAGATTTAAGGAAGAACAAAGGTAAGGAGTAGCGGAGAGAACGATGTTTTTTTTTAGTAAACTACGATTTTCGTCCCTGTGGTTTGATATTTATAATGATTTTCGTCTCTGGTCTTTCAAAACTGCTTTTTTAGTCCCTCTGGTTTCTATTTACTTCCATTTTCGTCCCTCCATCCAATTTTATTAAAATTAAATATTAATTCATTTAAAAATGGAATAAGTAAATTACATATTTGATCCTTATGGTATATAAATTTTTACATTTTTATCCTAGTTTACATTTTTTTTACTTTTTCTTTATTTATTGTATTTCATCAAGACATTTATTTTTCTATTAATTATATTGTATATTTTCATGATTATTATAACTTTAATTATAAAAAGAATCAAATAATTTCGTTAAAAATAATGATAAATACATGATATTTTTTTTCAAACTACTAGGTTTAAATCACTTAAAATTAATATTTTATATCTGTTGATTTATTAAAGTTTTTTTTATTTATTTTAAATAACATCGAAAAAAGTTTAATAAAATTCGAGAAAAAATAGTATTATTTTATAACAACCGATTGTTTTTTGTTAAATGCAATTTATTCCCACTATTCTAAATTTTCATTTAATCTTTATTTTCTATTAATTAATCAAGTTTGTTTAGTATTTAAATAAAACACACACACCATTTTAAATTAGGTTATATATTAAAAACAAAAAATAAAACAATAAAAAGATAAGAAGATTTCAATATGATGTTACAAAAACCATGCAATAAGCCATGACATGCCACATAATTAACGTGACGTCAAACACAAGGCTTAAATCTCATGTTATTTAGAACATTGATGTATATATATATATATGTGTGTGTGTGTGTGTGTGTGTTTATTTTAAATATTAAACAAATCTGATTAATTAATAAAAATAAAGTTTAATGAAAATATGGAATAATGGGAGTAAAGTGAATTTAACAATAAACTACCGGTTGTTATAAAATAAGACTATTTTTTCTCAAATTTTATTAAATTTTTTCCAATGGTAATTTAAAATAAATAAAAGCTTTAATAAATCAATAGATATAAAATATTAATTTTAAATGATTTAAACTTAAAGCTTTGAAAAAACTATCATGTATTTATCAGTATTTTTAACGAAATTATTTGATTATTTTTATAATTAAAGTTATAATAATTACGAAAATATACAATATAATTAATAGAAAAATAAATGTTTTGATGAAATACAATAAATAAAGAAAAAGTAAAAAAATGTAAACTAGGATAAAAATGTAAAACTTTATATACCATAAGAACCAAATATGTAAATTGCTTATTCAATTTTTAAAAGAATTAACAATTAATTTTAAATAAAATTGGATGGAGGGATGAAAATGGAAGTAAATAGAAACCATAGGGACTAAAAAAACAGTTTTGAAAGACCAAGGATGAAAATCGTTATAAACATCAAACCACAAGGACGAAAATCGTAGTTTACTCTTTTTTTTTTAAGCGTGAAGTGTGAGGGAAGGGTATTTTAGGAAGGTATGTGGTTTAGTGGATAAAAGAGATTCAAGAAACCTTAGCGAAAAAGTTAGGGACTAAACCGATAAGCTGCTAATAAACATTTATGTTGTTCTCGAGTCTTCGTTTATGAAGGAAAGAAAGGGAATTTGAATGAAAGTAATAGAGAAAGAAAAAAAAATGTTATGTTCTATATTTTTTAAGGAATGAAAGAAAAGAAGAAAAAAAATAATGTGGATTTTCCTACCAAAACTTTCCCCTAAATGAAAGAGGAAATGAAAGAAAATGAAAGAAAAATAGTAAAATGACCATTTTGCCCCCAAGTTAACCGAAGCTGATGGATGATTGTTTGGTTGAAGGACCATGGTCGTAACAAATTGCAAACCATTTAGATCAAATTCACATTTTTTTGAGTTTAAGGACGTTAGGCATATTTTTTGTTAAATTACAAGGACTATATCCGTAATTCACTTTTAAAATTATTTTATCATTTAAGAGCATCTTTTACAAGTTCCCTCATAATTCTTTTAGTTGAAATAAAAAATCAAAATCTTAAGAAAAATATATGCAATTTCAGAATTTAAATTTTATTATTAAAATATTTAATAATATAAAAGGCAGTCTTCATTATTTTCCTCCATTTTTTTTTTTTTTGTAAAATTGAAGAATTTTTTATAGAATAAAAAAGGTTATCTCTCTTCATCTATTTCATTTTTGTGGGTTCTTCAAATTTGTAAAAAATTATCTTCTATTTTTTTTTTTTTTCATTTTATAGAAAATTTTCAATAAACGGTAGAGAAAAAAAATCATAAAAGCTCTAAAATCTATTTTTCTTCACTTGAAAGAACTATTGGAATTATAAATGTTATAATAACTTTCAATGTAGATCCTAGTATTTTTTTTATACTCGATTATTCAACTTAAGTTATAAAAACCATAATTATAATCATAATAAGCTTGCAAAAATCTTATATATATATCGATGGGTTCCTGTAACAATGAAAGTTATGGTGAGAAGTAGGGGTGCTCACAGGTTGGGTTGAAATTTCAACAACTCAACCCAATGTTGGCAGTTTGAAAATTTTCAACTCAACTCAACTCAAACAAAAGTGCAACCAAATCCAGTCGGTTTGGTCGGATTGTGATTAAACAAAGTAAAAACAATATTGAAAACGTAAAAAAAAAGTCTTTGAAATACGATTCATCATTCAAAAGAATATACGAGTTCATCAAATATTTAGGTATTACATATAACTTTCCAATAATGTCCTCTTATGCGTTCCATTGTTCGTTATTGCCGAGTTGTTTTTCGTAACTTGTCCATATTAAAGGAATATATAAATAATTTTAGCGAATTCGCTAAAACTTTTATCAGATTGGTCGGGTTACTATGAGCCTAACCCATTATCAACCCAATAGATTCGGGTTGTCCTAATTTTATATCGATTATATGTCGTGTTACCTCGGGTTGATTTTTTTTCGGGTTGGTCGGATTGGGTTGATCGGGTTGGTCAGGTTAGTCGGTTTTTGAGCACCCCTAGTGAGAAGGGTAAGAATGAATTTACACCATTGGATGCACATTAGAAAGAGATGTACCGGATCGATCCCCATATCAAGCTCGATTCATGGGTGCGTTTAAGATTAAAAGTGATCAGAGGTCCATATCTTTTTTTAGTTTCTCACCTTAACTCTACTCTTCTTCTCAAACGATCCTTATATATATATATATATATATATATATATAGGCCAAGGATATTTTACAACCCATGCAACCCACATTTTAACCGTCGATCATGAATTCAACGTTTAAGATGTGGGTTACATGGGTTGTAAAATTTATGTGGGTTGCAAATTAAACTACCCCTATATATATGGTCAGGTTCAAGGGAAAACCTAAAAAAACAGAAAACTGAAGAACACCCTAGTAGCCTTCATCTAGATGGTATGCACTTGTGCATACAAGTAATTTGTAACATGCACACGTGCATAGGTATGCACTTGTGCATGGAAAAAAAAACATAATTTACCTGTATGCACAAGTGCATACCGCCAGATGAAGGGCTCTCAGAGTGTTATTCAGAGTGGTTTGCATAGTTTGTACAAATTACTTGAGTTGCAAAAGAATATATATATATATAAGAGCCTAATCATATGAGACCCTATTAGATTGCGGTAACTATGAGATCCAATCTCATCCATCAATCTAATATTATTTTATTTTTTTATTTATTAATAATGAAGAATATTTTGGTCATTTGATAAATTAAATAATATTAAAAACAAAATGTTCTTTGAGTGCATCACAATAGTAATCACAGTGTAACACAATATTATTTGAGTACATCACAATAGTAATCATAGTATAACACAATATACTTTGAGTGTATCACATTGGTAATCACAGTGTAACACACTGTATTTTTGGTATTCATCGGGAAAAGGTTTGATTGAATGATAAGTTTCAATATTTTGAGATAATCTTATCTGATTTCATTCCAAAATTATCGAACCCGTCTAAATTAGATCACAATGAATTATAAAGTTTTTTTGACAATTTTACCCTTTTTACCTATTTTAATGACCTAAAATTGTGTTTTTAATTGATATATCTCTTATTTATTTTAAACCATTGAATACTAAGATGAATGGATAAGATTGGATCTCATGGTTACCACAAAATACTAGGGTCTCCAATGAAAGGCCCCCTATATATATATAGGGAGAAGTTCAAATGAGAAATACTAATTGTGTGATAAATAAATAAGTTTTTTTAGGCTTTCATACGGTTAAGGTCGGATTTGGCTAGTCAAAATTTGCGGCTTTGACTGCTCAAAATATGCGGCTATGCCAAAAATAGAAAGGTAGTGTCGTAACTTTTACAAAATAGGCGGCAACTGTGTTCATATGTAAACCCGTGTAATTCATATATGAATTATATTTTAACTTATTCATATATGAACCCTTGTGATTCATATATGAACCCGTAGGTTCATATGTGAATCATACGAACTAATTAACTGATTCTCATATGAATATAGTTCATATATGAACACAGTTGCCGCTAAGGGTGTAAACGAGTCGAGCTTTTAACGAGCTACTCGAGCTCGAGCCCGTTTATCTCGAGCTCGAGCTTAATTATTTTCGAGCTCGAGTCGATCTCGAACAAAAAATAGAACTCGTTTTACTTATCGAGCCGAGCTTTATAACATCAATGTTCGACTCGGCTCGTTCGATAACTCGATTCAATTTTTCGAGTCGAGCCGAGTCATTCGAGTATATACTCTTTTTCGAGCCAAACATGCTCATATATTTATTTATCATACAATAAAAATATATAAATTATCGAGCTCAAACTGATAAACGAGTTAATCGATCGCAAGTTCGAACCCATAAACGAGCATCGAGCTCTAGCTTGAGCTTGATAACTCAAAAAATATTTGAGCTCAAGCCTTACATTGAAAAGGTAATCGAGCTCGAGTCGAGCTCAATATTAATTTTTTGAGCCCGACTCGATTAACCTACTACTCGACTCTACTCGGCTCGTTTACACCCCTAGTTGTCGCCTATTTGTAAAAGTTACAACATTACCCTTCCATCTTCTGCAGACCATGCGAGTATTATCCGGTTCTTCACAGTCAAATCCGCAAATGTTGACCAGATGAAGCACTAAAATTACTTCTCTATTTCTCACACACTTAACATTTATCATTTGAATCTATAGCTATATATATATATATATATATATATAGAGAGAGAGAGAGAGAGAGAGAGAGAGGGTTGTTCAAACGAGAACAACTTTTTTTATGAAAATGTGAGAAAACTTTTGGGCCTCATGTGACTTAAAACAGAATAATGGACTTACAAGCGTTCTCTTTCTATGTAAATCATAAGTATTCTCGTTTGAACACTTCTATATATATATATATATATTTGCGTGTGAGAGAGAGAGAGAATAGTCCCAACTCCCAAAGGCTTCGTTGGCTTTATTCATTTCAGTCGCTTTGGCTTTATGAGATAAGCTAATAAAGCAAAAGAAGCCTTCATTTAATTACTTATAAAGTTCACTTGCCAAGCTGTTGCACATTTTTTCTTTAACTTCCAGCCAAAGCCCTCACATGATGTCATATCATCTTCATCATCTTCTTCTTCTTCTTCTTCTTTTTTTTTTTTTTTTCTTTTTAAAACTTTGCATACATTTTTCTTCTCTGTTTCTGTTTATTGTTTAATACGCCAAATCCCAACTCTTACCATCCAAATAAAACAACCTTTTTAATAAAGATAACCACTCATTTCCCCCCAAAACAGTATTATCACCATGCACGTATCCATACACAATAAACCAATACAATCGAGTCCATTTTTTGACCAATGTTGAAATTGCTTTAAATTGAATACGCGTTTACCCAAATGCTTACCCAGTAAGTGTTTACCAATAAAACTCGTCACACTAAGGGGCCGTTTACTAAACACTTATCCAGTAAGTGCTTACCATGACATTTACCTTACCGGATAAACACGACAAGAGAAGAGAATTTTACCCGGTAAGAGCGATGATAAGGATGAAGAGTCTTACCCGGTAAGCGAGATTGACAACTCTTACCCTGGTAAGAGTTTGCCGGGTAAATTGTTGTATACGATACAATTACAATCTTACCCGGTAAAGTAAATTGGCCGTTTACCCAAATGCTTACCCGGTAAGCGCTTACCCGGTAAGCGCTTACCCGGTAAGCGCTTACCTGTGAAAATCTACACTATTATTCAAATTATCGGGTAAGATTCTAGTCAATCGGAACAACATCATGTGCAATAATCAATCCGGTAAGTGTTAACCGGGTAAGAGTCGTCACCCTCACTTACCGGGTAAGACTCTCAGTTTTTGTCACGGCTCTTATCCGGTAAGATTCTACGTCCTTGCCATGTACATTCCGTATGATAATTGACATGGTAAGCACTTACCGGGTAAGTGTTTGGTAAACGACCCCTTAATGTATCGAGTTTTATAGATAAGCGCTTACCGGGTAAGCATTTGAGTAAACGGCCCCTAACTTACTTTACCGGGTAAGATTGTAATCATCACAATGGTATCGTATACAATAATTTACCCGGTAAGCACTTACCCAGGTAAGAGTTGTCACTATCACTTACCGGGTAAGATTCTCTGCTCTTGCCATGTTCATCCGGTAAGGTAAATGTCCCGGTAGGCGCTTACCGGCCGTTTACCAAACGCTTACCTGGGTAAGCACCTACCAAGTTATGTTACCTTAACCGATGAATATGACAATGACCAATAATCTTACCCGGTAAGAGAGTCTTACCCGATAAGTGAGGCCGATGGTTCTTACCCAGTTAGCGCTTACCCGGTAAATATGTTGCCAATGATACCGTTTGAATGGACTAAAATCTTACCCGATAAGGTAAGTGATAGCATTGATTTAACCAATAAGTGCCAACCGCGTAAGTTTTTGGGTAAACAGCCCCTTAGAAAAAAAGATCCAAAAAAAAATGATATAACTAAATAAAAACCTACTTTTGAATATACCAGCACTAATGCACCGAATCGCATCAAAACTCACAATTAAACAGATATATTTTGGATGAGAGTAGTACCAGAATGAGTAACATGCACCTCCTTACGATTGCATGGAGGGGCCACCAGCTTCTAAATGCTTATCCAAATGGAAACATAGCTTTAGTTTGAAGGGTTAACACCTACATGCAAGTAAGGTACTTGATCCAATTTTGTAACTTTGAAATATTCCATATCTTTACATCATTATATATTGCCTACATATGGCGTAAACAGAAAATCACGAATCAAACTTACCTTCTCTCTCTTCATCTTTCTGAGTTTTGAGCCGAAACTGTCCGACAAAATGCAGCAGCAACAGCAGCTGGTTAAGAAGGAGCGACGAATGTTCAGCTCGTCTGACGATAGTTCGATGATGAAGCAAGTCGTGGCTACCCATTCTCCCGATGGTCGTGAAGTTGATTTGGAACCAATTCTTAATGTCGTTGAAGAAACACTCCATCTTGCCATTCCTGCAAACATCGATGGTGTCATCAATGTACGTACAATGATTCTCAAACAGATTCTCCATAATTTCTTTAAAATAGATAACCAAAACTTAAAATTTATAAAAAGAATTTGATTAAACTCCAACTGATTCTCTATTTTAGAGAATTTAACATTAATTATATTATTAAAATATTCTATGTTTTTTTTTGAAGTATATAATATTTATATACGACAAATGCAACAAATACACTCACACACCCTCCTCACCTTTGGTGAGGCTTGAACCCCTAACCTCCTTAGGAGGCCAAAGGCTCCGATACCGCTAGGACAAAGACCCTTTGGTTTCTATGGCTTTTATCATCTCAATACACTATTTTTATAATATAAAATAATAATAATAATTCAATCTCAGCAGAAAATGAATAAAAAATCATTTTTCACTCCTCAAATCAAGTTTTAGAGAATTCTCTAAACTTGGAGTTGTCTCTTTGTGTTCTCTGTTTTCGAGAACAATATAGAGAATTTTGTTGGACCAAAAAAGAGAAAAAAAATCTCCATTTTCTCTATTTTAGAGTACTGGAGATGCTCTAAATCATGTATTTGTTACATCCTGTTACCTGTTTGCTCATATTCTTGCATAAGCCGGAGGTCTTCACGGAAATAGTTGCTCTACTCTTTGGGGTAGAGGTTAGGTTTGGTCTGCATACATCTCGTACCCTACTTCGAGTGGGATTTACTGGGTCCGTTTGGTTTGGTATGGTTTGGTTTGGTTTACGAAGTATTGGGTAATTTGTGATTGCAGGGCACACATAATGGGCATATCGATGCATTGGCTGCAGAAGAGAAAGCTGCTCTCTCCGGTTTTGAAGATGTTGACGAGCTCGATGGATTGGCTCACGTAATCCATAAAATTTCCTGTGAGGTTAGTATGTAAATTGGCAAAATGCATCAAAATGTAACCAAGTTTGCATTGGTTTCTATTTAGTGTAACAAGCATTCAATGTTTCCTATTTCGTAAACAATTTACCCGATACACGGGTACATACGGTATTTTTACACATAATCGAGATTTATAATACAACTTGACAACTTTGTACCCATGTCATCAATAGTTACAAATCAAAATTGACACAAAATAAGAAGAAATGAACGTTTGCTACATTAACCGAGGAAAAATATGCATTGTTACACTAAAGCAGATCAATGGAAGTATGAGAGCATAAAGTACAACTTACAAAGTGGGCTGCATGTCCGTGTCTGATTGTTAGTTTTCGTTGGCAGTTTTCTTGCAAGTGTTCGGGTGGAACGGACGCTCATGCGTCAACTATAGCGATCCTAAACATGCTTTCAAGCTACACGTGGGAAGCGAAGGTGGTGATATCGTTGGGTGCCTTTGCGGTCAACTTTGGGGAGTTTTGGCTCGTGGCTCAACTATTTGCCACCAATCCACTTGCTAAATCGGTGGCACTACTCAAACAATTGCCAAACATCATAGAACATTACAAATCCCTAAAACCTCGGTTTGAAGCTATCAATAACCTCATTAAGGCCATGTTGGATGTGACCAAATGTATCATTGCATTCAAGAACCTACCGTATCAATATCTCCAAGACGACACGCCACCTAAGTCCACGGCATTGGCTCATGTTCCCACTGCTGCTTATTGGTCCATCAAGAGTATGGTGGCTTGCGCCTCTCAGCTAACGAGCCTTTTAGGCATGAATTACGAGTAAGCTTTTTTTATTTTCTCTTCTTCAATATCAAGAATCCGTGCACATTCTACCCTTTTGTTTGGTTTTCTTCAACATCAAGAACAAGCATGTTTTCAACTCTATATGACCTAACATATATAAGCTTCACTTCCGTTTTGTCATAAATATAAGCACGCTATTATTTGTTATATGCTAAAATGCAGGTACATCACTGCTACCTCAGAGGCATGGGAACTTTCGAGCTTGGCTCACAAGGTCCACAACATCCATGAGCATCTTAAAGCGCTCTACATCCTTTGTTGTCAAAACATAGGCAAGTCCTTAACATTTTTGAAGTTTTAATGATACTAAGGGTGAATTTTGTACACATGACAGAATAGGATAGGACAGAATAAAAACTTGTTGTCCCACGTTTGGCACAACATTAGATTGGGACAGGACGATACTGATTGGGACCAAAAAAAAAAGTTGTCCACCAAAATAGGTGGAACAAAAATCAGGAAGATGGGACAAGATAGGTAAATTACTAAACTACCCATGTCAAATTAAAATCTTAAAACCTTCAACAACTCTTTCACCCTCTTACCTCACACTATTAGTCCCGTCCCTGCCCCTTCCAATCTTGTCCAGTCCTGTCCGTGTACGAAACATGCCATAAAAGAACTCAGCGAAGAGATAATGTTCATACATGATATTGCTGCAGAGGAAAAGCAACATGACGAGTATTTTCTCATGCTCGTGCGAATTTTTGAAGTGTCTCACTTAGACAACTTGAAGATTATCAAGGCTTTGCTCTGTGCCAAGGACGACATTCATCCACTTTCCCATGGCTCCTCCAAAACAAGGGTTAATCCCTGAATGTCTCTAACTTTTTGGGATATTGAATTTACTTTTCATTAGCTAAACAACTTATTTAATTCCTCTACCATGATTAAAACAGGTTAATGTGGACGTCCTAAGGAAAAAGACTGTGTTGCTGCTCATATCAGACCTCGAAATCACCCATGAAGAGATTCTAGTTCTCACTAAAATCTACAAAGAGTCGAGAACATACCCGCAGATTCAGTATGAGGTCGTGTGGGTCCCAGTTGTTGACGATCTGATGACATGGAATTATGGGCATCAACACAAGCTCGAGCAGCTTCAATCAATGATGACCTGGCATATGCTGCATCACCCAACATTGCTAGAACCCGCAGTCATCAAGTACATCAAACAAGTGTGGCACTTCGAAAAGAAGCCGATTCTAGTTGTGTTAGATCCACAGGGAAGAGTGACATCACCAAATGCACTCCATATGGTCTGGATCTGGCAAAATATTGCCTACCCTTTCACTAGCATCAAAGAGGAAGCACTATGGAAGGAAGAAACTTGGAAACTTGAGTTATTGGTCGACAGCATTGATCAACAGATTTTACAATGGGTAAATTAAGTTACTAAGTAGCAGTTTAATAAGTTTACTCGAATTTCAATGAGCACAAACTATATTAACTAGTTTATTCTAAATAATGTACATTGCTAGATTAACGAAGAGAAATACATATGCTTGTATGGAGGAGATGACCTAGATTGGATCAGAAGATTTACAAAGTTAGCCAGAGATATTGCCAAAACTGCAGGAATCCAATTGGAGATGGTTTACGTGGGAAAGAGCGGAACCAAGGAGAGAATAAGGAAAATAAGTGCAACAATCAGTGAGGAGAAACTAAGCCACACTTGGCCAGATCCCACTTTCGTGTGGAACTTTTGGACCCGGCTTGAGAGCATGTTGTACTCCAAAATTCAACATGGGAAAAGTTTTGAAAACGACCCCATTATGAAGGAAGTGATGACCATGATGAGCTTTGATGGAAGTGATCAAGGGTGGGCATTGATATGCAGGGGATCAAGTGAGATGACACGCGCAAAAGCGGATTTGGCATTGACAAGCTTAACTGAGTATGAGAACTGGGAAGGAGATGCACAAGAAATTGGTTTTGTCCCTGCCCTAAGAGCTTACTTGGCAAAACTGCATACACCACAACATTGCAACCGACTTATACTTCCGGGGATTAGTGGTGGGATTCCCGAGGTGGTGGTATGTTCGGAATGTGGTCGTACAATGGAGAAATTCTTTATGTTCCGTTGTTGTACCGATTAAGAGAAGTGATCACTGTGCTTTAATTGATTCTAAAATGATGATTGTTAGCTGTTTAAGTTATTAGGACCAGTGAGGAGGTGCTGTTAGATGTGTGATTCTTGTTCGTAGTTCTGAATATGTAACCATCGGTGTGTTATTCTTCTTTATACTTGCAATATACAACAGTGACAGCTTGATTTTCATTTCATTAGTTTACAAAACCCGCCTTAAATTGAGCCTGGCAAATTGGCAATAGCTTTTAGCCTACTCTACCACTAGATCATAAAAAGCATGGTAAAGAATATACGAGATTGACAAATAAGGCTATGAAGGGGGAGGAAGATGTCTAAAAAACCAATATCCTCGTA
The DNA here is from genome assembly GCA_023525745.1 of Arctium lappa. Lineage (NCBI taxonomy): Eukaryota > Viridiplantae > Streptophyta > Magnoliopsida > Asterales > Asteraceae > Arctium > Arctium lappa. Next base: position 62,925,140 of record CM042061.1, read on the forward strand.
CTTGGAAATTAATAGTTTTATTCTTCTAATAGAAAACATGACCAAGCAGGAAAATCAAGGTTTGGAAAACTTTGCTAATAGGGATATTATCAAAAGAAATCACTTGTTACCAACTAAAGATGCAATGATTAAAAACCAAAAGAACCCAGTAAATCCCACTTGAAAGTAGGGTCGGGGGGAGATGTAAGCAAACCTGACTTCTACCCCAAAGAGTAGAGCAGTTGTTTCCGTGAAGACCCCCGACATGTGCAATATTATGAGCAAAGAGGTAGCAAAAGTAAGGATGCAATGACAACTTGACAAGTGATTAGAAGATACTACCAAGATATTTCATTGTTTCTCTGATTGATGTAATTCATATATAGCTTTGTCTGAATTGATTAATAGTAAATAGTAATCAAACAAGTTTGTATTCATCAATTATGAGAAAAACCAATACTACAGTGATGGTAATGTCTAATTCTTCTACCTCCTGTGGTACCTTAGAAATCTAATAGTAACTGAGGAAGTATCCTTTCCAGATGTGTTGCTTCAATCTTGTTTCCTCCTTCAGCTTCAGCAATAGTAGCAGCTCGTTGGACTGCTTCTGCATTGACAAAAAAAAATATAGTTTCACAAATTACACAGGAAGCATGCATCCAATCTGGGAAGCATCACGTAGGCAGTTTCCATTATACTAATATTTGCTACAATCAATATGGATTAACCTGTGACAAAGAGTCGAAGTAGTTCACAACTCAGCTTCACAGCATTTGAATTGGCTGCCCCAACAGAAGATCATTATGACAAATCACAGAAATTAAACAAAAAATAAATAGAAAAATCGACTAAGGCAAATGTTGAAACCCTTGCAAAGGAAAACCCACAAGTGAATAAGAATCCACTATGAGAAATAATATGTTCAAATGAATTAGAGAAAAAATGTCTAAAACCTAGAAGAGCAACTTTTGCTTGAAACGATCAGACCTATAACAGTGATACTGATTCTTGTATCGTGCTCAAGGCCATGTCAACAGCTAACCAAAAGAATGCATTAACTTTCCTTGCCAATTGCCATGAATTATTAAATTTATAGCTCAAGAGTATTAATTAATCAAGCATAAACCAACACCTAGCACAAGCAGATTATCAACACAATCAAATTTGAACTTGAAAATGCTCCTTACCAGAAGTAGGCCTGTTTCTCTTCGATGTTCCGGCTCGTTCCTGCTTTGCAAAATCGTAAACAGTCAAAAAAACAGATCTAATTTGTGCAAATCCATACATATACCAAAAAACACACAGAATCCATTGTTCATGCAAAGTTGAAGTGATATACAGTAATACATTACAATTTTTTCACACAAATCAGACACTAAAATCGCACAGATAATGTTAAAGTTACACTAGTTAAACGTGTTTACCTCCCCCTTGGAAGTCTCCCCCTCCTCGTTCTTCTCCCGCTCTGAAACGGAAACGAATGTAGTTCAACAAATTCATAAATTCTACCAGAAAAATGACAGATCAAACAAAAATTCTCAATCTGAACCAGATTGAATAAGAATTACACAATTGTAAGACAAATCTAACCTAGTGCCTTCTTGCTCCAAGCCATTTTGAATATTGCGTAAATCAAATCCTGTTAATTTCACAGATTTTTTTTAAAAAAAGCGCAAAACAAAACTTCACACATACTTTCAAACATAGAAACGAAACGAACAAGTTAGGGTTCTACCTGATCAAAACTGTTCTCCATGGTGCAACAATGAAGGATCAATGATGTTGATCGAACACAAAATTCACTGAACTTTAACCCAAAAAACAATGATTATCGGTGAAAACATCATGGGGTGGTGGCGCAGTTGGCTAGCGCGTAGGTCTCATAGCTTCTGAGTAATCCTGAGGTCGAGAGTTCGAGCCTCTCTCACCCCAAGTACTATTTTTCCTTTATGCCCCTGAACTTTATAAAACTATGATAAAAACAACCCCTAATGATTCATACATATGAAACTTATGCCCATCGTGTCTTATGGCTTATTCGCTTAGGCATGAAAAGTTGTTTGGTTGTGACTTATTGCTTCGAGTGCTTATTCACTCAACTAAATATAGAATTAAAACAAAAATATAGAATTAGAGGTAAAATGGTCATTTTTGACATTCAGACTGTTTATTCAACACAACAACTGAACACCGATTTGTGATATATTATAAAGACAATTTTATCCATACACGTCCTAATTAAAAATGAACCAAACAACCTCTAACTTGAATATATATCAGTAATATGTATCTAGTCTAGTGGGCATGTGGCATCGAGATATATCAGTATTATGTGTATCAAATATAATTCAAGTTATGATGTCGTTTATCGGCTAAGCGTTTACGTGGTTACTTACTTTATCAGGTGAGCATATCAAGGACCGATAATCTAATTCCATAAGAGATAAGACAATGATTAATAGTCTTATTTGGTAAGTGACTTTATCTGGTAAACGCTTACCGGATGATAGATTTTACCAACAATCTATGTTGATGGTCGAGAATGTTACTCGATAAGGTAAATGAGGGTAGTAAAGTAAATTTTGCTTGTTAGCATTTACCCAGTAACCATTTGGTAAAAGACCCGTAAGTACTTATCCATAAATGGTATAGTAGGTAAACTGACCGCCAACCACATGGATTAAGCAAGACAAAAGTAGATCGTGAACAAGATAAAGAACATGTGAGATAATAGTAAAAAAACAAAAAGAACATATGATAACTTCCTATCTAACAAGTGGTCCACGTGAACAAGATAAAGAATGATGGTTTTTTGCCATTTAACTTTCTGATTTTATGTATCTTGTTACGATATTATAAGAATCAAACATATGATTGTAACCGATATTGATGTTATATGAGAGGATAAAATAGTGAAAATAAAACACAAGGGTTGTGACGTACTGGTTAAGACTCTGGAGGATGCGGTAGAATATCTCATCTGTCCAGGGTTTGAATCCAGACGTACACAACAATTGTGGTCACTGAGGTTTAGACTATGTTCGACAAACTAACTGATAAACTAGTTTTTCAAAATGCTACTATTTAATTTACGCTTTGAAATTATTTGGTGTGTTTCATTTGGTACTCTTACCTTATACATGATTTTGGTAAAACAATCACATTTATTGTTTGTCCAAACTGACAGTTAGGTCAAACTGATGACATGTTTTAAACTGTTAAGCCAAGTTGTTCCAATAAGTTTACATTTTCCTTTAATTCATTGACATGATATAATGTGATGTCTATTGTTTTTAGGGGACATACTTTTGATAGATGATAACTTATGAAAACGAAATGAATTTAATACAACTTTTAAACATTTGTCTGTTCATTTAACCAGTATTATTGATGTGGTTATCTTGAGACCATCTTTTATCTCACACAATATGTGCACCAACTTGTTTCTTTCTAGCGATGGTAATATATCTTCATTTTATAAAATTTCAAAAATATGTTTGATGAAAAACAAATATACAAGTCTTTTAAACACTAATAAGTATTATTTTAATAAATCATGAGGATGACAATGATTAGACAATCGTATTTTAGTTTTGTAAACAAAAATATATCTTATTTTGAAATAAATTATAAAAACTTTATTCATTACTATGTCTTGTCATAAACACCGAAACATAGTTTTTGAAAATAAGTTTGAATTAGAACAAAATACGTTCCATTTGAAACAAATTTCCTTAATTTAAATAGTCATAATGAATTATTTAAAGACCTATAAAATCACATCTATAAAGGTGAATCTTTAGTAACCCACAATTAATGAATTAAGCCATTCATCAATTGAAATATAATTATTAAAAGTTATAAATAGATAAATAATTTTAAAATTTAGGTATTATGATAACTTATAACAACATTTTGTCTGTTTTTTCATTATTTTATTAGTTTAACCTTCATAATCAGATATAACAAATATCAAAAAAGTAATGACTAATAATTCAAATTATAATTATTAGATTTAAAGATCAACATCCATTGATTGTGAATGAGAAGAATGGATGGTCCAAGCAAACCTAGTTTATGAAAAAGGCATGAATGATAATATTAGGTCCAATTGTGGGATATGTCTGCCACATGCTTTCATGTTGTGTGTCAATTCTTCTTAACAAAATGAGTTTGACAATGTTTGATTTTTATTATCCCACTTGCATATGTCCTTTGTTTATTTTTTTTATGTTTAATTATATACATAGAGGGGCAGATTCGGTTGCAAATTCACGGGATATTCATTGTTAATGGTATATTATTCATCCTAAATATTGTAAAAAGATCACGTTGAAGGTGAACAAATGAGAACACATGTCATGCTCTCATTTGTCCGTAAGTTCACAGAGAAAAACAGTTTTTCAACTGAACTTTCTTTCCCCACCCACCCCCCCTCTCTCTCTCTCTCTGTGAGAGTTTGTCCTTTTCATGAGAATCGTGAGAACATCTGCAGGATCATCGGTCTATTTTGATCTGAAGTAAACACACATATACACACTAATATCCGATGCAAACACACATACACACAATTTTCCAAAGCAAACACACGTGCACCCATTTGTAAAAGCATCTAGGGTTTTTGAATTGTGTTAGGAAGGCAAAGATCGAATTAGGTGGGTGGGGGCAAACGAAGCTCGATCAAAAAGAAATTGGTATGTGGGTGGGAGCGGGGTTTTGCTCTGTCTGTGTGAAATCGCCGATGTATTACTATGATGTGTTTTCAGGTTGTGTTTTCGATATGGGATGTGTTCCAGGTTGCGTTTCTGAGTTAGATAAGAAATATGGAAAGCGGTGAGGCAAGTGGGTCACCTTATATTATGCTTTGAGTTCAATGAAGTTAGGGTTTCACCAGTGATGAGTTCATCGGAGATGGGGGAGAAAAGGTGATATATAATATTAAATAATATAATATATATTCTTTCAAATTAAAAAAAACAAGTAAAAGACTGAAATGCCCTTCATGTTAGGGATAAATAGTGCACTTAACAGTCTTTTTATTAACAGGGTTAGATCAAATGACTCATTTCAAAGTAAGATATAAAATAAATGACTATTTATGTATCTATCTATATACAAGGGTGATTTTCAGATTTTCGATGGAACTACAAGGACCAAAAGTGGAATTTACTCAATAAATAAAGTTAAAGGATGGTTTTAGGTACAATAATAATAGGATGCTCACTCTTCTATATGACTCATTTAATTCTATATCATTATGTCCATGAAGCGTGCTACTTACCAACCATTTTTTTATTTAAATTTAAAACTTTATATTTTGTTTTTAAATTATATATATACGTACATCATGTACATCATCGGTATATACGTATACATGATTTTATTTTAGTTCTTTAAAATGAGAAAGAAATACAGATAAATTTGGTTATGTTTCAATTATGAAGGTTTGGTGCCTATTTTTCTTGAAGGTTTAATGTGTTTTTTTTAATGACTATTCGTTGTGTTTTTCTTGTTTTTCATGTGAATGTTCGATCATGTGACAGGTTCGAGTTTTGCAATGAAGGTTTTGTGAGATCAAATGAAAACAATAAAAGGATTGAAAACATTAAAACAAATTTCAACTAAGAGATGTGATTAACTTACCTTCTAGAACTTCCTTTTTAAAACTAAAAAAGTACCCAACCCCGCCCCCCCTAAATTTTTGTATGCAAAAATTTATACATATAATAAATAAGTAACTAGAATAACACGTGTCACCTTCTGGTGAACCCATTTTTTTCATTTTCCCGCCTAAACATGTATCTGGACGCATTTTACATTATAAGTTCATTTAGCACATCCACATTCATTCCTTCTTAAATTTTTCCTTAATTCAATTTTTTTAATTTATATCTTATATTTACTACCCTTATAATTAGGTATGTAGTTACTTTTAATCTCTTACTTTTTTTATTTTTCATTTTAGACTCTTATCATATAAACATAAATAATGTATATGAACTAAAATGCATTGAAAAACATTGTTATTTTTTACATATTATACCATTGTAATCGTTTCGTCAATACCTTCGAAATGAGTCCAATATTGAATATTTTTTGATTTAATTATATTATTAAATATCATAAATATATACGAATTAATGTGTCGTGATTGGTATGTGATTTGATACAAATAATCACTAAATTGTCTTAATTTTCTTTTTATACAAGAATTTTGATTTTTATCATGAAGTTTTATAAAATAACATTTTTTTAATTTTTAATTTTATTTTTTTGACATTATGATATTTTAATTTTAAAAATATTAATTATAGATGATGAATGTATAATTAGCAATAGAACAAAAAATATTGTATATAAATAAGTATTTGGTAATTTATGATACGTGGTTTTTATTTTATTAATATTTTAACTATGCACTTTTCTATAATTTCCTTTACGTTCTATTATAAATCTTGTTTTATAAATTCTTAATATTTATTCATATTTTTTATTAATTCTTTGCAAAATTTTCTTTGTGAAAACTGTCTAAAACAAGGACATTTTGTAAACAGTTGCAAAAAAAAAAACAATTCTAAAGAGAAAAAAGCTTTAAAAAGTAGCATCGTACTTTCGATGATCATTCATATTTGTAAGATAAGTTTTTTGATATGATTTAATTTTTTTAAATTACCCCGTGTAATACACGGGGTCGAATCTAGTATATATATATATATATATATATATATATATATATATATATATATATATATATAGAGAGAGAGAGAGAGAGAGAGAGAGAGAGAAAGAGTGTTTAAATACAAATCATCTAATTTGTATAAACTATACAAACCAATCAAATAAGATATTTATGGAAATAATGAGAGTTAATTTATTATGATCTGAATATTTATGAAAGATTATACAGTTCATTAATTATAATCAAGTTTTATATTACGGAACAGTCAAGATATTTATGAAACCAGATATTATTAGACTATATGAACGATTGAAATTGGTTTATATGAATGACATGATTTTTATTTGAAACTCCCTCCGTATATATAATCAATATTGAAGCCAGAAATATATTTTTTTTTCTTTAATTTCACTTTTATATTATTATATTTTTCGTAAGTTTATTCATGTCTTTTTCCCCCTTTTTTCACCTTTTGCATTTGAACCCCACATATTAATAATATAAAATTTACAACAAAAGTTCAATAATCATGTTTTTAAATGCACAAAAAGCTATACAAATAATATTCAAAATGTGTGTTTTAGAAACAATCTAGATAACTATTTAAGTTTTTAACTTTGAAGATAAAATTAGCATAAGATTTTAAATTTGAAGATACTGTTTGAATAAAGAAATAAACTCATATTTAGATGAGTGGAATACGACGTTTTAAATTTGAAATTAGAGTAATCTACAAACATTATCTCTGTAGTTTACCAAAACTTTGATTTTCGTCACTCAACTTCAAGAAGTATACCCATACCCTGTGGTTTGCATTTCGTTTTGGTTTATGTCCCTGAGTCTAAAGACAATTGAAAAACATCTGTTAATAGCGGTCAGGTGCCCCTCATGTGAGGGACATTTGGGTCTTTTTGTATTTCTTTAAAAAAACGTACAAGCCTTCACAACTATGTACATGTCACTAGATCTTTAAAAGATGAAAACGAAATCCTTTCTTCTAAATTCCACCCCTCATCCCTCGCAGGCCACAACCCCTTCACCGTTGGCCCCTTCAACCCTCAACCACCATCGCGGGCCATTGATTATTATCCAAAATACATAGTTTTTTTCCATTTAAAAAAACGTAAATATACTAAAGTACATAACATAAGAAAAATAATATTTTTCACAAAATATGGAGTATGAACTTTTTCTCTCCAAAGATTATCACCCTTCGAAGTTCGGATTCCTTAACAACAAAATATTTAACCACCTAATATTTCATGATCAAGATCCTAAACGTACAATATGACATATCACATATAGTATATATATTTAGGAGGTGGTTGGTACTTAGTAGAGGGAGTCCAACCCAAAACCAGTTCTGAACATTTTTAATACAATATTAATTATATAAAAAAAGTTAATTAGTTATAATTATATAACGGGTCGGGCGGGCCTGTCCCCGAGCGCGCCCGTTAACTTGAACAGTCCCGTCCAAGCCCACCCATATTTTCTAAAATGGTTGTCCAAACCCGCTTTTCTAACGGTCTAGTCGGGCCAGGTCTAGCAGGCCATACCGCCTATGAACAACTCTAGGTGGAATGAGGAGGTGCAAGTTGTCAATGCCATAATATTACATAACTTACCATTTTATATAAGTTTTTTTTAAATGTAAATTTTCAGGCTCGTTAGCCCGTTGGCAAGCCCGGCCCGTTTATTGGATGGGTATGGGCAAGTTCTCAAGCCCGTAAAAACGGGCTTAAGTTTGTTAGATTATACCCTTTGGACAAGGAAAATATGTTAGGTCTGACGTGTGACCCACCCAAGCCCATAAATTATCACCTCTAATTCCACATGCATCCCTTCCCTCTCTTGCAAATAACCCAAAATTTGAAACTTTTTTGAGAATAGCTCAAAATTGTTGCTTTGGGCTCCACCACCTATATGTATACTTACACATTTACTTTTCGACTTTAACGAATACGAAGATGAAATCGATGTCGTAGAAGGTGAAGATGCAGAGGTGAACGATGGTCTGTTTGGAAATTCATTTTTGTGTTTTCTGCTTTAGATGCCCATTTTGCTTTAAACTTTCATTCCTACACCACCATCCATCAACTATGTATCCACTTTCAACCTCATATCCACCTTTTGCGTTAAACTTATCTCATACACCATGAAATGTAGCGTACCAAAAATTTAGAATCCATCAAAGCATGTTTTGATGGATCCTTGGGGGATCAGTAGATGGTATCCCTGACTAACAGGGTTCGAACCCCGTGACAAGCATGTGGCGATATCCAGATAATGGGCCCGTGTTCCCTTAATTGGGCCGGCCCATGGTCGTCGGGATTAGTCGGGTGACACCCTTAAGTAGGAGCCCGGATACCCCGGGAACGTGTGTGTGAGTTGATACCGTTAAAAAAAAAATTAGAATCCATCAACACAAGCAGAAAATCAAAACTTTAAACAATCATTAAACTTTTACAAATACATTTTGATGGAAATCGTAACTATTTATTACAAGATCTTGATTCAAAGAAAACATAAAAGAGGAAGATGAAGAATACATGGCTTGAAACCCACTTCGTTCACGCATCTAACAAAGAATCAAAAGATCTTGAGTAAATTACGTTTTGCGTCCCTATGGTTTGTTAAAAAATTCCTTCTGTCCCTGTGGTTTTGAAGTTTCAGTTTTCATCCCCATAGTTTACAATTTATTTCTATTTTCGTCCCTGAGGCCAAAACACTACTTTGAAGTATGAATGACTAAAATAGAAATGAATTATAAACCACATGGATGAAAATAGCAATAAATGTTAAATCATAAGGACGAAAAAAGTAATAAATTACAAACCATATGGATGAAAAGCATAATTTTAAAACCATAAGAACGAAAATAGAAATTTTCAACAAACCAAAGGAACTAAGGGGGCGTTTGGTTCGCAGAATGATTTCTGAAGGAATGAAATATGTCTAAGAAATTGGAATGAAATGTTATCAGGTTTGACCAAATATTTTGTTGGCAGAAATGGAATGTAATCAGTTAAATGAATTGAAATATGTCTGTTTGGTTTGCAAATGAATTGGAATGAAATTCTGAAAAATGACAAAAAAACCCTTTTTTTATTTTTTTAAATGCCGAGAGAGAGAGGAGAGAGAGAGGGGGAGAGAGTAGAGAGAGGGAGTAGGTAGAGAGAGGGGAGAGATAAAGATATGAGAGAGAGGGAGAGGAGAGAGAGGAAAGAGGAGAGAGAGGATAGAGATAGAGAGAGGAAGGAGATAAGAGATAGAGAGATAGGAGAGAGAGAGGAGAGGGAGAGAGAGAGAGAGAGAGAGAGAGAGAGAGGGTAGAGAGAGAAAGGAGAGAGAGATGGTTTTTAGAAGCGGCTAGGGTTTTTAGAAAAGATAAGTAGGGTATTTGTGTCATTTTGAGAAAATCTGATGGAATGGAATTCAATTCCATCCATTTTAAGAAGGAATGACCAAATCCATGATTAAAGGAATTCATGGAATTCAATTTCATTCCATTGGTAACCAAACAGCAGGATTCCAATTCCATCAGATTCCGGCGGAATCCAGCGAACCAAACGCCCCCTAAGAATGTAATTTACTCAAAGATCTTTGAATGTGGATGCCTTTCACGAAGCGACAAAAGGGCTTTGGGAACCAGTGGTGTGTACAAGAGAGAGACTTACTGCATTAGGGGTACCAGATCAAAGAAGAAACTTCGTTAGGTGAATGGGGTAGTTTTTTTTTAAATCCCGAATGCTTGTACATATTCATTAGATACAATGTAAAAAGACATAAATACCCCTTACGTGAGGGGAACGTGACCCCACTTAACGACTGTTCGACTCAGAGACGCAAACAAAAAATAAATTGCGACCGAGAGGGTTATAAACGTGTTTAATGGAATTAAATGATTAAAACCAAAGTTTTAATAAACCACAAGGATGATTTTTGTAATTTAGTTTTGAATTTACCTAAAGGTCGTAATGTTAAATTTAAAGGTTTTGGCTATGTTTGGCAAAAAAAGCTAGTTGTTTTTGTTTTGGTACATGTTTGGATGATCATAAGCTAGCTTAATGAAAAACTACTCATAGTAACATTTTGAAAATTTTCTTATCAGCTACGAGCTAGCTTATAAGTTAGTTTGTCAAACAATGTATTTATCTTTTTCAATAAAATAATAAATAAATTATTGTTTTCTTTATTTTCCTTCCAAATGACTCCAACCCCATATTTAATCTATTTTTATATTTACCCTTTATCGAAATGACATCCAAAATTGTTTGACCAAAAAAACTAGCCACACTTTTCATTTTTATGATTCCCAAAATTACATTTATGGGTAATTGTATGAGTTATTGGTTGGTTTTTCATTAAGTATTGTATGAATAAAATTGGTTGTATGAATTAATTTGTCTGTAAAAATTGCTAATATTTTTATTTGGGACAATTTTTTATAGATAGAAGGTGCATATTTTTAATTGAGAGGAACGTGTTTAGAAAAAAAAAATGACTTTATGCATAAAACTTCCTCCTAAAAGTTTACTGATAAACCACTTTCTATTTAATTAAGTCAGTATTAAACAGTCATGTATAGTATATCGAATAAGTTACGAGTCTCATTAAGCTCATTAAACTGCTAACAAACAAACCCTTAGTTAGATTTGATTGATTTATAAATACATTTGTATCTATCTTTTAAATTATAAATAATTAATGGCATTTTTATGAAAATAGTCTTTAGCTGAATATATAGTCGAAACTTTAAAAAATAAGTTAAAGAATTACAAAAAAAAAAAGAACATGTATTATATTAAAATAATAAAATACTCATTTTTCTATATAATTTTCTTTTAATAATCATATTCAACATAATTTAGATCTTTAAAAAATAGATGAATTTATGGAGTTTATCAACTACTTATTATTAGTTCTTGAAGTATAAAAACCTATATATACGCTATAATAATTTATAAACTTCAATTTTAAGGCATTCCTATTAATAAACAATAATTGATAAGTGATTTTAAAAGTTTTTTTTTTAAATTTTATAATATAACAAATATAATTTAATAATTCAACTAAATTATATAATCAGACAAACATATATATATCACCACTTCAAGTAATTGTCAAACTAAAATATAGACCAAATTACGTGAAAACACCCTTTTTACTATAATCAATCGCATGTCATGCTATAGTTCATCACATTATGATACAAGTGTGATACTAAATCAGAGATGTGGACGACTTTTGGCACGACCTAGATTGCGGGCCAAGTCACTTGCAGACCACTAGGCCCCCTCACGTGTATTATCACATGTGATAAGGGTGTTGTTGATGCGATATTCTAATTCGTCACATGTGATACTAAATTAATGGCAACGTAGGTTGCGGGTGTAGTCGACAGCACACCACTAGGTTCTTTTACGTGTATTATCACATGTGATAAAGGTATTATCGTGTTTTTTTGTAAAATGAAAATGTGCTCGTTTGAATCCCGCCCATACATATCACATATGTATATATCTATACTTCTATACTATATTATAAAACATGGATAAAAAACTCTTAAATACAAATTATTAGGCACAAGGTACCATCATTTTATGCAAAATTTTAAAAATCTCTGAATTTACAAGTTTCAAAGCACAAGATACATTATACATATTACTACTGCAGGCTTCTAACACCCATCAATTTGGTATATACAGAACCTTTCTTTTATACAACCATTTCCATTTATCACTATTAATTAATATATTATATTATTATAAATTTGTTTTAATTATATTATTAAATATGTAATTGGTTATTTTTTCTTGATGTCATTAAAATATATAAGATAATCATTGAATTATAACAAAATACTTAATTTTTTTAATATAAAAAACATTATATTATTAAGCCTGAATTAAACAAATTTATAAAAAAAAATATTATCACTTTCTCAAAACCATCCAAGATCGTACTGTAAATCAACAAAAAAAAAATGAAACATTAAAATTGTGATGTATTTCGCTGCATTGCGTGAGTACGCTTTTAATATACATATATAAGTAAATGATTAAATTATTAAGATATGAGTATATTTTCAGTAAAAAAAACTCTTTTAAAACATGTTCTACATTTAAAAAAATATGATTTTTTTTAGTTATTTAATTTTTAATTTTATCAAATCTGTCAAGTCAAAGACAAAAACTAAGATCTGTCCGTGGGAAAAACTATTTGATGTTTAAATGAATAAAAATAAAGCCCACGGATAGAAGATAATAATAAAATATGTCCGATTGAAAATAAATAATAAATAATAATTTAAATTGGTTGAACAACACGTTTTAAGATACACATATGATTAATTTAAATCAACGGGACATGAGAATAAATATATCAAGAGAAAAAAATATACATAAAGACAAATAATTTAACGGATTTATAAATAAAATTTGCTTTCACATTAAAAAAAACTAAATTACTCAAGAAATATTAGAAAAAATATCTTGTGGTTCCAGATGATCTAGCTACAGGAGAAATAGGAACGGAGAAAATTCCCTTTATTTCTGCTAATTCTTTTGTCTCAACAATACTGATTTTTAAAATTAGTGATTCACCTTCGTTGACCCTTGTTGTCCAGTTCGACAATAGACAGTCAATGCGTTCCATTTACCAAATGTGGTTCTATGGTCGGTTTGTGACACCAAGAAAGCCATTTACAACAAATAAGCTCACACACAGTAAAAGTCTAAATTAAAATATGTAATTATGGTGCATACCTAAAACTGTTGTAATGGCGATGCATACAGGTTAAAAAGTATAGATTTGTCAACTGATTTGTTTATTGGCTCGAGCACGATATTTTTAGTATTATTTACATGGCATATAAACATGTTTGGCACAAAAAAATACATGTGTGAATGGCTTGGCTCGACGGCTTGAGTTAACAAGCTTTATTTTGTGTTCAAGATTGACTCGATCTCGGGAATTATTAAGCTCGAGCTCGAATAGTTTGTTAAAAATTTGAATCATTAGTACCCCTTCACAGACATGATTAGTGAATGTGTGATTTTTTTTTGGTAATCGTGGGTTTCCGGACCAGCTTACGCGCACCGACTAATCCCCGGGCGACCACGAATGACCTAGAGTCATCGCAGGTGAACCTCCATGGCCACAAGGGCTTTGACAGCACCTGGATTTGAACTCTGGGTAGATGAGATTTTCCACTACATCCCCCAAAGGCTTTACCAGTGTGCCACAACCCAAGTGGTTAATATGCTATGATGGTTTAAGTGTGGGTAATTAAGGGATAGATAGGCATGTTATAAATGTTTTAAAGCAAAAAAATATATGAAAATGCTGCTAAAAAGGCTTATTACGATTTGTATATGTGTATGTTAATTACCTTAAAGGATAGATAAACATGTGACAGTATGATTTGAATTAAGATAGTGTCACTATTCAGTAATTAGTATAAGTACTCATAAAGCATATTAATATCAAGGTTCTAAATGGCGTGAGGCGTGACGTGGCGGTGAGGCTAAGCCTCAAGCCTTAAGAGCCATGACGAAGCTATGACGTTTTTAAGGCGTGACTTATGACGCCAAATTTCTAATTCATATATAATATTATATATAAAAACGTATGTTTTGTAGTGTTACTCAATGAGTCAATGGTAATAAACAAGATAAATTACGTTATATATTAAAAATTTGCAAATAAGACATTAAAAATGTAAAGAAAAATCAAATATCTCATTACGATAATTGCGCATTTGGCCATGGCGTGCCATGGCGCGTGACACACAAGCCTTGGTGCCATGGCGCGCCATGGCGAGTTTTTTAGAACATTGATCAATATGCATGTTATGTAGAAATGCAAGTGAAATCAGATAAATCTGTACTTCGAGATAAGTTTCATGTGACTTTGAAATTGAATACATGTATATGTATTGTTTCAATATTTTGAAAAGTTGTGTTATATATTTAATATTTGCATTTTTAAAAGTTGCAATTATGGTATACATGTTTTGGTGTGTTTTTAAATAAACGTTACCGGTGAGAGTATGGTGTGTATGTGTGTATAGTCATGTACCCGGACGTTGGTACTGATAAGCGAGGGACGCCACCAAGTAATAAGTGCCATCAGATGTGCACCCTATGTCCTACATTAAGGGGTTGTTTTAAAAAAAACACTTAATGACTCTTAAATCTGAATCGTTTAGACCTTTTTACACACCACCTCTTATTAATCATAACTAAAATAAGACTTCAGACTTTAGAACTCTTAAAAAACAAACGACACCTAAGTGATCATATAAGCACAATTACATAACCATAATCACTATATTACATGGAAAAACAGTTGATTGAATTTGAAGCGACTTCCACTGTACTAGTTCAAATTTCAGATATCGTTTATTCTGTTTGTATGGATAACTATTAAGTAAATGTTTCAGATAAATATTCCCATGTAAAAGTAAAAGGAAGTATGTATCTGATATGCCATAATTTTAAGGGATACATTTAAATATTATTTCAACTCAGTGAGCGTAAAGCTAACTAATAACATGTATATCAGAATACATCAAGGCTTAAACCGATAAAGCTGAACAATATATATAATGTGGTTTTATGTATCAAACCTTTTGTTGGGTATATCTATTATATATTTTATGTGTATTATTATATATTGCATTTAAGAAAAATTAGGGTGTGACACATTAATATTGTCTTTTACCATTTTGGTAAAATTAGTCAACAAAATGAGGTTTCCAAAAAAGTCAATTTATGAACATCAAATTTGTGTTTATGTAAAAAATTAAAATAATCACTTTTTTGGGACATAAAAAAAGTATAATTATAGTTATTTTTTCAACAAATTGGGGTATCTCATGGTAATATGTTATGATTTAAAAAAAATGACATTTGATATTATTACATAATTTAATTAAAAAAAGTATATTGATCATTAAATAGTTAAAATAATCTTAAAACATGACAAAACTAAAACAACTTATGAATTATAATCAAATCATGTGGAGCAAATAGTTAAATTTTAAAAAAATATTTTTGAAATAAATTTTATTTTATTTTTTAAACAATATAACAAATATACTTATTATACTTAAATCAACATTTATTATAGAAATTTTGATTAACTGACATTAAATGGTGTTTTCAGATACACAATGTGAATGTTTTAGATATTATTAATTTTCTGTTGGTCTCGAAATCAAAGTAATTTGGCATTGTCGATCCACAATTGCTAAAATATATGATATTTGTATACAACAACATTCACGCACACACATCATCTCTAGCGGGTTGGACTCTATAGGTAGTCCTCGCTCGATCAACATTTTCTAGAATTGTTATCGATCGTTTACGAGCTATAAAAAATATTTAGTTGTATATTGAAAACATACATTCACACTTTAGAATCAAATAAAGTTGAGTTTAATGATAAATAACTCCCATTTTAAAAATGTGATAAAATCATTTTTTTATAAATTTATACGTAACCATGTGTAAAATTATATAATTGTAGAGTAATAATTTACAAATGTGATAAAACTATTTTCTTTAAAATTATATATATTTTTGGAACAACTGTACCGACATATGTACATATTTGAGTTCATTTAAAACATTGTCCAAATACAAGGTAGGTTGTCGATTCGATCCCCCATTTGGCGCTAGCCTCAAGCACTAAGTGAGTAAAAAAAAATACTCACTCAAATTGGTGTCTCTGGAGAGAGGTATCGTGTGGGACCAATTGGGGTTGTCGATAATAAACTTTTTGCCCAAACAGTTATCCGATATAATCCAAACAATATTTGTCTTTTTTTTGAAGATCAAATATAACATTTTTATAAAAATGTTATCAAGGATCAAAGGTTGAGACAAAGCGTATTAGAGCATCTCTAGGTTTTATTTAGATTTTTTAAATTTGGGTTTGATTTAGGTTTTCTAATATGGATTTGATTTAGATTTTTGGTTTTTTAAAGTAGAAGATTGGGTTTGTTCTTGATGTTCATGTTGAAGAAGATGAACATTCAAGCACAATAATTAAAACTAATTAAAAAATGCTAAAATAAATTAAATAAGGTAAAATGACGATAATATACCCTCGTGGTTAACGGAGCAGTTAGACATCCGTTAGCTCGAGGGACCAAATCCATAACAAAATGCATACTTGGAGGGTTATCTTGCTATTTTTGAAGTTGAGGGACTAATTCCATAACAAACGAAAAACCTGAGGGACCAAATCTGTAATTTACTCTAAATAGTTTAATAGATAAAGTACATCACAACCAAAAGCGAAAGGAATGTACGGAATCAGAAGAGATCATAACCGCTAAATCATACCATTTTTTAAAAATAAAATACATTTATTATATAATTAACGAAATAATCCAAAATAAAGGTAGCTTATATAAAAATTAAAAGGTATGTCTACAACTTAAATAAATATATTATATATTTCTGAAACAATACAATATTAATAGGGTAGCTTATTACAAAAAAGAGTTAACATCCTTAGGGAATAAAATAAAAGAATACAAACCATGTGGAAAAAGACAAACCCACTAACCATTTTTTTAAATATATGACCCATTGCCAATTTTTTATATATATTCAATGTTCAAACAAGAATATTTTTATTTTATAAATATTTTTTCATTATAATCAATCATATGTCCATCGTATGTAATGCTAAATCAGAGATGCGGACGGTCTCTTGGCACAACCTAGATTGCGCTCACTTAGGGATGAACCAAAAAAAAAAATTATACGGTGACACCATATAATATAGACAAAAAATAATTAGAAAAAACAAAGTTTTTATGGACGTGTCTTCTTCTTTTTACCTACACTTATAACAACCCAACCAGAACAGCAAGATAACAACTAGGTCTTAATAATAAAAATAAAAATTCATAACGAAACGGCCCCAAGTTGACAATTTAAATTTAAGGTTTGCAAAGTCAACTTATACACAACTGAGATATTAATGAGAAGAATCTAAGATGGCATTCTTCTATCTTTTCCCGCTACATCTTCTCTTTGCCCTTATCCGCCCTTCCTAATTCACGCCTACCTGAAAAGATTTTTAGTTTTGAAAGAACGAGGGTTAGACCGAAGGTCTAGTGAGTCCCCTCTAACAGATAAGCAACAAAATAACTTTCTAGAAATTCAAATCAACAGATTTATAAACACAGAAGAATAAATCACGCTACTGACCACACTACCGTCGAAAACGGTGTGTCTAACTCGCACTGCCTTAATTTTTGGGACACACCCCCAATGGCATAAACAGACCACACTCCCTGACTTAGGTCACAATCTCCACACATAATGTATGCATAAATTTAAATATCAACGATTTATAACACACTTAAATAATTTCATAATAATCATGCCATCGTAAATAAATCAAAGTTTAAAAATTAAACTTCACATGCTTTCGTTACCAAAAATGTTTAGTTCAGAAAAACTCACTTGGCGTCCTTAGCTTAATTCCTGCGCTTACTTTTATAGTTCGATCCGAAACCTATAAAACAAGACATTGGCCGGTGAACTCGCGGTTCTTTTTATTTACCCAAGATTGACCTCAACACCATAATCCCAACTTCACCTATTCTCTAAAAGTGTATTGGTCCACTATAACATCGACTCGAGACAAGGTACCTTGGAATAAACCGGAAATAGGCCGATATTTCAAATCAATCAAAGGCCAAGAATTAATTAATTTCCCCTAAGTTAGATGTGGGCTTCGGCCCACCAAAACAGAACCCGGGGACCGGATCCATGAGGCCGCCCGGGGTGAACAAAGACCGGGGTCTCCCCCCTTGAACCGACCGGGGTCTTCCCCCTTTGTCTCGACCGAGGTCTCCCCCTGTCTCGACCGGTGTCTAACACTCCGGTGACCCAACCCAAAACCGAACTGCACTTCTCGACTATGATGTTAATATTGGATATCATTGGTGTATCGGTCAGAGACCGATACATGATATATCGGAAATATCGGCGATATATCGGAAATATCGGTGATATATCGGCGATATATCGGTTAAAAATATCGGTTCATATAATATTTCTTAGAATTATATATATATATATATATAATATATTTCAGTTTGCATCCATAAACATATCATATGCATAAACTAAAAAACATAGTTTCAACATCAAACATCAACTTAAAATAGTTTCAACATCAACTTAAACAAGTTTCACAAAACAAAATATAGGAAAAATGTTCATAAACGATATATCGGTATTATCGACCGATATTTTGGTCAATATATCGGCGATATATCGGTCAATATCGCCGATATATCAGTACCCGATATAAATAGCGATATTTGACCATCAATATTTTGTTTAGGAGCGGTACACTAGGTCGATTATTAAACAACAGAAGAATATGGAATCCTTCCCAAAGCAGATTCCAACTCAGTCCCAACTAAGCTAGTGCAGATTCCTTTCAAGCAACCCCAAACCATTTAGAAATAAAGATTTTAGGTTACAAGATGATTTACCTCAAAATGAAATCAAAACCACCCTTGAAATCCTTGAAGAATCCACCTTCCTTCTCGGTCTCTCCAAAATCGCCAAGGAACCCTTCTCCAAAAAATTTAGCCGCCACACACACTATCACCATTACCTATAGGGTTAAAATCCCTCTTTTCCAACTTTTCACCCTAGACCCCTTCACTAAGGCCTTTCTAATCTTTTACCCCAAACTTTTGATTTTAACCCGGTTATTACAACATTCAAGATTGTCTGATGTGTTTTTAGCCTAATTTCACCGTTTCGAGGGATTTTTAAATTTTTTTTTCTTGATTTCGACGGATTTTTAAGTTTTTCTTATCAATTTCGAGGGATTTTTTCAGTTTTTTGGTTGGTTTCAAGAGTTTTCATTGATTTTTTGGTTGATTTCAAGAGTTCTTTTTTTTTTGTTGATTAGGAGGTACGGTTGCACCTTCTTGAAGCTTCCAAAATAATATGGTAGCATATTTCAAAACGATACAGTTGCACCTTTAACGAACCTAATTTTTTTTTACCCTTTGCCGGAGAAATAATACGGTGGCACGTGCCACCATAACCTAAACACTAGGTCCGCCCATGCGCTCACTACTAGGCTGAATCATGTATATTACCACATGTGATAAGATATTCTTGATGTGATATTATAATCCATCTTATGTGATACTGAGAGACGCAAATGACCTTTAGGGTGACCAAGATCGCGGGCCAAGTCATCTGCACACCACCAGGTCCTTCACGTATATTATCACATGTCATAAGGTATTCTTGTATTTTCGCAAAATAGATGTATTCTCGTTTGAACCTCCACTTTATATTTTATATATATATATAAATATATATATTTATATATATATATATATAGATAGATAGATAGATAGATATTTTAGTCTATGATTCACATATAAGTGCACCAAACGAAAAACGAAATGAAAACTAATGTATTTAGTCTATGATTCATAAACTAAAGTATCGATAAGAACGAATAATACAAACTTAAAATGAAAACGTTGTTTTCATTTTGATTTCGAGATGTTTTGCGAGCGGATACATACATTTGCCAATTGTTCCTTCGATTGCACGATTTTTCACGCCGCATCGTGTGCGGGTATATGTCTATATAATAGTATAGATAAAAATTCTAAAACGGTTATTGTACAATCTTTTGTACAATAACATTTACCACCTTACACTTACTTATTTAATTTACTTTATATCCCTTGTTTTTTCATTTTCATTTTACACTATTATCATATTAACACAAATAATCGTATATGAACAAAAATGCAATGAAAAAAAAAATACGTTCATTTTTCTACAAATTATACCATAATAATCGTCTCGTCAATACCTTCAAAACGAACCCAATATTGAATGTTTTTTAATTTAACCGTACTATTAAATATCATGAATATCTACGAATTAATTTGTTTTATATCCATACGTTTTTTTTTCTTTCCACCGTTAGCACATTAAAAATACATAATCGTAAAAATACCTTTCATTCTTATTATAAATTATATCATTATAATTTTTTTCGTCAATAATTGTAATATAAACTAATTATTGAATATCTTTATGGGTTTAGGGTTTAGTGTTTCATAAGTTAGGATTATTAGGTCATGGTTTATTGTTGATGACATTTCTATAAGAAAGTAGCATTAATTGTTCGTTATTTACTCACATTCCGCTGCATCACGCGGGTATATGCCTAGTATATAAATAATGTTACATATTTATGCTACCAATAAAAATATTCAATAATTAGTTTATATTAAAATTATTGACCAAAAAATTATAATATTATAATTTATAATACTAATGAAACATACTTTTAATATATTTTAGTTGATCTACAATTATATATTTTTAATACATTAACGGTGAAAAAAAATAAAACGTATGGATAGAAAACAAACTAATTCACAGATATTCATAGTTTTTAATAGTACGGTTAAATTAAAAAATATTCAATATTGGGCTCGTTTTGAAGGTATTGACGAGACGATTATAATGGTATAATTCATAATTATAATGGTGGTAAATGTAACATTTAACTTTAATGGATTTCCAATTCCGTCTCACATCACATCACATCTTATTTTATTTTTAATTCATAGTTACAGTTTTTGTCCCTGAACTTTTTTGATAGATTTACTTTATACCTTTTAGTTTTACATTTTACATTTTCATTATATTAACACATATAAACATATATTAACTAAAATACGTTAAAAAAATAATTTTTAATTTTAACAAGTTACACCATTATAATCGTCTCGTCGATACATTCAAAATGAGCCAAATATTGAATATTTTTTGCTTTAATTATATTATTATATGTCATATATTATACCTTGATTAATCGATTTAAAAAAAAATGCATTACATCGAACGTAAGTTTTAACATCAAGATAATAAATATATTGCGTACTTTTTTATTCCAACAGATTCCAACTTTGATAATTCCTTTAAATCAATATATTCACGAGTACGAGTATGCTCTATATATTATTCATTCACATCTAATTTACGTTTGTATGGGATAATCCACGATATTGCATCTGGAAGTGCATGACGTGTCCAATGGTGTATGAGTGTAGGCATTGGGTAATCTCCTTTTAATACCCAGTTAGTTCACCCATTAACTCTGTACGGATAGTGTCCCATGCATCTTCATGACCACCGAAACAAGTAGATATGACTTGAAATTCACAATTTCCATCGCCTAATACATTTTGTACTTGTGCGATGTATGGATGAAATAAACTCGGGATTTGATCAAGATATGGAGTTTTTTTTTTGGGGGGGGGGGGGGGGTCGTTGGAAGTAGGAGTTATGTCTCGCTGATTCTTTATGACCAAAATCTTTGGAGTTGATAAATGTTGGCGCATTAGAATAACTGCGTCTACGAGGGTCTTCAATAATATTTTTATTTATTTCAAATCAATTACTTTACTTTGTTTCAAATAATATTATATATATATATATGTCGAATGATTCTGTTTTCATTGATCGACATGTGATATCCCAAAATAATCGAAATTTGTGATATTCACAATTAATCACATGTGATATCCACAAAATACAACGTAATTATATATGTTAATGTGATATGTTAAAACGTATTTTTTAACATATAATAAAATAATTAAATCAAAAAATATTCAATATTGGACTCATTTCGAAGGTATCGAAGAGACGACTATAATGGTGCAACTTGTTAAAATTAAATATTATTTTTTTAACGTATTTTAGTTAATATATGCTTATATGTGTTAATATAATGAAAATGTAAAATGTAAACTAAAAGATATAAAGTAAATCTATCAAAAAAGTTAAGGGACCAAAACTGTAACTATATATATATATCAATAACTAATTTTCAAGAACCGCTTTTTCAAGAACCGTTTAAGCGCTTTTATATATAGTAGAGATATATATAGGAGTTGTTTAATTTGCAACCTTTAAAAAGGTTGCAACCCACATCTTAACCGTCGGATTCATGATCGGCGGTTACAATAGATATGGTACCCAATATTTTTAATTAAAAAAAAACAGAAAAATAAAAATAAAATAACCGTCGATCATGAATCCGACGGTTAAGATGTGGATTGCAAAGGTTGCAACATTTTTAAGGGTTGCAAAATATTCTTATATATATAGAGGGCAATATAGGGGACCATTTGATTAGGCTCCTATATATATACATACATTATAGTCATATGTTTGAGCCAGTTTATGTGCAACTCATCTAATTCTACAAGTTTTAAAAATAACAACCAGATAAATTTACAGTAGTACTGAGGAAACTCGAATTTCGATATATAGGCATTGGCAAATACATATATTTTGTCTAATCATGTAAAAAATATATTTCACAAGACAAACAAAACATTACGAATATAAAAAAGAATCTTAATCCACATAACATAGAGCCCACCAATCATCTCTAACAATGCGTTCATTATAATAACATGATCAGGATTTAACTGACAATTACATTTTTATAAAATAAAAAATAATTAAAATCTTACTAGTTATTCATTAATTATGAAAAATAATAGAACTGAAATTAACTTGTATTTGGACAAAGTCACCTGAACTTCACACCTACATGCCAGAGGTTTTTAAATTGTATAATATTTTTTTTTGCCAACCGTTCAAGTTAACTTACTTATGCTTTCAAGTTTTAAAATTGTACGTTCAATAAAACATTCTGATTTAATATACCAAAAGCCAAATCAACCCACGAGCTTTTTTCCTAAGAATTATGTATGCAATTTGCATCGTATCCGTTTAATTCTTCTTTGATGCCACACATTCAAAAAGGGTTCGTTATCCACCTATCGTCACCATTATAACGGTATCAAATCGCGATATCTGCACATGGTGCTTTAACGTGATATTTGGTGTTATTTTCTAACCCATCTGATCAATCGAGAGCCAAAATTCTTTTAACCCAGCAAAATTCAATATTTTGATTCGATCCCACCAATTATAAAAATACAAATTCAAATCCGACAAAGATTTTCCAAAATTATAGATATAGGATTTATATATGTATAGATGACAACACTTCTTAACTTGCATATACCCTTAACCAATATGTGACAAGCCAGAGGTTGTACTTTTGGAACAACATAGTCAAAAAGTAACCAAAAAAAAAGGGAAAGAAAAAGGAAAACAATGAAAATTGGAAAGTAAAAAATCCTAATAAAATTATCCCCAAATTAAGGGTAATTAAAATTTTGACTTTTTTGGGTCAAAATTACGATCCAGCTACTAAATCTGGATCAACAACGGGAGCCCTTTCTGCATACAAGAGCTCCTGCATTGGTCGTCAGGGAGGAAACAATCGACGAAGGTCTAGCTCCAAGGCTCGAAGCCCTTGCGTAGCTAGACGAAGCCCCAGCACCAGATGGTGTGAAAAACGCACCGTTCAACATTAGGTCCCCTTCCGACCTCCAGTTCCAGTTTTTCCAGTCGTTTTCCGGTGCATCCTCGTGTTTCGTCACCTGTGTCGTCCCGTTTCGATCAGCAAACGAATTTCTTTCGATAATGGTTTATAATTAACGGAATTTCAATTAGTCAAATAATCGAATTCTCGAAATCTCGTTACCTCTTTACTAAATCTTCTATCGGGTGCGAGAAACCTATTCCCTTGGCTGTTTATGGTCGGGGACGCACTCCCTCCGATCGCGTACATCTCCCAATGGGTGTAGTCGTTGTTCACCACGTGAAAATACCCATGTCGACATCTGAAATTAACGAGTCGAAATTGTCACTGAAAAAGTCTTCACAAAAACAGTATCTCTATCTATCTGGATATAATACATTCCGACCCAAATCCTATTTATTGAAAAAGAATAAAATCCACTTTAAAAGTAACAAAAAATCTAATTCGGATATCGAAAAAGATTGAGATTTTGACCGTTTTAGTGGTTATAAAATACGAAAATAAATAAATGTGTAAAATTTGGTGTAAATGAATAAAATTAAATACCTTGGCATTCTTTGGACCAAACCTTCACCAAAATGATTAAAAGCAATTGTGACTTGCATGTTCTTGTCTTGCCCATAAGAATCACTATGACCTAAAAGCATAACTTTATCATGGTGGGTCATGAAATTGTTCGATATCGTAATCGCGGTGGACCCCATGATCGCATCGATCAGGCCGTCCGCGCAATTCGATAACGAACAGTGATCGACCCACACATGGCTCCCGCCAAAGATTGAGACGCCGTCGCCGTCCGATATCGTCCTCCACCCGAAATGCCTCGGGGAGCTCCTCACCATCGCGTTACCCCCTTGCTTACAATCGTGAATGTGGATCCCGTGGATGATGATGTTCGTCACGTACTGGATAGTAATGCACGGCCCGCCGGCGATGTGGACGCTCGCGCCGCGGCCGTCGATTGTCTTGAAGCTGTTCATGATCAGCTCCTCCTTCAGCTTGATCACCATGTCGCGCTGGAAGACGATCCAGAGCGGCTCGTCCTGGACGACGGCGTGACGCAGTGTCCCGGGCCTCGGGTTCACGGCGTCGTCGTCGCCCGAGTCGGTAACGACGTAGATCCTCCCGTCCCGACCTCCGACAGCCCCCTTCCCGAACCCGATGGCGCAGTCCGCCAGACGCTGACGGTTCTTCTCCCAGTTTGGGTCGCACCGCCAGCAGTCGTCGATGGGGTTTCCTGTCCCGCAGGACAGGAAACCAAGATTCCTCCTGGAATCATTCAAGCTCCTACAAAAAAAACAGAAACAAAAGAGTTGAAATTAGTGGAAAGATGAGAGAATGCAAATGGGTGGTGGTGGTGGTACCTTTGTACTTGTTGTACGGTGTGGTGTGGATGTTGTACGGTGGCGGAGGAGGCGGTGGTGGTGGGGGAGAGGAGAGAGAAGAGGAGGAGAGAGAGAAACATGATATTGTTTGTGTGTGTGTTTTTGTGGGGTAGTGAGTGTGTGTGTTTTGGGAGTGGTGATTATGGGGGAGTGGAGGGTGGGAGATATATAAAGAGGAAAAAGGAGCGTAAGTAATGGCGTGATTAACTGAATTTACGGGGAGAATCTTTCTCTTTCTTATGGTAGGTTTTGGTCGTTAAATCTCTCATTGTCTCCCTCTCTCTCATACACGTCACACACCATATTATATCTATACTTCTACTACTATATTATAAAGCATAGATAAAAAAATATTAAAAACAATTGTTAAAAATTAATGTATCGTTCTTTAATTACAATTACTTAAAATCTTTTAAAAATAACCCTTAAAGCTTTATGTATTATATTTAATGTTATTTCTAACCAATTTAAATCTCTAAAATCACTCCATGCATAATTAAATACATGATAAAAATCAAATTTTAAATATAAAAAATGTAAAATATAATTAAGAAAATCTAACAGAATATTTAATGTTTATTTTAAAAAAAACATTATAGTATTAAATTTAAAATAAATTACATTATTATTAAACTATCGAAGAAACACTTAAAAACAAGTTTTTATGCATTAAATATTGTTTATTGATACACATTACTTAAAATTCAAGATTACAAGTAATGATCTAAAATCATACCGTAAATCGACAAAAAAATAAAAGAAAACATTAAAATTAATATGTATCTCGCTGCATTGCGCGAGTACGCTTCTAGTATATATATATAAGCGAATGATCGTATGAGAAGTTGAGTTAATGGTGAGAAACCTGAGAAGTGGATCTCAACCGTTGATCTTTTTTAATCTCAAGTCCTCCCATGAATTGCGGCTTAGAAGGTAATTGAACTAGTGTATCTCATCCTAATGTGCAACTATTTCTCATCCAACATTCGATAACAACTTCTCACCATTAACTCAACTTATCACCGGAACACAACCCTATATATATATATATATATATATATATATATATATATATATATATATATATATATATATAACAACTAATTATTTTACATACCAGTGAAATTTAACATAATGTATAAACCGTATTCAACCAATCATAATTTAAAAAAAATGTTTTCATAAATATAAGGGTTAGGGACGTTCCAATCTTTTTGAGGCCCTGTTACGCCTAAACATTTTGATTAAAATGCAAATTGAGATAATTAACAAAGATATATATATGAAACACACATTTAAGATTGAGATGTACCAGATCAATTCTCTTATGAAGGGCGATTCATGGGTGAGTTTGAGGTTATAAGTGATCAAGGGTTCAGATCAAATTTTCACGTCTTTCACGTTAATTCAACTTACCACACAATCCTTAGCCTACATATCTGGGTTTTCTTCTCTAAATCTCATAATTCGTAAAATCAGTGAGATCCAATTTAGACTACAAAAAATTAGTTAAAAAATAAAATAAAATTTAATTTTAAAAAAATTCTCTCTCTCTCTCTCTCTCTCTCTCTCTCTCTTCTTTTTCTTTCTCTATAACATACATATACACACAATTAAATATGCACATAAGATAAACGCATTATGAACATTTTTTAGAAAATACTATTATAATTTGTTAACACACTCTAAATCTACGAGATTTGGTATAACTTTTGAACATATAGTGAACACCAATTAAACAACATAACTAAATCTAAACTTACCACTTGTGAACACCTAGTACAAACTATTTAATGTTGTTTTCATTGTATTCACAGAGTGTTCACATTATATATATATATATATAGGGTCGGGTTCAGGGGAAAACTTCAAAAAAAAAACGGAAAACTGAAGAACACTCTGGTAGTCTTTCATTTGGACGTGACACAGACGCAGCGTAGGTTTGCGGAAGGATCGACAAGCGTCTAAACCCTTTTGATAACGAGATTACAAATTGTAAAACTCGAGAAATTAAGAGAAAACTCTCTAAAAGACTAAACTTTTATTGATTGAAACTTGATTGAATTGATTAACAATAAAACCTAGCTATCCTATTTATAGCTAAACTAACTAAGAAATAACTATGAAAATTAGAACTATTCTAATTATAAACTAACTAGCTATTTAAATAACTAATAAAAGGAAACTAAATAATCCTAAATTACTAGCTAAGATAATTATTTAATTAAACTAAATCTAAACCTAATCTACTTAAAAGATAATTAAAAGAAAATAAAGATAATTAATAAGAAAAAGATAATAAAGATAATAATGGCTCGTGGCATGGATTGCATGGATTGGAAATTTAATTAATGAACTTGGGATGACTTAGGGACTCTTGGAAGTCGCCATGTTTACTTGTGTCCAGTATGTTGCGCGGGTTTCATGCGACCCAAGTCGCATGGAACTCGCATTCAATTCTGTTTGCGATTCTCGACTTGTTTTCGATCTCCATTGTAACCCTTTCTATCTTTGCCGTTTTCTCTTTGTCTCTTTTTTCGATGCCAAATTCCGAGTCTCTTGCGAGCTCGTTTTTTCTTTCGATCTCGTTTTCCTCTTTTCCAATTACTTTCGAGAATCCTTATTAACTCCCGAATTCTCCCTGTATCAGGACGGTATGCACTTGTGCATACAAGTAATTGTAACATGCACAAGTGCATAATGCACTTGTGCATAAAAACAAAAAAAAAACATAATTACTTGTATGCACAAGTGCATACCGTCCAGATGAAAGACTACCAGAGTGTTCTTCAGTTTTTCGTTTTTTTAAGGTTTTCCCTTGAACCTCCGTCTCTCTCTCTCTATATATATATATATATGTATGTATAATTGTAAATGTGTGTATATATATATTACAATATAGAGGAGAGGAGAGAGAAATATATAAATTTATGGAATTTGAAATTTTCCTTAAAAATGCATTAATTATCTTAAATTGGTTGTTTAAGATGGATCTCACAAATTGTATAGTTCTCAAATGATTTAACCCGTACATACTGTAACACCCTAAAATTTGAACCAACAGTAAATGGGTATTTTCCGGAAATGGATTAAACTAAAAACTTCAATTTGAAATTACAACTATAATCCTCAAGGGGAAAGTTTGTACAATGGACGATCAAAGAATAAGACATAAAGTAATAACCTAATTAATCTAGTTAATTGACGACTAGATTACATGGGGTGTCACTATGTCTCCAAAATCCTCTTCTCAAAAGCTCTTCCAAAAATAATCGCCTTGGATGCTTCTAACGACACCGACCGACAACTCAAACCAACTTAGATCCCCCACTAGATGTGCTTGTCAACATAAAACATAACCACAAGTGTTAGGCTATGAGCCTAGTGAGATCAATATAAATATCCACAATAATAAAGTAAATGGGAAAACTCATTTCACGATCTACAATTACCCGTCCCGTAATGGTGGCACATTATGGTATATCACCGTTTCTCATGGCGTTCTGAACGTAAACATTCACACCAAACAACAGTTTTGTCTACAGGGGAGACCCGTTTCCATCTAGGTGACGAGAACACGTGAGTGGGGTCACCTATTAATGTTATTGAAACTACAACTCAGGTTCCGGGTTTTAGTGCACGTACCACTTGGCATTACCTTAAACCACGCCACTTTAGTGCTTACTCCGTCGAGTTACACCTCAAGGGTTTAGCGAACCTTAGTGCCTACTCAACCTAGACGAGTTTCACCTCAAGGGTTCTAGACCCTTTGGTGTCTACTCTCTAGCAACCCACATTTTGGCCTTCACAAATTATTACACCATTTAGTCACCAAATCCTCATGCATAAGGACTTGGATTCATAAATTCCCACATCTCTACTCACACTCAAAAGTGGGGCATAACATTATTCTAAAGCACAAAATGAGATTAATATATCATAGAACAAGAATCCATAGTTTCACAACTAGTTAGTTCATGGTTTCCATGAACCCATTTCACCATCAAGTTATATTTCATCAAATACTACTACACCACAAAACAATCATCACCTCATGTATGATCACACCATTTAGGTTATCTACTACCCAAAATCCATCATCTTCCATTTTTAGGTCAAAACCCTTCTATTTACACTAACCAATATTTGTTAGGTTAAACAATAAAATAGCACACATAAATCAAATAACACACAAGTAATTCATATATGGAGAAGTGATGAAAGTAAACTCACCTATTTAGGCTTGTAAGTGAAAACCCTAAATACCAATACTTCTAGAGAGGTATAAAGAAGATGTGAGCCAAAGAACCCTC